>JAJOZX010001883.1:75000-395000 GCA_023014485.1 Bathynomus jamesi | reverse complement strand
CACTTCACTCGCAGCAGATCTCGAAAAAACAATAGGTGTCTCAGTTGATCCCTTTACTGTATGAAGGAAACTTAACTCAGTAGGTCTTAAAAAACGTGTTGCAGCAAAAAAGCCACTTTTAAGGAATGGAAATAAAGAGAAGAGAAGAAAATGTGATTTGGAACACAAGTATTGGACATCTGAGACCTACTGGATTAAGCTTCCTTCGTACAATAGAAGGATCAACTGAGACACCTGTTGTTTTTTCGAGATCCGCTGCGAGTGAAATGCTGGATTTGTGTCTTGTAGATCAGATGGAGAAAGCTTAGAGGGCCTCCATGATCTAGGACGATCAGCTGGAGTCCCATTTGATCTGTGACGAGCCAAGATTTTTTGGACACCAGTTTTGGAAACGCCTGTAGATTCACTTATTTTTCTTTGACTCAGTCCCTCACCATGCAAATGTATTATTTTATATCTAATCTCATCAGAAATTGTACTTTTTGTCATTTCTTAAGCCTGTGAAAGAAAAAAACATCATGAATTAGGATTAAATTTGTTTTGCAGAATTTAAATGAATATGTCAATCTATATTATAATGGAAGTAAGTGCGATATATATATATAACCAAAAAAAAAAACTATAGAAAAGAACGCAATCATGAAAATCTTAAAGCTTCACATTCGAGCTCATTGTATGAAGATTTGTAAAGCTTTAGATTTTCATGGCTGCGTTCTTTTCTATAGTTTTATTGACCAAATAATTGAACCGACAGTAATTGGGGCGCCGCAGGCACCCCAGTTACTGAGGCCCAAGGTGAGAGGGATAGGAATGATGATCAAAATAAAATACGCTGTAGGCTCACAATTCGATTCGGTTTGGGCCGAATGCCCAAGTACCGCAGATCTAGCGAAATCGGGGCGTAGCGCCGATCTTTTGCTGAAAGTCCTGACAGAAAGAAGTGAAAAGGGAGTATTTGTTGACAATTATGTCTACAAGGAGATTCTTCACTAATGAAATAAAGATAAGTTTATGATGGTGTTCTTTTTTATATTTTATAACAGGAAATAATACCTTGAGGTAAGAAAATTCATTTCCCAGATGAAGTAATTGGCTGAGGGCTCCAAGCCTTCCGCAGAAAATAGCAAAAACCGCCCGTAGGGCGGTATTTTTGCTAGTACTTTTAATTGTAAATATTGATATAACAATAGCTTAGGAGCATTTACTGCAGATCCATAGTAATAGTTCGCTAGATCTTTAAACACATGCGTTATAAGTAATATAATGAATCAACCCTCGAGTCCAATTTATGCAGACTAGAGGGTCATCCAGCTTATACAACTTTATACACTTAAGTAATAACTTAGTTATACGTTAATATGAACCAGAGGTTCTAGTTAATATGTATTTTAGTATCAAAACCAATTTTCATACAACAGATTATCTAATGGTTATCAGATCGACAGTGGTCTCTGACTTTTGCACAGTACTGTATATATATATATATATAATTAATATATTATATATATATATATATATATATACTGTTGGCATGTCACTTCAGTATAAAATAAATTTAACTTGAATTGCAACCTCAAAATCGTATGAGATTAAGTATCAGAAAACGAAAGTAACTGACATTGTATAACATCGTAGTTGGGACTTTGACACACTCCGTCTAAGTCTTTGTATTATAAGTCACAGCCACGCACCATTGAGGTACAAAATAAACACTAGAAAGCCGTGTGCCAACGTCTCTACTACAGTGGTAAGCAATATCCGTAATAATTTACGTAAAACGAGTTGCGTATAAGCGGTTTCGTTGCCCGCAACGTCAACATTTACTGAGGTTATATATATATATTTTTTTTTTTTTTTTTAGTTCAGGAAGAACCGATTCGCCTCTATTTAAAGGGCATATCTCAGCGGAAAAACAAAGAAAAAGTGAGAGGAAAGACAGAGGAAAAAGAAAGGGTGGAGGGGACAGTCGAAGTGGAAAAAGACCAAGGATGACAAGGACTGCAGGGTCGAGCCCCATCATCCTTGGGTGCTAGGGCCGGGAGGGCGCACGTGAAACCTCCAGGAACAAGCACGTACAAACGAGCACAAAGAGCACTCAAGAGCACGAGCTTAGAACCCCCTTGCGGGGATATATATATATATATATATACCTTGGGCGGTAACTGGTTCATCGTGATATAATGGAAGGAACACCCAGGAACCTACGGTTGAGATTCGTTATCGAGAGCTGATGAAGTAAATGGCGAACCCAGTGACAACATAAATATAATGTAATTGGCGCATCTGTTTCAATTTTCATAAAAGTACTGTAGTAACTTTTCTTTTTTCCTTTCGGGGATTCCTCTAATACGATTTCCGACTGGTGGGCGAACCGATATTTGTATTTGGGCCCACCGTGACCCATTACTATCAGATCCGACAGCGGAAACTTCTTCACAATCAAAATTTATAGAGTTGTTCAGACAGGAAGGGGGATTTTATTGAAAAGAATTGCATTTTGTAGCTTAAAAAGTAACTTGGATAATACAATTTTAAGGTTGTTGTTGTTGTTGTTGTACGTTGTTGTTGTACGTTGTTGTTGTACGTTGTTGTTGTTGTGTGTACGTTCATATATACTAAAAATGTTTGACAGATTTTAATAAATCAAATCATATATGGAAGAAAGGTTACACTGTTCATACATACATACATACATACATACATACATACATACATACATATACACAGCCGCGGGAAGAAGTTTCTAAGTCACGTGTATGACTTTTGAACAAGTATTTATTAAGTACTGATCGTGATATATATATACGCAGGAGTATATATGTCTATATATAACTCTTATTGTTCTCGAAATGGGAAATCCTTTGACAATTCTATACGTAATTCTACACTCGGTATTGTCCTATGACATTCATCAAGTGTTATTTTGGTGCTTGTCCTTCTCTATCCACGATGTGTTTACTCGTTCTCGAAATGTGTTGTATGATGAGCATCGTTTTTATTTTCTCTTGAACAATATACCTCAGAATTTGCGCAGTGAAATATCGTGTATACACTAAAAGTTTTAACTTAAATTCAACCAGGAATGGCTGTATCGTTCTATTTTCAAGACTAAATAGCGTAAAGGCGGCTTCCCCCCCTTTTTCTTTTTTATATATTAAATGGAATTTACTTCAAAGGTGATTTCATTAAAGTGTGACTGTTTTATTTATTTCATCCGCTAAAGACATTTGCTAATCTCGCTTACGCACTTTTACCCTCTAAATCTGATTAAATTCTACCACGTATCTAAAATAAAATTCTTATACAAAAATTGAACAGAAATGCGCCTCGGTGGTGTAGTGGTTAGCGTCGCTGACTACGAATCCATCGGCCACGGGATCGAGACCCAGTGACGGCGGGTGGCGCGCGGCAAAACCCAGCTGTTCATTCTTCTGTACAATAAAGAAATTGGTTGTCAGATAAATGGGTACCCTGGGTAGCCTAGTGGTTAAGACGCTGGGCTGCTGCTGCTGCTGCTGGTTGGGCGTGGGTCGGAGTCCACGTTAAACTGTAGGTCTAAGGTGGAGTGAAAAGCTTGACCTTCGTCAGAATAAACAATTCTGGCGGAAGCAAATCAAAGGTTACCAAAGGAAATATATAAACTGCAAACTTATTCTTTTCGCAGGTTTTAGTAAGAAGTTAAACTGCGAATGATGATGGGTTTTTTCCGTTAAAATTTAGAATTTGTTAAAATCGTTTCAAAATATGGTATGTCGTGAAATTCAATGTCTCAAACCTAAAAATATCGGTCGGTAAAAAAAAAAAAAAAAACAATGCAAGGACGCGTCTTTTTTTAAACCCATTTGTACAAAAAATAAATTTCTTCTGTGAAATTACATACGAGAATTCAAGTCGAAAACCGATAATCTATTTTAGAGAATAAAGGTTTTAGTTCAACGCTTTTGTGTGGTGGAAGGATTATAATATGTACAAATATAAAAGAACTGATATAAAAAGATTTTTACTCGTTAAAAATAAAAATCATAACGTGCAATGTATAATTCTATCATCGTTGAATTATTATTATTAATTTATTATTATTATTTATTTATTTATTTATTTATTTATTTATTTATTTAAGAGGTTAATTTGCTTCAATATTTAGTAATAAAATGTCTGAAAGATTTTTTTATGAAATTAAATGAAAATGAAAAGGTTTATCGGCAGACTATAGTCCATATGACAAATATTATTAATACAATGACAGTTCATATACTAAGGATAGAAATATATACAATTGATTAGAAATAATACTGTAATGTCGAAGTTAAGTGGAGCTACAGACGGACGTTTTCGTACCAAGATGTCCATATTAGCTTAGAGGATAAATGGCAGGACTCATGGATAGCTTGGATAATCGGGTGGGTTGATTTTTAATTCTTTGCATCAGACTGTATTGAGCGTGTCTTGTTACCTCCGGGAAGCTCGGGACATTGCGGGTAGCAAACATTTGCGAAGCTGAGCATCTCGGGGGATGGGGGTAATTTATGTAAGAGTCTAAAAGACCTGTTGTACAGCAAATTTAGGGTTCTGCCAGAAGCTTTTTTATAATTCACCCAGAGTTGCTGGCCGTAAATATTACTGCAGAAAGTACGAAAGTGTGTCTTTAGCTGCACTCGGACAGAACCGAAAGTTCCTTATGGTCATATTCGCTTTAGCACAAAGGCTTCGAGATTGTTTTCTTATATCCGAGTCATCACTCAAGGAGCTGGTAATAGTTTGCCCCAAATACTTAAACTCTTGTACTTCCACAATGACTTCACCTTTCATTTTAAACCTAATATCATCTGGCTGGTTACAGCTTTTAGGATGAAATTGCATAACCTTAGTTTTTGTAGCATTAAAAAGAATATCATGTTTCTGCAAATACACTTCGTAGACTTTTAGTAGCCGATCCAGACCTTTAACAGAGGGACTTATTAACACCATATCATCGGCATAAACTAAGTTATCTATCCTTGTGTTATCTATACAATATCCCACTGTTGCCTCATTAAGTGAAGCAATTAATCCATCAATATACACATTAAACAACATAGGGGAGAGCAAGGAGCCTTGTCTCATCCCGCAAGAGGAGCCAAAACATTTGGATAGTACATTGCCTCACCTAACGGTAAAAAATTGGTGAGAATACCAAAATTTCAACAAATTTAATATGTACATGGGAACCTTCCTGTCTTCTAGTTTTTTAAATAAAATATTGTGGTTCACTCTATCATATGCCTTACTTATATCTAGGAAACAGCTATAAATAGTTGAATTACTGTCAGTGTATTTAGATATTGTTTCTTTAAGTATATATATATTCACACAAAATATGGAACCTGCAAATATGGGAAAAAATGCTACTGTCAATATCTCCCGACGGACTCAAAGGACAAAGTTTAAATGACCATAGTAATAACAATAGCAATAGGAATAAAAGCCATACCTGACATAGATGCATTCTTTGAAGAGAAATTGCAAGGAGAGTGTTCAACAGACTTTGATTTTACCCCGGAAGATATAGCGAGAACTATAGGACAAATGAAACCACATTCAGCTGCAGGTCCGGATAATTGGAACCAGTTTTGATTAAAAACTGTAAAAATGAAATTGCTAAACCTTTATACTGGATATGAAGAAGATCCATGAACACGGGGGAAATACCGAGCATCTTGAAAAGAGCAAACATTGTCCCTATATATAAAGGAGAGGACAGATCTCAGGCAAAGAACTTGATCAGTGTCATTGACGCCCCACCTCACCAAAGTATATGAAAAAATAGTTAGAGAGAAAATTTATGATTTCTTGGAGACACACTGGAGAGATTCAGCAAAAATCAGCACGGATAGATCAGGTAGATCATGCTTATCACACTAATAGAACACTACAACAATATCCTAGATGCATTGGAAAGCAATGACAACTACGATGTCATATACACAGATTTTGATAAAGCTTTCGACAAATGTGATCACGGTATAATAGCACATAAAATGAAATATATGGGAATAACAGGCAAAGTGGGAAAATGGATCAACAACTTCCCCAGAGAACGTCTACAGGTCGTCAGAATTCAAGGTATATCATCATCAGAATCGGAAGTACGCACCTCAGTACCACAAGGGACAGTACTGGCCCCACTCCTGTTCATTATCATGCTAACAGACATAGACAACTGAGTAAACAGCAACAGTATAGTAACATCCTTTGCAGACGATACAAAGATCAGCAGAAAAATCAGCGATGTAAATGAAGTGGAGGCCTTGCAGAGGGACACGAACAAAATATACAAATGGTCAGAAGACAATAACATGTCATTTAACACCGAGAAATTTCAGCTCTTGAGATATGGTAGAAAAGAAGAACTTAAACAGACTGCATATTATGCTCCAGAGAGACAGGAAATTCAGAGAAGCAGGAAAGCGATCGATCTCGGCGTAATAATGACATGATGATGCGAAATTCGAAACACAAAATCAGATAGCGATAAATAAAGCAAAAAGAGTCGCGGGACAGGTACTAAGAACGTTCAAAGGAAGGGCCAGGACAGTAATGATGCCCCTTCTCAAAACACTGATTATACCAAAACTTGAATACTGCTCAGTTTTGACGTCCCCATAAAAATGGAAGAAACTAATAAACTAGAAGAAACGCAAAGACATTTCACAGCCAAGATTGATAGCTGCAAAGAACTCAACTACTGGGAAAGACTACGTAAACTAAATCTGTACTCCCTGAAAAGAAGAAGAAGAGAGGTACACTATAATCTACATATGGAAAATGATCGAAAAACTGGTACCAAACCTAAAACTAAACCCAATTACCATTCAAACAACAATGGAAAATAGGAAAGGCAGAATGTGTAGTGTTCCCAAATTAAAGGCCCGACAAGGGGACCTCCTCATCACTGAAGGAAAATAGTTTGGTTGTCAGGGGGCCAAGACTTTTCAACCAGCTTCCAAAGGACCTCAGAAATGTTACAGGGATCAAAGTTGAAGTCTTCAAGAGAAGACTAGATGCCTGGCTCAGGACAGTACCAGATGAGCCGGGTGTACCTGGCTATGTACGGTGGAGAGCACAAGAAAGCAACTCGCTCCTCCACCAAGCCAGACCTAGAGGCGAGGCCACCAGCTTGACCTCCGTGTAAAGAGAGAGCAACGCAAGAAACAGCAACAAGGTTAACAATATATATATAATATATATATAGAATATATATAATATATATATATATATATATATATATATAGGAGTGGTCTGTCTGTCTGTCTGTTTATACGGTACGTACACGTCAAACTGTCTAGAATAATCTGCACCAAATTTAGTATACACATTAAGGGTGAACCAGGAAAGGTTTTAGTAACGCACTTGCCCCTCTGAGTCTTCCCCTGGTTTGGATTTTTTTGCTGTGTAAGGCGCAGCGAGCATTCAAGTGTATATATATATATATATATATATATATATATATATATATATATATATATATATACAGGGTGTCCCGTAAGTCTGGACCCATAGGGATTTATAATATATTTTTTTATTATGTTATTATTATTATTTTATTATTATTATTTTTTTATTATTTTTTATTATGATTTTTATTTGTGGGGCCACTTGAAAGCCAAAGTGTACGAGGTCAAACTTCAGAACATTTTCCACCTTAAAGCACGCATTGTGGAGGCGTGTCAAGAAATTTCTGCGACTGTGATTCAGAAAGTGCTGTCGCAGTGGAGATTGCGTCTTCAACTATGTGTGCGACACAACGGCGGACACTGAACAGATTATGTAATAAATTTTTGGACTATTTTGTAATTTTATTATTTTTCCCTATGGGTCCAGACTTACGGGACACCCTGTACACGTATATATATATATATATATATATATATATATATATATATATATATATGAAAAATTATTTCACGAAAGTGACACGTGAAAAGTATTTATGATGAATAAAACCACGAAGGAAAAAAGAAACACAAAGGGGTGCTCAAGCACTTTGGCCGACCTTCAATATAAATTCAAATGGCTTTTTTATGGAACAGGTCACAAAAGAATAAAGAAATAAAAATAAATATAAATATTGTAAGTGGAGTCTACCAATTCAAGCTCAAGAGGGAAGTTTTACAATCGATTTAATAGATGCTGCCAAATTGATATATATGTCACTAAAAAATAATAAAGAAATAAACCAAAAAAAAAAAAAAAAAAATTAATTATTAAAAAAATAAAAAATAATAATAATAAATTGAAAGATAAATTTTAAGAGAGGCACACCAATTTATAAGGGAAAAATTACCACATATGCATATTATAGTCACAAACGAATAAAAAAGTACAAGTAGTAATATAAATTGGAAAACAAAATGATGCCTAGATGATATATAAAGAACAATAAAATATATATACAACATATATACGGTATATATACGAAATATAAACGCAATATATACAGAATATATATATATATATATATGCATAAGGGAAAAAAAATTACCAAATTTGTTTTTATAATTATTGTCTGAGAAAACGGTAGGTCGCAAAAGAATAAAGAAATAAAAATAAATATAAATTGAAAAAATTACAAATAATACACGTACACATGTATACCCACATAACCAAAATATATATACATATACACACATATATACAAGCTTGACCTTCACGAAATGAGAAATCATCCCGCAGAACCTTTGTGAGGTTGTAAGGTAAGGTAAGGTACATACACATATATATATATATATATATATATATATATATATATATATATATATATATATATATATATATATATATTTAACTGCATACATACATACATACATACATACATATACACACATACATACATACATACATATACACACATATACATACAAACACATTTAACTGCAATGACCACACACATACTCACATACACATACATACATACACATACACGCATACAGCAAAAAATTGAAAAATAAAATTGTAAGGGAAACAACAGACAAAAACAAATTTTTTACCAAAGATTTAACACCTGCCCTTTTTTGTTTAAATCCATTCTGAAGGAATTCAGAGCAACGGGATCAAGTTGAAACAGACCCTTTACTCATGTTAAGGTTATTTGTAAGTTGAATTATAGCCGACTCAAGAATATTTCTATTAACAATGTTGCTAGAGTGAAACAAAACTGAAACATTATTCCAATCAATACAATGGGATAACTCTGACAAATGGACAAAAAGGGCACTGGACAACTGTCCCGTTCTAACGGAATATTGATGCTGTTTTACACGCGTTTGCAAATCCTTTCCCGTCTGACCTATGTAAAAGGAATCACATTGCTTACACCCAATTTTATAGATAATGCCTAAATTATTGGTAGGGCTATTTTTTACTATGATGTTTTTCACAATATTTTATATGAAAAAACTACACTGATATCCAAAAGTTTAAGTACATTAGCAATGCCTAAGAAGCCCGGGAAAAATGGAAGTACTAAAATATTCTTTGACAAGGTGCGAGTGTTATTATTCACACGATAGAAGGTTCGTTTAGCCTTATTAAGACAAGATTCCATGAACGCAGATGGGTAACACAACTCACTTCCAATACCGTGATATTTTCCAATTCGGCATCGATGTATTCCGGACTGGCGATCCTAAGAGCGCGGAGAAACATTGAGGAAAAATATGGCCTTTTTAATAGGGGTGTCATGTCCAGAGTAAAAGTGTACGTAGGACAAATTGTTTGTTTTTTTCCGATGGATACTAAACTTAAAACCCGGGCTATCCCTATGAACACGCACATCCAAAAACGGGATTGAGTTGTCTTGTTCCACTTCTAAAGTAAATTTAATGGAGGGGACTTGGTCATTTAACTGAAGGAGGAAGTCATCCAGGTCACGATTCATGGGCCAGATACACAAAATATCGTCGACGTACCGCATCCAAGGGATGCCAACCCCCAGGATTCTCGGAATGTAAGTAATTTCAAAAAACTCCATATAAATATTGGAGAGAAGGGGCGACAAAGGGTTGCCCATGGCCATCCCAAAAACTTGTTGATAATGCTCGCCATTGAAAGTGAATTTACAATCCTTGATACAAAGCTTAATAAGCTCCAAAACAGTGTGTGCAGGTAATGGTAAATCATAATTATGTAATTCTCTGGCGAGAAAGTCAAGCATATCATCAATCGGCACTTTTGTGAACAATGAACAAACGTCGAAACTGATCAATCTATCGTTGGTATTAATGCGAACATTATTCAATTTTTCAGTGAGATCCATGGAATTTTTTACGTGTGAATCAGAGACAGTTCCAAGAATGGGGGACAAAACATTAACAAGCCATTTGGAGAGTTTATAGGTAATAGAGCCCACCGAGCTAAATAGGGCGCATAGGGTTACCCGGTTTGTGGGTTTTAATAAGACCATAAAGATAAGGCAGAGCAGGTGAAGTGGACAAAAAAAGGGGAATTAAATCCTTATGATCTTTGAGAATGCGTTTCAAGCCACTATTGAATGATTTGATGACATCATCCTGTGGGTTCTTCCTAAGTTTCACGTATGTGGCGGGGTCCTGAAGCAGCTCATTCATCTTTCCAATGTAATCCACTTTGTCCATAATGACTAAGGTGTTAGCCTTGTCTGCTTTAGTAATATGGAGCTCACTATCTTTTTTTAATTGTGAAAGGCTATTGCGGAAACGTTTAGGAAAGTTATCTTCGTAAGAAATATTCGCAGCACCATAGACCAGGCCTTTAACTATGTTAACTAAAAACTGAGGAAGGTTACACTGTTTTTCAAAACGAGCAAGACTATGACAAATTTGTAAAGCAGTAGGTTTTTTAACAATATAAAAGGACATACCAAATCCAAGGGCACTTTTTGCATCGTCACTAATGTTTTTCGAAGAAAGGTTCAAAAACACACTTTGAGCTTGCTTTTTTACTCCACTGACTATTTCGAATGAGACTTTTAATTTTGCGATCCAAAATGTTTCGAAGTGAAGAAGTTCTCCGACGCAACTCGTTGTAAATTTCATCAAACAAAGGTTGGATCCACGGTTGGGGAATAACAGTCAAAACATTACGTTTGGCAATGCCTAAATTTTTGAAGGTGGACCACTCATTTTGTCTGGTGACTTAATATGTTTCTTTAAAATTACTCTGCTAAAGTTGTTGAACGGATGGTCGTCCATTTCTCTGAGGCGAATCGGAAGGAGGGACTTGGGAAGGACCTGCTCCTCCAGACAATTAGTAAGAAACTTCCGTCGGATCCGAATTGCATGCCCCTTCATTAATGTAGAAGCAAACACCGACACAAACGGGGACAATAGAGGGAACAGCAAGGCGAAGGAACGCGTGGTGTTCATTATATGAAAAATTATTTCACGAAAGTGACACGTGAAAAGTATTTATGATGAATAAAACCACGAAGGAAAAAAGAAACACAAAGGGGTGCTCAAGCGCTTTCGTCTAATGACATCCTCAGGAACACTGGAGTGAAAGGACAGATCAAGGCAATATATAGGTTTCAATGTTTCTCCGCGCTCTTAGGATCGCCAGTCCGGAATACATCGATGCCGAATTGGAAAATATCAACGGTATTGGAAGTGAGTTGTGTTACCCATCTGCGTTCATGGAATCTTGTCTTAATAAGGCTAAACGAACCTTCTATCGTGTGAATAATAACACTCGCACCTTGTCAAAGAATATTTTAGTACTTCCATTTTTCCCGGGCTTCTTAGGCATTGCTAATGTACTTAAACTTTTGGATATCAGTGTAGTTTTTTCATATAACAATATTGTGAAAAACATCATAGTAAAAAATAGCCCTACCAATAATTTAGGCATTATCTATAAAATTGGGTGTAAGCAATGTGATTCCTTTTACATAGGTCAGACGGGAAAGGATTTGCAAACGCGTGTAAAACAGCATCAATATTCCGTTAGAACGGGACAGTTGTCCAGTGCCCTTTTTGTCCATTTGTCAGAGTTATCCCATTGTATTGATTGGAATAATGTTTCAGTTTTGTTTCACTCTAGCAACATTGTTAATAGAAATATTCTTGAGTCGGCTATAATTCAACTTACAAATAACCTTAACATGAGTAAAGGTCTGTTTCAACTTGATCCGTTGCTCTGAATTCCTTCAGAATGGATTTAAACAAAAAGGGCAGGTTGTTAAATCTTTGGTAAAAATTTGTTTTTGTCTGTTGTTTCCCTTACAATTTTATTTTTCAATTTTTTGCTGTATGCGTGTATGTGTATGTATGTATGTGTATGTGAGTATGTGTGTGGTCATTGCAGTTAAATGTGTTTGTATGTATATGTGTGTATATGTATGTATGTATGTGTGTATATGTATGTATGTATGTATGTATGCAGTTAAATATATATATATATATATATATATATATTTATATATATATATATATGTGTGTATGTACCTTACCTTACCTTACAACCTCACAAAGGTTCTGCGGGATGATTTCTCATTTCGTGAAGGTCAAGCTTGTATATATATATATATATATATATATATGTGTGTGTGTGTGTGTGTGTGTTTGTATATATGTGTGTATATGTATATATATATTTGGTTATGTGGGTATACATGTGTACGTGTATTATTTGTAATTTTTTCAATTTATATTTATTTTTATTTCTTTATTCTTTTGCGACCTACCGTTTTCTCAGACAATAATTATAAAAACAAATTTGGTAATTTTTTTTCCCTTATGCATATATATATATATATATATATTCTGTATATATTGCGTTTATATTTCGTATATATACCGTATATATGTTGTATATATATTTTATTGTTCTTTATATATCATCTAGGCATCATTTTGTTTTCCAATTTATATTTACTTGTACTTTTTTATTCGTTTGTGACTATAATATGCATATGTGGTAATTTTTCCCTTATAAATTGGTGTGCCTCTCTTAAAATTTATCTTTCAATTTATTATTATTATTTTTTATTTTTTTAATAATTAATTTTTTTTTTTTTTTTTTGGTTTATTTCTTTATTTTTTAGTGACATATATATCAATTTGGCAGCATCTATTAAATCGATTGTAAAACTTCCCTCTTGAGCTTGAATTGGTAGACTCCACTTACAATATTTATATTTATTTTTATTTCTTTATTCTTTTGTGACCTGTTCCATAAAAAAGCCATTTGAATTTATATTGAAGGTCGGCCAAAGTGCTAAAAGTGTCTTTATATATATATATATATATATATATATATATATATGTATATATATATATATATGGGATGAATTTCACAATAAAACACGTGAAATGAATGAATGCTGCAAACCCACAAGGAAAAGAAAAACGATTCCAAGGCCTTTCGTGTATTCAAAGCTACACCTCGTCAGGGAATGAAGTTAAAAGGCGAGAAGCCCATATATATATACAACGTACAGGAAAAACAAAACAATTAGCACATACTTAACAAGGGTTAATGAGAGGCAAAAGAAATTTTAACATGATATCGTCAATTTTATAAGTCCCCGAGCTGTTATTGAAATTGTTTTTAAAATGAATAAATGCACATTCTAGAATATTTCGTTCTATTATATCTCTGTTTTTAACAAGCGCTTTAGAACTATCCCACTTGATGCTATGGTTACATCTATACATATGGTTAAATAAAGCATTGGAAGTACTAGCTGTTCTACAAGCATATTTATGCTGTTTTACCCTAATATCTAACGTTTTACCGGTTTGGCCTATATATACTGAGTTACATTGTGTACATCCGATCGAATACACACAACCAACAACATTATCAGGGCTATTCTTTATTAGGCGTGATTTAACAGTATTATTATACTTAAAGATTACATTAATGCCAATTGCTTTAAGTACAGTTGGAAGGTATTGAAAATTAACATGGTAAGGTAGGCTAAGGATATTTTTACGCTGAAATTCCTTTACAATTACATTATTATAATACCTATTCTTGGCTTTCTTAAGACAGTTATCTAAAAATGAAATAGGATAACATAATTTAGTACCAATATTCATGATATTGCATAACTCGGAATCTAAAATTCAGGACTGACAACTCTCAATGCTCGAAGAAACATAGCAGAGAAAATAGAGGATTTAATCGAAGGATGATGGTCAGAATAAAAAATGCACGTAAGAGTTATTATTAGTAGGCTTACGGTAGACTTCATATTTGAACTGATTAGAGCATCTCCAAATTTTTAGATCAAGAAAAGGTAGGCTTCCCTCATTTTCTTTTTCAACTGTAAACTTAATAGATGGGGCTAAATTGTTGAGCCTACCAAGAAATAAGTCCACATCCAAATTATTAGGCCAAAGGCATAAAATATCATCTATATACCTGTACCAAACCAGGTTAAAATTAACAATCGTAGGCAAAATTCTACTTTCAAAAAATTCCATATATAAATTAGCTAGTACAGGTGAAAGGGGATTTCCCATAGCCAATCCAAACCGGTAAAACGTTAGATATTAGGGTAAAACAGCATAAATATGCTTGTAGAACAGCTAGTACTTCCAATGCTTTATTTAACCATATGTATAGATGTAACCATAGCATCAAGTGGGATAGTTCTAAAGCGCTTGTTAAAAACAGAGATATAATAGAACGAAATATTCTAGAATGTGCATTTATTCATTTTAAAAACAATTTCAATAACAGCTCGGGGACTTATAAAATTGACGATATCATGTTAAAATTTCTTTTGCCTCTCATTAACCCTTGTTAAGTATGTGCTAATTGTTTTGTTTTTCCTGTACGTTGTATATATATATGGGCTTCTCGCCTTTTAACTTCATTCCCTGACGAGGTGTAGCTTTGAATACACGAAAGGCCTTGGAATCGTTTTTCTTTTTCCTTGTGGGTTTGCAGCATATATATTATATATATATGTATGTGTGTATATTTATGGGTTTTTTTTTATTTGCCTGTTTATTTCTTTATGATTATTTAGGCTGTGACATATATATCACTAAGGCACTATTTTGTAATTAATTTTTTCTCAATTTATATTTATATTTATTTTTATTTCTTATTTTTCTGTGACCATATAAATGTTGGCTCCTCCCACAATTTTTTTCTATGCTTACTATATATATGTATATATGTATATATATATATATATATATATATATATATGTATATATATGTGAATATGTATGTATGTATGTTTATTTTTGTAACCTATATATTGCCTTGATCTGTCCTTTCACTCCAGTGTTCCTGAGGATGTCATTAGACGAAAGCGCTTGAGCACCCCTTTGTGTTTCTTTTTTCCTTCGTGGTTTTATTCATATCAATATATATATATATATACTGTATATACATAATGTGTGTGTGTGGCTATTCAAAATGATGTTCACACATTTTTAAATTATTTATTTTGGTTACTAATTGCATTTAATAAACAAAAACTTTGTGTAAGTATGTAAAAACAACATTTAATAGTAATTTTATGTTAACTGTTCAAAATGGCCACTATTTCCACACAGACATGCGGCGCAAAGTCCCAAAACAGTTCGGGACACAGTAGCGGTTCAGATTATTTGAGATTTTGCGCACTTCCTCAACATTCGCTTCCTGTAAGTATAGCACATTTTGAGGGTTAGTACCATACACTTTGTCTCCTTTGTCCTTCAGTCCAGAGGTGTAAGATCAGGTGACTTTGGGGGATATTCAATAGCTGTTCCAGGAAGACCTATCCACCACCCAGGAAACTCTCTATCGAGAAAAGCCGCGTGTTCGTGTTTAAATGGTGAACATTTTGAACATTTAACATAAAATGACTATTAAATGTGTTTTTCACACTTACATAGGAATAGTAAAGTTTGGGTTAAGCGCAAATAGTATCTAAAACAAATAATTTTAAAATGTGTGTACATTATTTTGAATCACCCTGTATATGGGAAAATTATCTTTGCGTGTTAAATGTCTATGCGTTGGTAATATTTCTCCGAAAATCATAAATTCTCACATCCAAACACGACTAATGACAGCAGTTTTTGCGAAGCTTTGATTTAATTCACTCTCTAATGTAAAATCAATTGTAATTCTTGTTTTTACAGTGTTTGGGAAAGCGTTATGCACTAATTACACTGGCCAACAAAATGGAACTTTTTTTCTCATCACAAACATGATCACACTTTTCTTAATGCATTTCTCGCGCTGATTCCGAATCAGGTTTTAGTTTTTTCTAGCACGTATAGTTATATAGATACACTGGTTTTGATATTTTTAAGTTTTTGATATTGCTACAAGAAAATTTATGGATGTATAGATCACACTTAGGAATGCTAAACAACAAATACATCATATACCTTATTCAATCTACTTATAAATAAAGAATATATACATTATTTTATTAAAAGCGCTGTGGGTGTGATTTCCTTTTGTAAATTTGGC
This sequence comes from Bathynomus jamesi, assembly GCA_023014485.1. Lineage (NCBI taxonomy): Eukaryota > Metazoa > Arthropoda > Malacostraca > Isopoda > Cirolanidae > Bathynomus > Bathynomus jamesi. The sequence continues at coordinate 378,557 of JAJOZX010001883.1, read as the reverse complement.
CTGGATTGTCACGATACAGCATCCAACAATGGTCCGCCATCATGCTTTCATTCCAATATCCTTGGTAGCGCTTCTCCATCATCTGAATATCTTGATGGAAGCGCTCTCCTTGCTCGTCACTCACTGCACCAAGGTTTTCAGGAAAGAAATCTAAGTGGGAATGCAGGAAGTGAATTTTTAACGACATTCGACACTCCATTTCTTTGAAGGCATCAAGGAGGTTCTTGACTCCATCCTTATACGCAGGTGACTTGTTGCTTCCAAGAAAGTTTTCACATATCCATTTGAACGCCAGCCAAGCCTTCAATTCTAGTGGACTTAAGACTTTTTCAAATTCAGTGTCATTCAAAACCTCCCTTATTTGTGGCCCAACAAAAATTCCTTCCTTCAATTTTGCTGCAGTAACCTTCGGAAATTTCCTTGAAAGGTATTGGAACCCTTCAGAATTGACTTTACCCATTGCTTTAACAAAATTCTTCATTAAACCAAGTTTAATGTGAAGAGGTGGCAGATAGATCTTTTGGGGATCCACTAAAGGGACAGACTGGACATTGCTTATCCCTGGGACATATGTGTACCTAAGTGGCCAGTCACTTTTGGTGTAATGTTCTATAGTGGCGCGACTGTCCCACAGGCAAAGGAAACAACAAAATTTTGTGAATCCTGACTGCATACCCATAAGCATTCCTATAACTTTTAGATCTCCACAAACATTCCATTGATGACTGTCGTATTTCATTGCCTTAAGTACTATATCCATATTGTCATATGTCTCTTTTAGATGGACGGAATGGGCAGTGGGGATGGATGGCATTATATTACCATTATGCAAAAGAACTGCTTTCAGGCTTCTCTGCGACGAATCAATAAAGAGGCGCCACTCAGATGCCACATACGTCTGAGATATGGCTGTAAATAGTCCATTGATGTCATGGCAATAACAGAGAGGACCGTCTACTGAAAAGAATGCTGTTAATTCAAAATTCCGCTTTCGGTAGTAACTAATACGAACATTGTTCTCAAGTAAATTGTTCTCCTTTAGTCTTGAGGCGAGAAGCTCTGATTTCTCTTTAGACAGCGATAAGTCTCTAACAAGATCATTCAACTGTCCTTGGGTTAACTTTTTAGGCTCTAAATGTCTACCTTCAAAAGTGTACTCTGGTTCTGTAGATGGTCCGGAAACGCCAGTTGCACCTTCATCACTTTCCATGTCATCTATGATAGAATCTAGCCTATCACTTGGGGGAATTGGAATGGGCAATGTTTCATCATGTTTTACTGGTCTACGTGCTGAATCCAAGTTTGGATATACAATCTGGTGTTTGTTCTTGGCAGAAAACCCCATTAAGTTCACACTACAAAAATAACAGTCTTCATGATGATCTCTCGGCTCCCTCCATATCATGGGTATGGCAAATGGCATTGAAGCTTTCTTTTTGTTAAGCCAATCACGTAATCCATTTGAACAGCCAGAACAGATTTGATGTGGCGCCCATGGTTTATCTTGGTCACCTAGATGGCAACCAAAGTATAGCTTGTATATTTTCTTAATGTCGGTTGTAATACTTCGTCGCTGTGTTTTAGTTGTCAACTGGCCGCATACGAAACAGAACTTGTCGGGGTCATTCTTACATTGTCGAGGCATGTTGACTGACCTGAGCAAACTATAAATTCAAAAAAAATGTACACCAACTTGACACAACAAGTTCTTGGACTGGACTGATCTTTTGACACACAAAGCACGGCGTTGTTGCCTGAATCACAATGCTGCTAGACGTAAAAGCTCACACCTGAAATACATAAGATGTATAATTAAGATAATTGAAATAAATAAGATGAATAAACTAAATAAACACAATCAAATGTTGAAATATTAGTATTTTTCCTATTTAAAATGGTTAAATCTGTGTAGTTATATATATGCCTTCATCTTGAAAACTATACGTGCTAGAAGAAATCTGAATGCAGTTTTGGAATCAGCGTGAAAAATGCTATCCTGCCATCACAAATTTTACTCTGATGAAAAATCTTTGTTGACCAGTGTTATTATAGACAACGAATTGCATATTTTAGAAAGAAAAACCATATAAATGGTTGAAAGGTTATGCAATGTATGGTTGTTGTGCAAATTTTTTAAAAAATCGAACATGGTGTGTATATATATATATATATATATATATATATATATATATATATACACAGGGTGGGCCGTAAGTTTCCATACATAGGAAAAATAAACATTTTGTTATGGACAACCATTTTTATTTATATAATATGCTCTACATGGTTGCCATTGTTTTGAAAACACATTTCAATACGTATTCCCCACTGTTGATGAACACGCATTAGCACAGTTGACGTTATGCTTGTAATGGCGTTGGTGATACGTTCCTTTAGATGATTTATGTCTCGTATCTTTTCCTGATACACCATGGCCTTCAAGTGCCCCCAAAGATAGAAATCAAGGGGGGTGAGATCTGGGGATCTGGGAGGCCACTCCACAGGACCACGCCGACCAATCCAAGCATCCGGAAACTGCTGCTGATCCAAATACCGACGCACGTGAAGACCATGAGGAGGTGGAGCTCCATCTTGCTGGAAGTAAACTGGGAAGTTACCTTCCTCGTTTAGCAGGGATGGGAAAATCTCTTCTTGCAACATGTTAAGATACCTTTCGGCATTAAGATTTCCACTGACAAAAATTGGTCCAATAATTCTGTCACCCCATATCCCGGCCCACACCATCACTTTACCGGCACCTTGCATCTTCGTCGGACTCAGCCAGTTAGGGTTAGCATTACTCCAATAACGTATGTTTTGCCGATTAACCTCTCCATTGACGTAAAAATTTGCTTCATCAGTAAACAAGATCTTACGTCAAACGCATATTCTTAGGGTATCTGAAACATAAAAACAAACGTTTAATTTTTCCTATGTATGGAAACTTACGGCCCACCCTGTATATATATATATATTGTTTTAGATTTTTCCACAAACGACGGTCAACATCTATTGATGATTTACCTTTCCCGCCTTCGTTTGAGGTTTAAAACGACTCTTAAAACCATAAAAAAAATTATTTTCGATGTTTTTTTTTTTTTTTTGCGCAGTGCGCAAAAAAAAAAAAAATCGAAAATAATTTTTTTTATGGTTTTAAGAGTCGTTTTAAACCTCAAACGAAGGCGGGAAAGGTAAATCATCAATAGATGTTGACCGTCGTTTGTGGAAAAATCTAAAACATCAATTGATGTCGACCGGTGTTTAAGGGTTAAAAAGAGTAAGACCTAACCATTCTAATTTTTACTTTTAATGACGGTCAAAGTGTGTGTGTGTGTGTGTGTGTGTGTGTGTGTGTGTGTGTGTGTCCAGAAGAAGTAAAGGACTTATACGCATTTCGTCGACGAGACCAAACAATCGACACTGTAAAAGACACAATCAAACCTATTTTAACTTAACGTAACCAAATAATAACTTGTCAATAGAATGGAATTACTTCGAATTATTTTGAATTGGAAAAAAATGAAACTGAAATTTAATTCAACTCGCGTCGATGAGATGTCTTAATATTATTAAATGGAAAATGGAGTTTTCGATTCTCGCCAAAATGATTCGATTCGATGGATTTTTTTCCCTTTTATTTTTCACTTTCTCAAATTAAAGAAAGAAATTATAAAAGAAAAATTTATCACTTTTTTTTCATTCACCTTGCCTCGAAAATCTCCACAATTGATCGCGCCTCCCCATATATATATATATATATGATACACACAGACAGTGCATGGAACAAGGAACTCTTCTGTGATAATTAAATCCACTATTGTCCGAATAAGTAATGGTAAATGACAAATACCATAGTTTTTTTTTTCATGATGCTAGCCCGACGCGGGCAACGGGTCATTCGCAAAGAGGTCCCATAAATATAGCTTCCCTCACCAGCTATCTGCAAAGCAGACAGGATCCAGCTTTGGGACATGGATCTAGGGTTTAAAGCAGCCTAGCCCTGCTACATTTAGAACCTCAATATAAGCAAAAGACTCGCTGCCATCTTGAAACGGACATGTTATGTGCCTTGAAAAGTGGACGCTCAATTCTACCAGTTGAGGTTTAAGTTTTGGTTTTTGGCTAAAAATATAATAGTTACCCCTTTTTCTTTTATGTATTCAATCTGACGTGAAGGCAGCGAGTCTTTTACTTATATTGAGGTTCTAAATGTAGCAGGGCTAGGCTGCTTTAAACCCTAGATCCATGTCCCAAAGCTGGATCCTGTCTGCTTTGCAGATAGCTGGTGAGGGAAGCTATATTTATGGGACCTCTTTGCGAGTGACCCGTTGCCCGCGTCGGGCTAGCATCATGAAAAAGAAAAACTATGGTATTTGTCATTTACCATTACTTATTCGGACAATAGTGGATTTAATTATCCCAGAAGAGTTCCTTGTTCCATGCACTGTCTGTGTGTATCATAAAAAACTCAGGGGACCATTCTGAGTTCCTTCCATATATATATATATATATATATATATATATATATGCCTCGGTGGTGTAGTGGTTAGCGTCGCTGACTACGAATCCATCGGCCCCGGGTTCGAGACCCGACGGCAGCCGGCGCGCAGCAAAAACCCAGCTGTTCATCCTTCTACACAATAAAGAAAGTGGTTGGTAGATAAATGGGTACCCTAGGTGGCCTAGTGGTTAAGACGCTGGGCTGCTGATGGGGCGTGGTTCGGATTCCACGTTAAACTGTAGGTCTAAGGTGGAGTGAAAAGCTTGACCTTCGTCAGAATGAACAATTCGGGCGGAGTCTAACCAAAGGTTATATATATATATATATATATATATATATATGATGCAAACCCACAAGGAAAAAGAAAAATGATTCCAAGGCCTTTCGTGTATTCAGAAGTACACCTCGTCAGGGAATATATGAAAGGTCTTGGAATAATTTTTTTTTCTTGTGGGTTTGCATCATTCATTCATTTCGCGTGTTTAATTGTGAAATTCATCATATATATATATATATATATATATATATATATATATATATATATATATATATATATATATATATATATATATATAACGATTTTTAAACACCTGACTGTACCTTCTTCTCTGTGTAAAACATGCTCTACGTGATGTTCTATCAGCCCACGATACTTAGAAGATACTTTCGACAAAAGTATCTCGTTCAATAAATTGCCAGCGGTTTAAGATAAAGCAATATCATGGTCATCAACATTATCAGATTTAAACTCGCGTGACTTTTATCTGTGGAGTTATTTGAAAGATAGAATTGAAAGCACGAATTTAAACGAGAAATTTCTCAAATTTCAACGGATGCTCTCTCAACACTACTGTACTGCAAAAAAAAAAAACTTCTTGTTCGTGCGAAAAGATTTAAATGAGCCGAGAGGACATCACATGGAGCGTGTTTAGCACTAGGGAACTAATTCCCCCCATGCGTAAAGAAAGCAAGAGTAAAAAAATTTCATGTTTTTATTTCGGTTAAGAAAAATACAAACCTTTTAGAGTGTCAGACTTCAAAATAAAAAAAAAACCGATACGCGTTTTTAATAATAAATATTTTGAAATATATAATAAAAACGTATTATTACGCTTATTTTAAAACTGCTTAATTTCCGAATCATGTTCTATAAACATGCAACGAAAATCCTCTTAAGCCCTGAAGAAAATTCTTTATCTCGGATTTAAAAGGCAATTCTTTTCCTTCCTTTTAAAGAATTTTCCCTCATTTCTTTTGAATTTTTTTTCCCTTTTTCTCAGCGCCAAAGAGCAAAACGAAGTTAAATTCGTGCTGCGCGTAATAAATGACAGAAATAGATCTCTGTCTGCTTTTATCCTTACCAACAATGACGCAGTTTCCTTTATTATTTTTTTTATTATTTTATTATTTTTATTATTTTTATTATTTATTATTATTATTTTATTATTATTATTATTATTATTATTACTACTAACGATAAAGGATTTTGTCGTCAAGCAGCCAACCAAGTCAGACACGAGAAAACCAAATTTACCGTCTTGCACGACCCACGAAACATACCAAACATAAACAAAGAATAACATTACGCGTCACAAAATCTTATTCCTCAAATTCTGGTGATACGCGAGCCCCTTTGGCCCCCTAAAAATCAAAATAAAAACTTAATAGAATCTGGCCCGAAATATACCCCAATGAGCCAATTAGGTTAGTTGTGGTGTCATGAAAGTGTAGTAAAATACGTAATGAAGTTGATTAACCTCCTTCGCAGCATTCAAGGTCGCATGACGTTGGGCGGGACGGGATTTAGACATTTACGTGGGATCCGAACCATGGGTCGCCACGTAATGTGGACGCCGAAGACGATCTCCCATTTAACTACTACCCAGACCCAATGTCGCTGATCCACGGATAACGGTGTTTCGACACTGCCCATTTCGTACCCCGATTATTAAAAACAGAACCTGCTTATTAGAACTTCCATGCACTAAAACGTTTTCCGTCTTATCTTGCTGCACGTTCCTGAATGATGACAATACCACCGTAGACTACTTACATAGACATTCATACCCACTCACGACTTATGGTATGGGAAGGGGATAAAACGAGAAAGTAATTCCAAGAACTTTCAAAAATTTTGTCGGTGTTATGACTGAAAACCGGCTCTTACAACATGCAGCAAAACGGTTTTAACGCCTTCATTAGACCAAAAATTTAATTTTGGCTTTGGCGGATTACGTTTACGGGTTTTGAGGTTAGTTATATATTATTATTATTATTATTATTATTATTATTATTATTTTTTGTTCATTTTTCAAAATTGGAATAAAATGTTATCCATGTTATATGTGCGTTATTTCTGCACGTAACGAAATAACGAACGAGGCGACAATTGCTTTGAAGTGGAAGTTGATGCGATAATAATCTACTTTTTACAAAATCAAACTGGCAACATCTCCGCAGAGGCTGTATTAGAGTTACGAAACGAGTAACAAAACTTTCTTTATCGGGCACGTTTGTGTATAGTGTTCATTTCCAACATTATCTCTGAATCCAGCATTGTGTGGGTATTGGGAGCGATCGTTTCAAGAAATCATTTTTGCAATAAGAATTTCGTTATTTCCAGATAACGACAGTTAACTAAATAAAAAAAAATCACACTGTATTATTTGAAGGTAATATATTAAAATTAAATAAAACTAATGTAGACAGAATTTACACCGAAATTTAAATATAAAAATTATAAACAGCCAGTAATTATCAATTTATATATGGCAAAAATGTTAAGTTTAAAATTACACCACTTTTGTTGAATTATATTCACAATGGCTAAAATATTGGAAATAAATAGTTGGTAAATGTCAATTAGCGAATCTTCATAAAATAATGTCCCAAAAATTTGTATTTAGAGGTTTTCGCCTTTTTAATTCTAATGGGTTTTATGGGGTAATGAGGATTTTAAAAGTTCCCCCGAACAAAGAAAACGAGATTCTTTTAATATTGCTGGATGTTTTCTGGAAATAGATTGAAAAGCAAACTCTAACCTGAGCGGTTGGCACGGACGACGAAAACAACAATAAAAAAATAATAAAAATAAAAATAATATCATTATTATTATTAATAATAAACTGAAAGCTTCCTCTAAAAATAACTGCAAATGAAGTCTACATTTGATGTCTTTTCCCACAAAATGTATCTGCATTAAATAAAATCGTGCATTTAAACAATTAAACACGTCAAACTCTTCATATTTGAAGATCTGCCAAATTTCGCCAAAGTCGCGCTGAACGGTCATAAACACGGCAAAACACACGCACAAACCACACACACACAAATGCGACTTCACGAAAACGACGAAAAGTTTTTTTTTTTAAATTTTCAATGCGAAAAAATTATTTTTAAACGCCTTCCACTCTCCGACTCAAAAAAAAAAATTTTTTTAAAAAAGCCTTAATTTCCTTAATGTCCTCAAAACGGCCAATTTAAGCCGGGAAATAATAATGAAATTGAAAAATAAAACCATAAAATTCTCCATTACATTCACAAAAAAGAAAATACACGAGAAACCAAAAAAGGATGATGAAAATTAAAAAAAAAGAAAATTCTAAATAAATCAGAGGAAAAAAAAAAAATAAAAAATAAACGCGACAACCACTAATACCATATAATATTACGGCTGGCCTCAAATTTCCCTATAACGAAATATGTGATAGGCGGATGAATCAGGTTCTAATACACCCTTTCGGGACACGCATGTTGAGACCCTTTAATACTGAAAAAATAAAGTTTTCCAATACGGCGCAATATCATTATTTATTTTGATATTTACAATACTAATGTCTATACAAATATAATGACACATGAGCGCTTTTAATACATTACTTACATTTCCAATGCAATTCTATATTAATACATTCCCAATATATATATATATATATATATATATTATATATATATATATATATATATAGAGTGAACCAAAAGTAGGTGGACAGTAAATGATAACGTTTATTTTGAGAATACATATTTAATTTTTTTGTATACTATAATACAAAATAAAATATAAATAAATTTAGTTATAATATTTAATATAATATAACACAAACACCAATGTTATAATGAACACCATAGTTATAAATAATATAACACAAACCGTATTCAACCTACTGTCCACCTACTTTTGGTTCACCGTTGTATATATATATATTATATATATATATATATATATATATATATATATATATATATATATATATATATACACACCACTTTGGTTAGCCTTGGTATTGTTTCCGTCTGAATTGTTCATTCTAATGAAGGTCAAGCTTGTTGCTCCACCATGGACCTACAGTACAGCTTAAAGTGGAATCCGAACTACGATCCATCCGAGGTGGTCAGAAATTATGAAATCCTTGCTCAGACTCGATCTCACCTTCTGATCAGCAGCCAAGCATCTTAACCATTAGGCTGGGTAAGCTGCGTGCTGTCTGCTTTCGCCGGGAATCGAACCCAGGGTCGGTGGATTCGTAGTCAGCGATGTTAACCATTGCACGACCAAGGTTCATATATATATACTGTGTATATATATATATATATATATATATATATATATATTAATATATATATATATATTAGTGGTGGACCGGATATGATATCCGCATCATTTTTAACATCCGCATCCGCACTTCTGACTGCGGATATTACCTCTAATAAATTATGCAATTTACAATTAAATTAGCTTATAAAGTAACTTATAAGGCCCAGTGATGAACAGTTCATGTAAAGTATTAATTATTAATGAACAAACAAATATATAAACCTCAAAATATAAATACCTGGTAACGCAGAAAATTGAATGAAACTTGTTTCATTGAATTTTCTGTGGCTGAAACTCTTGAGGAAGTTATTATTTTTATCATAATGAAAACATTAACATTAATTTTAATTCTTATGCATTGCCTCCCATAATAGTAATATCACGAAATTTGAAAAATTGTCATATATTCATAATTCTATATTATATTGATAGATTAACTAAATATCCGCATCCGCGGATATTGAAATTAAAGATCTGCATCCGCATCCGCAGATGTTGAAAAACTGACATCTGGTCCACCACTAATATATATATATATATATATATATATATATATATATATATATATATATATATATATATATAGTGTGCGTGTGTGTGTGTGTTGTCAGTTACAAACAGCTCAGATATACATAAGTGTTCTCGAACGTACGAATGGGTTCGAAGAAAGTATCTTATCAGCTACATAACTAACATCAGCACTCCACCACAGTCAAGGGTCAAGGAAAAGCATGCAGGTATTCACAGAAGATACAAGTTGAGCGTGTTTCAAAATTTAAAAAAAAAGATAAAATATTTCGAACAACCAAAAATACATAATCGTGAATTTGACGTTCCCATTTCCAGAATCGGTCATATGAATCCAAAGTAAAATTCATTTGATTTCGTGTGTGTGAACAGGATGCTAGAAACCTCTACACTCTAATGTAAATAGTTTTTTTTTTTTTTTTAAATAATAATAATAATTGACTTCATATTCATTGTTCATTTTCTGTTTGACATTCTTATTGAAACCGCTTTGTCTGCAAAATCGAAGCAAACTACAAAATATCATTATCCTACAATAACAAGGTATTATAGAAATAAAGCCTCTTTCTGAGGGTTCTTGAATTGAGCTTCACTCGCTGATCTCCAGAAGAGCATCAAAACAGGTAAATAAGGAATGAAAAAACAATTCCATATTTTATACCGTGAGGAATAAGAATATTATAAATAGTTGGGAATATTTTGATCTGAGGCTGTAATTGAAGCAATTTTGTGTATATATATATATATATATATATATATACCTTATCTTATGTTGTTTCGTGCGTTGGTCTCCACACGGAGGTCAAGCTGGTGGCCCCGCCTCTAGGTCTGGCTTGGTGGAGGAGCGAGTTGCTTTCTTGCGCTCTCCACCGTACATAGCCAGGCACGCCTGGCTCATCTGGTACCGTCCTGAGCCAAGCATCCAGTCTTCTCTTGAAGATTTCACTTTGACCCCCGTTACGTTTCTGAGGTCCTTTGGAAGCTGGTTGAAAAGTCTTGGCCCCCTGACAACCAAGCTATTTTCCTTCAGAGTTGAGGAGGTCCCTTGTCGGGCCTTTAATTTGGGAACACTACACATTCTGCCTTTCCTATTTTCCATTGTTGTTTGAATGGTAATTGGGTTTAGTTTTAGGTTTGGTACCACTTTTTCGGTCATTTTCCATATGTAGATTAAGGTGTACCTCTCTCTTCTTCTTTCCAGGGAGTACAGATTTATAGTGATGCACCGGAGCTCCGGCTCCGGCTGAGCAGGAGTTCCGGCCATTTTAGAAAACCTCCTGCTCCAGCCGGAGGTGCCAAGTACACCAAACTCAATTCTGACAACTTTTAGTTTTAATTCCATAAAACTATAAAACCTCATTTCTGCACCTATCCGAATATTTCAGTTCTCAGTGACTGTAATAATAATTTATTTTATGAGTGATCAGTGATTGTATTAATAATTGATTTGATATAGGCTACTTTACTCAGCATTCGGCAAGACATCATAAGTTTCATAACCTGAGGATATTCTGTTCAATGGGAATTTTTAGAGAAATTAGCACACACACAGCATAGAAAGTCGACTTTTATAAAGTTTAAGTTATTAAAGACTTAATAATTTAAAATAGCAGGGCTATCATATATGAACCCTAAATAGATGAGACGATGGACACCACACACACACACACACACACACACACACACACACACACACACACCACACACACATATATACAGGGCGTCCCAAAAAAATGTATACACACTTTAACAGCTGATAGCTCAATTGATGTTTCTTTCTTTCCAAGTTAAACCCATTAGAATTAATAATGGCAGTCAGACTAAGCTTTGAACAAAGGAAATTCATTCTAAAATGCTACTGGAAGTGTGAAAACGCAGTTGAAGTGCAAAGACAGTTTAGGAGGGAGTTTCAAACAGATCCACCAACGCGACTTACCATCACTCGAATTAGAGATAAGTTTGAAGCCGATGGAACTGTTCAGAATGTCCACAAGAAGCGTTCCGGAAGACCACGGACATCGACAAGCCCCACAAAGCAAGAAAGAGTACTGGAAACCTATCACCCTCCAAGAAATCTGTGCGGCAAGCGAGTCGTGAGGTAGGAATTTCAGAATCGTCTGTCCAACGCATTTTGAAGCGCTGTCAATGGAAAAGTTCCATTCCAAGATTAGTCCATGCTATTAATGAAGATGATCCGGACCGAAGAGTGGAGTATTGCGAGTGGTACTTGGCACGATGTGGATGTGGATTGGACGAAGGGGTTTCGTAGAATACCCTCCGCGTCACCAGACCTCACACCACTAGACTTTTTTTATGGGGATACTTAAAAGACAAAGTCTACGCTATAAAACCTGCAACAGTCGCTGAATTGAGAGCAGCCATTGAACGAGAATGCACACAAATACCAAACGAAATGTTTCGTGATGTTTGCGATTCCATTGCTTCGCGTTATCAGCAGTGCCTGGACCACAACGGACGTCAGTTTGAAAACAGGCGTTGACAAAACAATTAAATAATGTCTGTAGATTCTATTACATTTTGAAAATGAAATGTATTTTAATAAACACTGCCTTTATAAGTATTTAAAGTGTGTATACATTTTTTTGGGACGCCCTGTATATACGTATATATGTATGTATGTATGTATGTATATACTGAAATAAATCAATTGGCCGGAACCTCCGACCGGAGGAAAAAACATTTAAGCTGGAGGTTCCGGCCCTCCTGCCTCCGGCCAAAATCTGCCTCCGGTGCATCACTACAGATTTAGTTTACGTAGTCTTTCCCAGTAGTTGAGTTCATTGCAGCCATCGATCTTGTCTGTGAAATGCCTTTGCGTTTCTTCAAGTTTATTAGCTTCTTCCTTTTTATATGGGGACGTCAAAACTGAGCAGTATTCAAATTTTGGTATGATCAGTGTTTTTAGCAGGAGAATCATTACTGTCCTGTCCCTTCTCTTGAACGTTCTTAGTACCTGTCCCGCGACTCTTTTTGCTTTATTTATCGCTATCTGATTTTGTGTTTCGAATTTCGCATCATCTGTCATTATTACCCCCAGATCGATCGCTTTCGTGCTTCTCTGAATTTCCTGTCTATCTGGAGCATAATATGCAGTCTAAGTTCCTCTTTTCTACCATATCTCAAGAGCTGAAATTTCTCGGTGTTAAATGTCATGTTGTTGTTTTCTGACCATTTGTATATTTTGTTCGTATCTCTCTGCAAGGCCTCCACTTCATGTACATCGCTGATTTTTCTGCTGATCTTTGTATCGTCTGCGAAGGATGTTACTATACTGTTGCTGTTTACTCCGATGTCTTTGTCTGTTAGCATGATAATGAACAGGAGTGGGGCCAGTACTGTCCCTTGTGGTACTGAGCTGTGTACTTCCGATTCTGATGATGATGATATACCTTGAATTGAATAAATATATATACAGTGTGTCCCGTAACTCTGGAACCATAGGGCAAAATAAATAATTCATGTTTTTCCGTTTGTGCAAGTGCCCATGATGTCTTTGAGTAAAGAAGAACGCACCCAGGTAATTCTGCTCGTAGGAAATCGGAGTCAGAGGGAGGTCGCTGAGGAATTTAACAGATTGCATCCGGACCGCGCGCCGATAACACACAGCTGTGTCGGCAAACTTGTATCAAAGTTCAGGGAAACGGGATTCATAGGAGATAAACCACGGAGTGGACCTCCGAGGACATCCACCGACGATGACACAGCCACTACCATCCTCGCTCATTTCACAAACAGTCCCCAAAAGTCTCTTCGGCGTTTTTATTGCCGTTTTTATCATTTTGTCCTATGGTTCCAGACTTACTGGACACCCTGTATATATAAAATACGGTGCGGCGATGTTATGATACTGTATATGATACAAAAGCATCGAGGCATTTCATTATGGAAGATACTTTAATATCACATTTATGACATGGTACGGAAGACGCGTAATTCTCTCGTGTTAATTTATGCATGGATTTCCTTCGAGTAGAAACCATCTCCTTGTTTTTTGTCACTTCCAATTTAGTTGTCGAAATTTACAACACGAAACTGTGGTACCCGCCTTTGCCTCCATTTCGTCAGAATTCAGAGGGACGCCACTCCAAATATTCATTGTTGTGATGTCATCGATTTTTCTTTCTTAATTGCCTCTCACAACTGTTGTTTTAATTAATTCTGGTATTTCTATACAATGCGTGCGTGTGTGTGTGTTTAAAGTTTTTGTTTCTTCTCTTAGTTAGGTGCGTTAATTATTTTTTTTAAGTTTTTCTCCTTGGTTTTAATGTACCGTTTTAGTTTTGTATAAATTTGGTAACTTTGTTACTCGAGTTTATAATTTGTTAATGGATTTTTGTTGGTTGTTTCCCGACTGCTCTTCCTTATCAAGTTAAATCAAGGTCTTCTTTTATAATGAGTTTTCTGATCGCTCCAAAATGTTTTATCGAATTTTCAACCTTTAACTGAAGGATTCGTTTACGGCTACGCATTGCTTGCTTGATGTATAAAAAAAAAAAAAAAAGAATTAGGCGTCACGTGACGTGTGTTCAATCAGGATTTTTTTTTTTTTTTTTTAAGTTGAAGTAAATAAATGATATTTTTGAAAATAAGTTTGATTTAAATTAGACGCATATTAGATTATATTTAGTCGGAATTTTTTATTTTGTTTAAATTATATATATATATATATATATATATATATATTAATATATATATATATATATATATATACCGGGTGTCCAAGAAATTATCTGTACAATTTTTGGCTGTTATTAAAAGTCAACCATGAAGTGTAGAAATTCCAGTGTTGTCCCATTTTACAGAGAATCTCATTAAGTTTTTTCTGATACCGAGTTGTGACAAGTTTTTCAGAAATTCCAGTGTGTCCGAACATTATCTGTACAATTTCATCTTTTAATAAAATTCTTGATAACACACGTAAAATTCTTAAACAAGATTATTTAGAATCTGTATTTTCAAAAGTTTCTTTTATTAAAGTAACGTTGTTACAAACATTCGATATGTGCACCATTAGTGATTCGCAAAACATCCAATCGATACTCCAAATGTTGCCATGTACGCTGCAGCATATCCACATCAATTCGCTCAATAGCAGCTGTGATTCTTGCTTTTAAATCATCAATGTCTGTCACCCGCGTACATTTCTAAAAAACTTGTCAAAACGTGGTATCAGAAAAAACTTAATGAGATTCTCTGTAAAATGGGACAACACTGGAATTTCTACACTTCATGGTTGACTTTTAATAACAGCCAAAAATTGTACAGATAATTCTCGGACGAAGGTCAACCTTGTCACTCCACCTTAGACCTACAGTTTAACGTGGAATCCGAACCACGCCCCACCATGGTCGGTCAGAAAGTACAAAGTCTTCGGCCGGGCTCGATCTCACGACCTCCTCCTAATCAGCAGCCCAGTAGGGGTGGGCATAATCGATTATATGTAATCGATTACTATGTTTAATTATTAAAATTTTACAGTAATCGATTTTTTCTCTGTAATCGATAATTATTTCAAGCGATTACACTATCATTAAACAAACGAACGATTTTACGAGAGAGGAAGAGAGAGAATTTTTTGTTTCATTCGTCGCTAGGCTAGTTTTTTTTTCCTTTTTAATATTTAGATATGACACTTTAATGCAATTAAGTTTTATATGATCATGCGTTATCTTTTTGTTTGACGTATTACGCAATCAAGCTATGTGAACCATTTTATAAACTTTTTAAAAGATCGAATGACGTCACATATTTAACCGTTTATGGTACCATTTTGCATCTATTTAACATTTCAAATACACGCATTTAGACTTAACCCTACAAAAAAGTTGTGCGATAGAGGGTTAAGCAGCTAAAAAACAATAAGACAGCTAAATTATGCGCATTATTAAATCTTAAAACCACTGTTGTTCATTAAACAGATCCATGTAATTTTGATTCTAGTAATCGTAATGGTAATCGATTACTTTTCCCAATAGTAATCAGTAATCGCGATTACCAAAAATTAGTGGTATCGCCAACCACTACAGCCCAGCGTCTTAACCACTAGGCTACCCACTGTACCCATTTACCTACCAACCAGTTTTTATTGTGTGGAAGGATAAACAGCTGAGTTTTGCTGCGCGCCGCCTGCCGTCACTGGGTCTCGATCCCGGGCCCGATGTATTCGTAGTCAGCGATGCTAACCACTACACCACTGAGGCGCAAAATAATAATATATATAGAATCACAAATCCATATATATATATATATATATTAGTGATGTAGCGGATGTCATTTTTTTCACATCCGCGGATGCGGATGAGGATGTTTGATTTAAACATCCGCGGATGCGGATGCGGATGTCTACATTTTCGTTATTTTTTAGGATATATTCGAGATTTGTTGTGTTTAACGTATATAATAAGTTATTATATAGAGAGAGCTGTAGCTATAATGTAATATAATTGATTAATTGTACAATAATTGCTGTACTTTTCTCTGAACATATAAAATAATATCAAGCATCTAACTAATATAGAAATCAATTAGTGAATTCGTCTGCAAATAAATTCGTTATATTTTGTTGAGTTTCAGCCACAATTAGAAACCATAATTGTGTTACCAGGATGCGGGACGTGAACGCAACTCAAATGCACCCCACCGACCTCTTCCCCAACCTCCACCCTTATAGAAAGAGATCTTTAATTAGCTTGATAACTATTTATATTAAGTTTAAAGTTTTATTAGGCATATTTATAAATGAGTAATTAAAATAAAGTAACTAAGATGTTCATCGTTTAATGTTCAAACTTAATTATAGGAAGGTTATGCTTAAGGAACATTAATTTTTCTGCCTTTTCTGCTGCCAGTCTGTTTCTCTTTTCATCATATATTAATCCAGCACTGCTAAATAATCTCTCGCTTGGTACGTTTGTTGGAGGACAGGCTAAATGTTTCCTTGCAAGTTTACTCAAGTATGGATAGATATTCTGCGTATTTTTCCACCAACTAATAGGATTGTCACATGCAGCCAGGCGTTTTTCTTGGTGATAGCTCTCGATCATTTTTACTACATCTTTTGACATCGCGTAGGTCTCGTCATTGCTGCTTGACTCAAGAAACTGAGAGACAGATTCTGTGATAGATTTGCTTGTTGAAGGTGTTGGTTCTGTCACTGAAACTTTTATTCTTTTGGTGGGTGGCGAAGCGACAGATTCAAGAGATTGAAGCTCTTCAACTGCTTTGCCAAGTGATGATTTAACTCATTCTAATGTACTAGGTGAAAATAACTTAGCTTTGTAACGTGGATCTAAGTAGGTTGCAAGAGAGTAACTTCATACAAGAACAGCCTCTCGTCTTGTCGCTTGCATCACTTTTGCGCACAATGAACTAGTTATATTAATATAGTAGAATTTGATAATTTCCGCTTATTAATGACGTTTGGTCCACATCCGCACGACATCCGCAGTCCAAAGTGCGGACGCGGATGCGGATGTGAGAAAATGTGCGGATGTGACCTACATCACTAATATATATATATATATATAATGAAAATAATTACGAAGCAAAAAGGAAACAGCACGGTGTTCAAGCGCTTCCGTCTAATGACATCCTCAGGAACACTAAAATAAATAACAAGTTCGAAACTATGTATAGGTCACACACAAAAATACAAATAAAAATTGTAGGAGGAGCTACCAGAGTTTTAGTACTTTGCCCCTCTTGTCTAAATCCGTTCTGAACGAATTCAAAACAACAGGATCAAGCGAAAAAAGGCCCTGGCTAAGATTGAAATTATTTGTAAGTTGAATAATGGCAGACTCAAGAATATTTCTATTAATAATGTTGCTTGAGTGAAACAAAATTGAAGCATTATTCCAATCAATACAGTGGGATAACTCTGACGAATGGACGAAAAGGACATTGGACGATTGTCCCGTTCTAACGGAATATTGATGCTGTTTTACACGTGTGTGCAAATCCTTTCCCGTCTGTCCAATGTAAAAGGAATCACATTGGTTACAACCAATTTTATAGATAATGCCTGAATTATTAGTATGCCTATTGTTTACTATTTCACACTATTGTCATATGAAAATACTACATCAATATTCAAAAGTTTAAGTACATTAGCAATGCCTAAAATCACTTCCAATACTTCTGCTTAGAAAAAAAAAATCAAGTGTTGGAAGTGATTTGTGTTACCCACCTCCTTTTTTGAAATCTTGTCTTAAGGCAAAACGAACTTTCTATCGTGTGAATAATAACCCTCGCACTTTGTCGAAGAATATTTTGGTACTTTCATTTTTCCCAGGCTTTTTAGGCATTGTTAATGTACTTAAACTTTTGAATATTAATGTAGTATTTTCATATGACAATATTGTGAAATAGTGAAAAATAGTACTACCAATAATTCAGGCATTATCCATAAAATTGGTTGTAAACAATGTGATTCTTTTTATAGTGGACAGACGGGAAAGGATTTTTACACACGTGTAAAACAGCATCAATATTCTGTTAGAACGGGACAGTCGTCCAGTGCCCTTTTCATCCATTCGTCAGAGTTATCCCACTGTATTGATTGGAATAATGCTTTAATTTTGTTTCACTCAAGGAATATTGTTAATAAAAATATTCTTGAGTCTGTCATTATTCAACTTACAAATAATTTCAATATTAGCCAGGGCCTTTTTTCGCTTGATCCTGTTGTTTTAAATTCGTTCAGAACGGATTTAGACCCACGCTTCTCAAACTAGGGGTCGCGTAAATATTATTGGGGGTCGCAGAAACATTTGAAAATATTATTTTTTTCATAAATATACAGTGTTAGTACCTATTGCTTTTATGACATTGAGTGAAGGGTCGCGAAAAAATTTGTCTGATCCAAAGGGGTCGCAAGTGAAAAAAGTTTGAGAAGCCCTGATTTAGACAAGAGAGGCAAAGTGCCAAAACTCTGGTAGCTTTTCCTTATAAATTTGTATGCTTCAACTACAATTTTTTTTTTTTTTTTTTTTTTTTTTTTTGTGACCTGTATATAGTCTCGAACTTTATTTCAGTGTTCCTGAGGATGTCATTAGACGAAAGCGCTTGAGCATTATTCTGTTTCCTTTTTCCTTCGTGGTTATTTTCATCATAAATATATTTACGTGTTACTTTGGTGAAATAATTTTCATATATATATATATATATATATATATATATATATATAGGGTCGCCATGAAGTCTGGAAACAGGATCGTATTAAAGATTTAAGATAATTTTTTTTCCTCCGTTGTACATTATCATAATAAATCCTTAATACAGTTTTGTTTCCAGACTTTATGGTCACCCCGTATATATAGTCTGCAGTACGAAAGCAGGATTGCTTTAGAGAGAAGAATGATTAACGTTTGTTATGGATCAGAGAGTGAAATAGGAAGAGATGTTACTGCGCGAGGTCTGTTAATTTATATGGAGGGAAATTCTTCAAAGTGAATGTGAATAACTGTTTTCATCTCGTTCGTTGTTGGCAGGCGAGATGAAAGGAAAGTAATCATGATGTAATAGTTACGCTAAGAAGTTCCTTTCGAATGAAGTCCCCTCAAGCCGGGTATGGGCACTTTACAAAGCAAAATCAATACCTACTTAACAAATATGCCAACGACCGCGCACAAAATAAATAATAATTTCGATATGAATACGCCTTCTATCATGGTTTGCTATATGCAGGGTGTTTCACAACCGGTCTGCCATACTTTCGGGGTGGGGTGGGGTGATATCGAGTAAAAAGGTTAATACAACATAGGTGCTATTTCCAACCATTGCGGAGCTACGGACGTTTTAAGATGCACGGTAAAAATAAACGAGAGTATTAATCTGATGTATTTATTGCTACATTTTATGAGATAACCTTATAAATGTTCAAAATGTCCGCCTCGGTTTTCAATGGACAGCCTTGCTCGTTCCAAACAAAAGTCCACTGCCCATTGAATCATTTTGGGGTGTTCTCGTATGTAAGCAGCGGCATCCATAATCCGACGCGAGAGTTCCTCTTTCGTTTGTACTTTGGTCTTGTAGACCATCTTTTTCATAAGGCCCATAAAAAGAAATTTAACGGGGTTAGGTTCGGAGATCTCGAGGGGCCGTGATATTGGACCAGCACGACCAATAAATACAGTACATCGGATTAATACTCTCGTTTATTTTTTTTTGTGCACCTCATAAACGTCCGTAGCTCCGCAACAGTTGGAAATAGCACCTACATTGTACTAACTTTTTTACTCGATATCCCCCCCCCCCCCCAAAGTATAGCAGACCGGTTGTGAAACATCCTGTGTGTGTGTGTGTACACACACACACACACACACACACACACACACAAAGGATATTTTTTCGAAGTTTTCCCGCGTTAGGATTTTAAATGAAAAACTCGAAATCAAATTACTATTACTTTATGCTACCTCAAGTTTTTACACATTTATTTGTTTTAGGTTAGGTTAGGTTACCCTGATCTCCTGCCCTCGTAGCCAGCCACGCATGGCTGGTCCTTCTCACAAGAACCTGCCCAACTGGTTCTTGATGTTAGCCCGACGTGGGCAACGGGTCACTCGCAAAGAGGCCCCAAAAATATAGCTTCTCTCACCAGCTATCTAAGTAGATAGGATCCAGCTTTAGAGCAGGATCTAGGGTACAGTTACACCTAGCCTACTGTATTCAGAACTTCAATATAAGCAAAAGACTCGTTGCATTCACGTCGGATTGAATACAGCAAAGAAAATGGGGTAACTATTGTATTTTTAGCCAAAAACCAAAACTTAAACCTCAACTGGCAAAATTGAGCGTCCACTTTTCAAGGCACATAACATGTCCGTTTCATGATGGGATTGAGTGACCCGTTGCCCACGTCGGGCTAACATCATGATAAAGTAAAAACTGTAGTGTTTGTCATTTACCATTACTTATTCGGACTATAGTGGATTTAATTTTTCCCAGAAGAGTTCCTTGTTCTGTGCACGGTCTGTGTGTATCATGAAAAAACCTCGGGGGACCATTCTCAGTTTATATATATACCCGTTAATTTCGGCTTAAAATGTGAGAAGAAGATGCATCAAAGAAAATTTGACAGATTGCTTCAGACAGCTTTCATGCTACTTTCATGCAGACTTTCTTCGCCAAACTCTCGGACCTTTGTCACCAAATGACACCAAATTTTGATTCGTCTAAAAAAAAAGCACTTTGTCACTCGCTTGCAGTCCATGCAACTCTTTCTTTGTACCAAGGTAGTCATCTTATTTTTTTGCTTCGCATTTAACATCCGCTTTATTTTGCGTTTTCGTGACCGAAATCCCATTTCATAAAAGCGGTGTGTGTGTGTGGTGTGTGTGTGAGTGTGTGTCTGCATGAATACAAATGGTGTGGGAACACTTGCATTTGCAAATTGAACTGTCAGTAGGCACGTTTATCAAGAAATCTTAGAATACTTCATGCTGGAGTCTGCAGAACAGCTGTATAGAGACAAACCATTTATTTGTCAACATGACCTGACTCCAGCTCATGCTGCTCGTACAATATCCGCTTGGTTTGATGCTCATGAAATTGAAGTACTACCTGGCCAACTAATTCTCCAAATCTTAATCTGATAGAAAATCTTTGGAATATTGTTAAACGAAAGGTCCAAAAGCGTAAACCATGACCACTTAGTGAACTGAAGAGTCACGTTTGATGACAATCTAGCAATCGATAACTGCAGAAGAATGCGAGGGGCTCGTCGACTCGACGTCACGTCGATTGGAGGCCGTAATCAGGGCTAAGGATGGACCAACTAAATACTAAGACGGTTTAATGTTTAATAAAGGTTTAATGTATTGTCAATATTCGATAAACATAATTACTTTATTCTAATTTTTTTTTGTAATACCTGACAAAATATTTTAAGATTTTGATGTCGCTACGCATTAACTTTTCACTATTTAATAATTTTTTTGCTATATTTTAATCTTTTCAAAACTGGCACACAGAGGGTTTTTTATTATAATGACGTTACAGATACTCGATATTCTTCATAAAGGTGTACAGTATAACTTAAAGATATTATGAAGGTGATGTATTCTATTTCTTTGGTCCAGAGTTGTATATGGTTGAGCACGTATAAATTTTATGTACACATACGTGTGTGTGTGTGTAGATACTCGAATACAGCCACAGCTAAACATAAAGAAAGATTAGGAAAAAAAGGTAATTTTCACTTAGGTTACAGTTTAATTGATAAAAAAAATATTTTAAGTTGGAAATGTTGAAATGTTTGTCTGCAGAAATGTTATAATCGCAGTTCTTGTAAAGAGGAATTTTTTTTTACCAGTTAACCCAGTTCCTTATACGGGATATCAAACAGTTTTTAAGACTTATTAATATAATAAGCGTTTGTTGTTTGCAAGAAGCCTTGGCTTATCACTTCGCATTATAAAAATTAATTACAGCTTAGCAAATTTTTTTTTTTTTAAATTTATCGCACCTATGTTTGCTAAGTACGACGTGAAGTAAAAGTTTGACGTAAATACGAGGGTCGGTACGAAAGTAAAATGCCTCTTATTTTTCAGTTTATATATATATATATATATATATATATATATATATATATATTAATATATAATTATATATATATATATATATATGTTAAACACAGACCGTGCATGGAACAAGGAACTCTTCTGGGAAAATTAAATCCACTATAGTCCGAATAAGTAATGGTAAATGACAAATACCATAGTTTTTTCCTTTTTCATGATTTTAGCCCGACGTGGGCAACGGGTCTCTCGCAAAGAGATCCCATAAATATAGCTTCCCTCACCAGCTATCTGCAAAGCAGACAGGATCCAGCTTTGGGACGTGGATCTAGGGTTTAAAGCAAACCTAGATCCCTACACTCAGAACCTCTATATAAGTAAAAGACTCGTTGCATTCACGTCGTGTTGAATAAATCAAAGAAAAAGGGGGTAACTATTGTATTTTTAGCCAAAAAAAAACAAAACTTAAACCTCAACCGGGACATTGAGCGTCCACTTTTCAAGGCACGAAACACGTCCGTTTAGTATACACAAACTCAGAATGGTTCCCTGAGAACATTATATGTTAAACACAGACCGTGCATGGAACAAGGAACTCTTCTGGGAAAATTAAATCCACTATAGTCCGAATAAGTAATGGTAAATGACAAATACCATAGTTTTTTTCCTTTTTCATGATTTTAGCCCGACGTGGGCAACGGGATCTAGGTTTGCTTTAAACCCTAGATCCACGTCCCAAAGCTGGATCCTGTCTGCTTTGCAGATAGCTGGTGAGGGAAGCTATATTTATGGGATCTCTTTGCGAGAGACCCGTTGCCCACGTCGGGCTAAAATCATGAAAAAGGAAAAAAATCTATGGTATTTGTCATTTACCATTACTTATTCGGACTATAGTGGATTTAATTTTCCCAGAAGAGTTCCTTGTTCCATGCACGGTCTGTGTTTAACATATAATGTTCTCAGGGAACCATTCTGAGTTTGTGTATACTAAACGGACGTGTTTCGTGCCTTGAAAAGTGGACGCTCAATGTCCCGGTTGAGGTTTAAGTTTTGGTTTTTTTTGGCTAAAAATACAATAGTTACCCCCTTTTTCTTTGATTTATTCAACACGACGTGAATGCAACGAGTCTTTTACTTATATAGAGGTTCTGAGTGTAGGGATCTAGGTTTGCTTTAAACCCTAGATCCACGTCCCAAAGCTGGATCCTGTCTGCTTTGCAGATAGCTGGTGAGGGAAGCTATATTTATGGGATCTCTTTGCGAGAGACCCGTTGCCCACGTCGGGCTAAAATCATGAAAAAGGAAAAAAAACTATGGTATTTGTCATTTACCATTACTTATTCGGACTATAGTGGATTTAATTTTCCCAGAAGAGTTCCTTGTTCCATGCACGGTCTGTGTTTAACATATAATGTTCTCAGGGAACCATTCTGAGTTTGTGTATATATATATATACAGGGTGTCCCATAAGTCTGGAACCATAGGGTAAAATTAGTAATTCATGTTTTTCCGTTTATGCAAGTGCCCATGATGTCTCTGAGTAAGGAAGAACGCATCCAGGAGGTAATTCTGCTCGTAGGAAATCGGAGTCAGAGGGAGGTCGCTGAGGAATTTAACAGATTGCATCCGGACCGCGCGCCGATAACACAGCTGTGTCGGCAAACTTGTAGCAAAGTTTAGGGAAACGGGATCCATAGGAGATAAACCACGCAGTGGACCTCCGAGGACATCCACCGACGATGACACAGCCGCTACCATCCTCGCTCATTTCACAAACAGTCCCCAAAAGTCTCTTCGGCGTTTTTATTGCCGTTTTTATCATGTTGCCCTATGGTTCCAGACTTACGGGACACCCTGTGTGTGTGTGTATATATACAGGGTGGGGCACGGGAACCAAGTGTTTTTGGAATAATCAGGAAAATGATATTTATTTTTGTAAAGAAAATATATTGGTAGAACAACATTCGTAAGAACATAGCATTTCATGTCATAATAATCATGTACCGAAAATTATATCTGGCATATGATGTCCTTGGCCGTCGACGCATTGTTGAAGGCGTTTACGAAAATTGGCCTCCACTCTTCCCAGCAGGTCTCTGTTGATTTGGATGATTTGTTGACGGATCGCTTCCTTCAATGCATCTAATGTACAGGGCTTGTCCTCGTAGACACGTGACTTGAGGTACCCCCATAGAAAGAAGTCACATGTGGACAAGTCAGGGGACCGAGGGGGCCATGCAATGTCACCAAATCTCGAAATGAGATGGTTGGGAAACAGGGGGCGAAGAACAGCCATTGACGCTCTGGCGGTGTGTGGCGTGGCCCCATCTTGCTGAAACCACAAATGTCGACGAGCAATACGCCTTCTTCGTAACTCAGGGATGAAAAAGGTGTTCATCATCTCAATGTAACGCCCAGATGTTATGGTAACGGTAACCCCATTTTGTTCGAAGAAATAGGGACCGATGACGCCAAACTTTCCCACCGCGCACCAAACTGTAACCTTAGGGCTATGCAGCGGTTTTTCATGGAGTTGTCGCGGATTTTCAGCAGCCCAATACCGACAGTTTTGATTGTTGACGGCCCCATTAAGGTGGAAATGGGCTTCATCACTCATTACCACCATCATGTTTTCATTCTGCTCATAAAGTGCAAGCATTTCCTGTGCAAAATTCAGTCGTTGGGGGCAATCGTTTACATTCAATTCCTGCACCATCGCTAATTGTATGGGTGAAAATGTAATTCTTCATGCAAAATCCGTCTAACAGTACGATTGCTGATTCCGAGTGCAGCTGAATGTCCCGAGCAGAGCGGCCTGGGCTTTGCAACATCGCTTGTCTGACCCTTTCAACGTTCTCTGGAGTACGCACAGTGCGTTGCGGCCCCTTCGGTTTTGTTTCATTATTGAGCCTCCTGTTCGAAGATTGTTAACCCAACGTAAGATTGTGTCACGAGCGGGAACAGAGTCATTTCGATGAATGTTGAATCTGCGGCGAAACGCACGCTGAACTGCTGTCACTGACTCGCCACTCCTAACAAAATGATCATACGCGAACATGCGGTGTTCTAACGTCCACTGCTCCATGATGGCACCTGAAAGATAAAGGTGAGTGTTAGTTAAAGTTAAATGCTATGAACCCAGGAATGGAATGCTACCTACCGCACGCCCCTCCCATTCCTAATGGCCGATTACTAGCTATTCAAAAAACACTTGATTCCCGTGCCCCACCCTGTATATTATATATATATATTATTAAGGGTGTGCGATTCGGATATTTTTATTTCGTTTCGATTCGGCCACTTGTTTTCGATTCTCGATTCGATTCAACTGCGACTGTGCACTGCACTCACCTGTACTTTACAATTTACATGAACCAGCGCCAACAGAACAACATAGATGCGCCAACAACAACATGCTGAAAAGCGTAATAAACAACTGAACCCAAAGAACCGGTCCAAATTTGTCATACCGCAAGGCGCGCGCACATGATTCTGTGACATCACAAAATCAAAAGCTGACCATGCTCATTGAGCGCACTCAGATCTTTATAAAAGCGTAATCTCTCAAATATTCAACTATTCATAACGTATTATATATTATTATTATTATTATTATTATTATATATAATATATAGATATATATATATATATATATTTAATATATATATATATATATATTATATATATATATATATATATATATATATATTATATTATTAAGGGTGTGCGATTCGGATATTTTTATTTCGTTTCGATTCGGCCACTTGTTTTCGATTCTCGATTCGATTCAACTGCGACTGTGCACTGCACTCACCTGTACTTTACAATTTACATGAACCAGCGCCAACAGAACAACATAGATGCGCCAACAACAACATGCTGAAAAGCGTAATAAACAACTGAACCCAAAGAACCGGTCCAAATTTGTCATACCGCAAGGCGCGCGCACATGATTCTGTGACATCACAAAATCAAAAGCTGACCATGCTCATTGAGCGCACTCAGATCTTTATAAAAGCGTAATCTCTCAAATATTCAACTATTTCATAACGTTATTATATTATTATTATTATTATTATTATATATATATATATATATATATAGGGCGTCCCAAAAAAATGTATACACACTTTAACAGCTGATAGCTCAATTGATGTTTCTTTCTTTCCAAGTTAAACCCATTAGAATTAATAATGGCAGTCAGACTAAGCTTTGAACAAAGGAAATTCATTCTAAAATGCTACTGGAAGTGTGAAAACGCAGTTGAAGTGCAAAGACAGTTTAGGGAGTTTCAAACAGATCCACCAACGCGACTTACCATCACTCGAATTAGAGATAAGTTTGAAGCCGATGGAACTGTTCAGAATGTCCACAAGAAGCGTTCCGGAAGACCACGGACATCGACAAGCCCCACAAAGCAAGAAAGAGTACTGGAAACGTATCACCAAAGTCCAAGAAAATCTGTGCGGCAAGCGAGTCGTGAGGTAGGAATTTCAGAATCGTCTGTCCAACGCATTTTGAAGCGCTGTCAATGGAAAAGTTACATTCCAAGATTAGTCCATGCTATTAATGAAGATGATCCGGACCGAAGAGTGGAATATTGCGAGTGGTACTTGGCACGATGTGGATGTGGATTGGACGAAGGGGTTTCGTAGAATACCCTCCGCGTTCACCAGACCTCACACCACCACGACTTTTTTTTATGGGGATACTTAAAAGACAAAGTCTACGCTATAAAACCTGCAACAGTCGCTGAATTGAGAGCAGCCATTGAACGAGAATGCACACAAATACCAAACGAAATGTTTCGTGATGTTTGCGATTCCATTGCTTCGCGTTATCAGCAGTGCCTGGACCAGAACGGACGTCAGTTTGAAAACAGGCGTTGACAAAACAATTAAATAATGTCTGTAGATTCTATTACATTTTGAAAATGAAATGTATTTTAATAAACACTGCCTTTATAAGTATTTAAAAGTGTGTATACATTTTTTTGGGACGCCCTGTATATATATATATTTCCAATTGTTATTCCACGGTTTCGACATTCCATGGTTTTGGGGTAGTGCCAGTTTATCGTCTCGACAGGTTAGCGAATCGAAGAATCGAAATTTTTTAGCTCTTAAGTCGGGTCGGGTTTCGATTCTTTTACTGAATCGACCCGAGTCGACATTTTCGATTAATCGCACAGGCCTCTATATATATAATATATATATATATATATTATATATATATATATATATATATATATATATATGTTTTTTTCTAAATATTTACTTTATATTGCCACGTATGTATGCATATTCCCTGTAATTTTCAGTGTAATTCGAATTACCGTATATTTAGTGAGAAATAAAATATGAGGCATTACTTTCGTACCGCCCCTCGTAATTAAATACGGTTGTGAGTGATACTGTTAAGCGAAGTTTGGTTGGGCTTAATTGTATTGGACTAAATAGTACTCGATTTGGTTGTGCAGTTAAGCTAACTGAACATTTTGCCGATTATATAGTGGTTACTTCGATAGAATATCGGGCAATTTTGTTTTTAGTATGCTCAATAAGATGTCACTGTTCTTTGGCAATTGGTCTTATTACCCCCATGTATCGCATAAAGTGCGGGTCCCCCCTCCCCCAATATATTGTTCGCTGAACAGTAATAGTGTAATAAATAATTTAAAATTTTTCGCCAAAAATTCCTCTCAACTGCGTGAGAATCGCGGTGATTCGCCACACTCCACGCTTTCAGATGTTGACAGGGACGAAGTTTGTATAGGCGTTCGACAGACGTTGTGGGGGAGAGAATATATATATATATATATATATATATATATATATATATATATATATATATATATATATATTTCTGGGTATGTGTGATCGAGAGCGCGGAAAGCAACTCACTCCTCCACCAAGCCAGGTATAGAGGTGGGGCCACCAGCTTGACCTTCGTGTGAAACGAGACCAACACACGAAATATCAACGAGGTTAACGATATATATATATATACAATGCTGTGTGTGTGTATATATATATATAATAGTAATTGAGATGTTTTCCCCATTTCTATATTTAATAATAATTAATTGTGAAAGTGTATAAATTAACAAAAGATTAAAATATGAAGTTAAAAACTTTAAAATTGGTTTCCACCCTTTTTCACTACTTTTTTTCGTATTGAATAAATTTAATTTTATCTCCCCTTATTTATATTGTTTGGATTTTTATAAGTTTAAATGGGGAATAAATGTAATGCGTTTCTAACTTCGTTTCACTAATATATGTGTGTGTGTGTGCGTGTGTGTGCAATCACAAAACAACACGTGATCTTTTTAATACGCAAAGATCCACAAGGAAAAGGAAACACGAAGACTGAGCGCTTTCGTGATATATTCACATCTTCAGGGACAAGAGAGAAATATCCCTGAAGATGTGATATATATATATATGGGATGAATTTCACAATTAAACACGAAATGAATGAAGGATACAAACCCACAAGGAAAAAGAAAAATGATTCGAAGGCCCCTCGTGTATTCAGAAGTACACCTCGTCATTCCTTGACGAGGTGTATTTCTGAATACACGAGAGGCCTTCGAATCATTTTTCTTTTTCCTCGTGGGTTTGCATATATATATATATATATATATATATATATATATATATATATATGTTGTCCCATAAGTCCGGCATCATAGGAAAAATAATAAAAAAAAGGCAAAACAAAAGCTTTTATTTACAGAACGTGCTCAATATGTCCACCATTGTTTTCAATACACAAATTCAGACGTGATACCCAGTCAGCAAGCACACGGTGAATGATGTCAGGAGTAATGGTGTTACATGCCGCAAATGTTCAACACTCCTAATTTTCTCTGCGTATACCAGCGCTTTCAAGTGGCCCCAGAGATAAAAATCTAGTGGCGTGAGATCCGGGCTTCTAGCTGGCCATTCCACAGGCCCTCGACATCCTATCCAATGATGCGATCCTTCCAAATGCCACACCATACCATCACCCGAGATGCACCTTGTTCCTTTGAAGAGGTATACCAGTGAGGGTTGTTTTGAGACCAGTAGCGGGTGTTCTGTCGATTTACCTCACCATTTCCATAAAAAACAGCCTCGTCACTGAACAGAATGGTGGACGGGAAATTGGCATCCCGAGCGTATTGTTCTGTAGCCCATTCACAAAATTCCATCTCCCGGTCGGGATCATCATCATCATCATCTTCGCTTAATTTCTGTAGGATCTGAAGTTTATATGGATGCCATTTGTGAGCCTGAAGAATGCGATGGATGCTACTTTTCGACACTCCTGTCTCGGCGGACAATCGCCGAAGAGACTTATTGGGGCTTCTGTTAAAATGAGCCAGGATAGCAGTCGCTTATCATCGTCACTGGACCTCCTTGAAGGTCCACTGCGTGGTTTATCTTCTATGGATCCTGTTTCCTTACACTTTGCAACAAGTCTGCTAACACAACTCTGCGTTATTGGCTCTCGGTTTGGATGCAGTCTGTTAAATTCAGCAGCGGCCTCTCTCTGACTCCGATTTCCTATGAGTGGAATTATCTGGATTCGTTCTTCCTTGCTCTCAGACATTATGGCCTGTAGAAATAGAAAAATATGAATTATGGTTTGTAGAAATAGAAAAATATGAATTATGGTTTGTAGAAATAGAAAAATATGAATTTCTCCTATGATGCTGGACTTATGGGACACCCTGTTATATATATATATATATATATATATATATATATATAATATATATATATATATATATATATATATATATATATTATATATATATATATATATATAGCCCAAAACTATTTGCTAATTAACAGAAAGCCAATCACATTTGAGCAAATCAAATTTTTTTCTTTCACACTATATATAATGCGGATTCATTTTGCAATATGCATATTTACATTTTTATTGAATAATTGTCCACCATCTAGCCCCAAGACTCCAATGTGTTGTTGAGAATAATGGTGGACTAATAGAACATTTATTATAGTTTTGTACAGAATCCGCAGAGTTATATTATATTGTGTTGTTGCGCTTATTTTCATTGTAATTTGTTAGGTAATAAATTTTTTTGACATTTTATTTTCGGCGCTACTTATGGCCAGCCCTATATTTTATTTTATTTTTTATTTTATTGATTTATTTTATTTTGAGTGTTTTTATGTTTGGTCGACGCTCGTTCTGATATGTCATTGAAAACAAAAGCGTGAGAGGGATGGTCTTTGAACGCTTTGTTTTCTTGGTGGTTTCTTTATTTTTCCCATTTCCCTCCGCTTGTACGACCCCTTTTTTTTTTAGATGTTTTATATCTCCTCATTGTCTGCTCTATTTTTATTATTGGGGGGGGGGGGGGGGGCACTTTTTGTTGGTCCATTTTCCTACCTCTATTTGTTTCCCTAACCGACCACCCTCCCCCCCACTTCACCCTTCACCATGCTCGCGTCCTTCCCCTCCGCCCTTCTCTGTTTTGACCCATTTTACACCTCCCATCACCCTTCTGAGGGAGAGGAGAAACGTCCCAGTAACTCCGTCTTTGTTTATAGATTCAGTATCTGTAGAAGAGAGATAACAACAGCCACATATCGCGCCTCTCTACATTTCGCACTTTTTTCATCTTGTATATATAGATATTATATTATATAATATAATGTATAATATTGGCCAACTGCTATCGCTTTTTTTTTTTCTTTGCTAGGAATGGGTTTTTTTTTAATACAGTGGAGGAAATGTGTAACGATTTTACTGCTTGGGATTTTGAATGTTTTTATTTTATGGGGGGGGGGGGGGCAAATAAGTTCAGTATGGATTTGTTTGGTATAACTTACATCAAGGTCAGGTTCACTCGAACATTGGTAATGCGGTGTAGTCCGGTTGCACGGGGTGGGAACCCTGCATTGTTTGTTATAAAGTAAATCTTGACATATTTTGAAAGCTTATACCACCCCATTCAAGAATCCATCGGGTGTACACCTGACCCCTGCTTGGCTTTTTCAATATGACCGCCATTTTCCAAGATGGCCGGCGAAACTGAAAAATCCCATATCCTGGTCAATACTTGATG
The DNA here is from genome assembly GCA_023014485.1 of Bathynomus jamesi. NCBI lineage: Eukaryota > Metazoa > Arthropoda > Malacostraca > Isopoda > Cirolanidae > Bathynomus > Bathynomus jamesi. Next base: position 347,304 of record JAJOZX010001883.1, on the reverse strand, counting down.
GATTTTGATGATCTTGGGGTCATTTCTAGGGGTTTTTAGGATGATGAGTCGATCTGGAGGGGTTGCAGATACTTTGGCAGTCGTTTTGACTCACATTCGTCAATACTCAAGGTCATTGGAGGTCAAACGCCCCCCGAAATAAGGAATATCCCATATCCCGGGCAGTCGTGGAGATATTTTGGTGATCTTACTGTCGTTTTTATGGTTTTGGGCGAGACTGAGTAGTTCTATAGGCACATGATAACAGTAGGATATCATTTTGCAACTCCATGGGTCAAGTCGAGGTCATTTGAGGTTGAAGTTTGGCCTTGAAATATGATAATGCCACAGTTGACATCGCTGTATTTGCTTTATTTCAGTGACAATTTCTACATTCTAGCTAACTGCTGAGCACTTAACATCTTTTCTGCAGATAAAACCAGATCATAATGCTTAAATGGCATAACCCACATTATATGGATATTCGGATATAAACCACAATTTATGCTGAAGTGCAGGGCACATGCATTCTATGGAAGGTTGCAAAGCTGCAAGATATGACCTCGTAAGCAAAACAAAGCTCTCACCTAGCTGGGGGATTGGCATTGACAACTTTGATGCAGTTATTCACATTAAGTAACCATTTATTGGGGGGCAAATATCAAAAGACATGGTTGTGTCAGGATCATCAGTCTGCTCTTCGTTTGCGTTTTGGGTCAATGGATTGTTGCAATCCAAGCCGCTGCCACATGCACAGAACATTGTGCAAGGGATTCCGCGTCCTATGCAACCGCAGCGACTCCCCCTGCATGCTGATTGTGATTCACACCCACATCTGATTAGCTTCAGAACTTCATCTGGTGCTAAGCAGTAAGCACACACCTTCACCAACTGCTTTTGGGATGAGAACTCTGTTTGTTTCGTCTCTCTCCCACCCATAATGCACAGGATCAAGTGGTGGTGGGTCACACTTTAATGCATCGAGCCAGTTCGCCACAGTGTAGTGGGCTCTGAGCACATTTTGATGGAAAGCTTCAGTTGTTGGTGGTAGAGAACATAGTTTGGGTGCAGCAGTTCCAGACTTCCCTGTCTTTTGAGCCCATACTCGCTGACGACACTCAGTAAGAGATGAGGATTTCTTATCCCCGTAGCATGCAACAATGAACGCTGTTGCCTCTTTCTCGATATGGTCAAAGCATGCATCGAGGGACCCCAGCTTGTCTAGCTTCCGACCCTTCTTGGCTGTGGCAATGGCAGTGGCTTTGCCGATACCATGTATTGCTGCACCTGTCACAACCACTCAAAGCGTGTAGTTTGAGGATTTGTGGGATGTTGTCTTTGTGCTGGGTTACAGTTGCTCGGATGTTCACTGATTTTCTGCCACGCACTGGAGACTCCATAATCATGGGACAGCCTAGTTTCTTAAATTCATAGAAGTGAGTCAGCATGGCAAACACGTCTGTGTCATCACAAATGATGGAGATGCGGGCATCAGAATCTTTCTCAGCTTGTGCGATAGCGTGTTGTGTTGTTATCACGCCAGCCTCTTCATGAGATGATGAGAGCTCCAATGCTGCTCGACTCCTGCCTCGCACAATGGAAGTCGGTATGGTCTGCCATCCTGCAAGCACTAGCTCATGGTCTTGGGTTACAGTTGCGAGATACTCACTGTCAGCGAGGATTTGCTCACAGAGCAGCCTGTTTAGTTGCTCCTTGTTCGCGGTGCACGTGAGAACAGAGTCTCTTGTAGGCAATGGGGTGTTGAGGTCCAGCTTGTGAACTCTGCTGCGCTTGCTTCTCATTGCCCGAGTCCTTGATTTCGGAGAGAAATCACAGTAGCGATCAAAAGCTAGTACTACAGATGCATGAGAAAGATGTTTCGGTAGCCATACTTTGAAGGTTTGGATAAATGTAGCATACTGGAATTCACCTTACCATGGGGAAAATAATCCCTATCATTTTAAACCCTATAGAACTACTCAGTCTCGCCCAAAACCATAAAAACGACAGTAAGATCACCAAAATATCTCCACGACTGCCCGGGATATGGGATATTCCTTATTTCGGGGGGCGTTTGACCTCCAATGACCTTGAGTATTGACGAATGTGGGTCAAAACGACTCCCAAAGTATCTGCAACCCCTCCAGATCGACTCATCAAACTAAAAAACTCTAGAAATGACACCAAGATCATCAAAATCCATCAAGTATTGACCAGGATATGGGATTTTTCAGTTTCGCCGGCCATCTTGGAAAATGGCGGCCATATTGAAAAACCCAAGCGGGGGTCAGGTGTACACCCGATGGATTCTTGAATGGGGTGGTATAAGCTTTCAAAATATGTCAAGATTTGCTTCATAACAAACAATGCAGGGTTCCAGTAAAATCAGGGTCTGTGCTACCGGACTAGTGTATAAAACCCGCGAAACATGCTGGGGGTATCCTTAATAGTATGAGGTTGTTTCAGTGGGTATGACACTGGATACATGTGAAAAATTAACGATAGCATAAAAAAAAATTAAATTTTAATTCCCCATGCCATACCAAGTGGTCAACGTCCAGGACACTGTTTCCCAACCGGGATGCCACGATATTTCATGAAAATGACAAAAAGTAGTAGTTAAAAATTCAAAAGTTAGTGATAATATTGAAATTTCAAGTGGGAAAAAAATATTTTCGAATTATTACGTGCATACGAAAATTGTATAGGCTCGGTTTCAAGTTACGTGGTGTTCCATGTACGTAGGGGTTGGGAAGGAGGAACTGCATGCTAAACATTGGAATGCAAAATACTTCCCTTTTCTACGTGAAGGTCAAAATATGATAATAAAAACCCACTCTAATAGACAGAGTTTATTTCCACAACAGTTTCGATGCCCGAAGAGGATGCCAGTGGGCATTGAAACTGTTGTGGAAATAAACTCTGTCTATCGGAGTGGGTTTTTATCATCATAAACATTGGAAGACGAAAGTCCTCCTGGTTTCCGCGGAAGAAGAATGGATGCCAATGGGGTTCCTTCAGCCAGAAAAGCGTGGAAATTACTGGCCTTGTGGATCAAAATTTTGCTTTTCCTCACTAGAGAGAGAAGAATGTGCTGACTGTTATGGAATGGCCTCCACAATCACCTGGTCTGAATCGAACTGAAAATTTATGTGGTAGTTACTTAAATCTAAAATCTAACAACAAAGCTGGAGTAACGTTTCCTAAGATACATACCATCAATAAGTTGACTAAATCTTTTCCACGAAGAATGGCCTGCTATTATTGGCTTTAAAAGGAAGACGTACAAAATATTAGACTGCGCCGCTTTCATTTATAGTTTTGTGTTTTTAATATTATTTCCTCTCGTTATGATCTAGTTTTGAAAAGTTGAAGTCGATTCCTAAGGTTGGCTCATTTACATGGGGAGACGACACGAGTTAATGATGCATCATGCACCTGAAGAATCATACACCGGGACTGATAATAACGAAGTGTTTGCAATAGAAACTGTCGAAACTTGCGTGAAACACTGGATGCCAATTTAGATTTTCTATGAACTATGATAACGCATAAAACGGTTGCTTTTAGTGGGGATGAACTACGTACAGAAGCCTCGTTAGTACATTAACCTTCTATTTGCTTGACAGTGGTGGTGAGAGCTGCTCATACCTTGAAATGAACGTAGGGATGGAATGGTGTTCTGAAACTTGACATCTTATTTCCCCTTAAGCTATAACAGATTCTTATGTACTGTATACAGTCGGACCTGCTATAACGCGCGTTCGGAGTTACGCGATTTATTTTTCAACATTATGAAAATGTTATTACACGCATAATTTGGAGTTACGCGGTTTTTAAATAATAAAAAACAAAAATACGGTACGTAAACTGACATCGAATTGCTGCTAGCGGGACACTCGCAGGAATTAATGAACGATGAACTAATGCAGATTGAAGAACAAAGAGCAGCGGAGGATTTGGAAGATGATCTACAGATCTACAGAAGCTAAGGCTAACAAAGACCCTAAGATCCACTCTAAGGTTAGCCCGAGAGAAAGGAAAGAGTAGCGGGTTAAGAGAAGAGAAGAGAATAAGGGGTTAAGTAAGAGCAACACCTATCACTCATGGGTTAACATTCATTCAGAAAAAGAGGAAAAGTGTCTCACCATCATCATCCGCCGGCCACTTCCGACAAGTCAGAAAAATAGTCGGAGAAAATAGGAGGGGGGTGAAAGATGAAAAGAAGTAAAATAAGAACGCTTACAAACCATGCAAACACAGTCTTAAACTCACTGTCATACCATGCAAACTACAAACATGCAAGAAAAGAGTAGACACATGCAAAGTAAGGAAAAAAAAAAAAAAAAAAAAAAAAGTAGGTAAAGTTAAACAAAAAGTGGGTTAGTTTACGTTATGAGCTACATCTACATTCGTGTTAGTCTAATTTTTTTTTATTTTTTAATAATTTTATTGCTGGCATCACACGCTGGCATGTCACAAGCTGGCATTCATCGTCAACAGACTCATCCTCGAGCACCACCACCAGAGCTCCTGTTGTTAACTTTCTTTTTTAATTTTAAACAACGTTAATATTTTTAAAATGTCTGTCAAGACGGTTCTTAAACACATTAATGCTGGTAGAATGAACGACTGACGCGGGAAGATTATTCCATTTATCAATTACTTTAAACGTAAAGAAGTTTTTAGCGATATTAGTAATAAAACGCCTGCCACGCAACTTAAATCCGTTATTGCGAGTATTACTATTATCAAAAGTGAACAATTTGTCAAAATTTACGTTATCGACGTTATTAACGATTTTGAAAACTTCAATAAGCTCCCCCCTTAATCTCCTAGTTTCGAGTGAATACAAGTCTAACACTTTAATCCTATCTTCATAAGGCTTGTTGCGCAATGACGGAATAAGTTTCGTGGCACGACGCTGAACCCTTTCTAACCTATCAATATCCTCACGCAAGTACGGGCACCAAAACTGAACGGCATATTCCAAATGAGGCCTGACTAGGGACTTGTAAAGGGGCAATATAATATCCTTCGATTTAAATTCGAAATTACGCGCTATGAAGCCTAACATCCTATTCGCTTTTGCGCAAGACTCCAGACACTGGTTCCTAACCTTTAAATCCTTAGATACGCGTACGCCTAAATCTACTTATCATCCATCGTGTACGATGATGATGATCTACAGATCTACAGAAGCTAAGGCTAACAAAGACCCTAAGATCCACTCTAAGGCTAGCCCGAGAGAAAGGAGAGAGTAGGGGGTTAAGAGAAGAGAGGAGAATAAGGGGTTAAGTAAGGAGCAACACCTATCATTCGTGGGTTAACATTCATTCAGAAAAAGAGGGAAAAAGTCTCACCATCATCATCCGCCGGCCACTGCCGACAAGTTAGAAAAATAGTCGGAGAATATAGGAGAGGGGTGAAAGATGAAAAGAAGTAAAATAAGAACGCTTACAAACCATGCAAACACAGTCTTAACTCACTGTCATACCATGCAAACTACAAACATGCAAGAAAAGAGTTAGAGACATGCAAAGTAAGGAGGATAAGAAAAAAAAAAAAAAAAAAGTAGGTAAAGTTAAACAAAAAGTGGGTTAGTTTACGCTATGAGCTACATCTACATTCGTGTTAGTCTAATTTTTTTTTTTTTTTTTTTCTATTGCTGGCATCACGCTGGCATGTCACAAGCTGGCATTCATCGTCAACAGACTCATCCTCGAGCACCACCACCAGAGCTCCTGTTGTTAACTTTCTTTTTTAATTTTAAACAACGTTAATATTTTTAAAATGTCTGTCAAGACGGTTCTTAAACACATTAACGCTGGTAGAATGAACGACTGACGCGGGAAGATTATTCCATTTATCAATTACTTTAAACGTAAAGAAGTTTTTAGCGATATTAGTAATGAAACGTCTGCCACGCAACTTGAATCCGTTATTGCGAGTATTACTATTATCGAAAGTGAACAATTTGTCAAAATTTACGTTATCGATGTTATTAACGATTTTGAAAACTTCAATAAGCTCCCCCTTAATCTCCTAGTTTCGAGTGAATACAAGTCTAACACTTTAATCCTATCTTCATAAGGCTTATTGCGCAATGCCGGAATAAGTTTCGTGGCACGACGCTGAACCCTTTCTAACCTATCAATATCCTCACGCAAGTACGGGCACCAAAACTGAACGGCATATTCCAAATGAGGCCTGACTAGGGACTTGTAAAGGGGCAATATAATATCCTTCGATTTAAATTCGAAATTACGCGCTATGAAGCCTAACATCCTATTAGCTTTTGCGCAAGACTCCAGGTGATGATGATGATGATGATGATGATGATGATGAACCAGAAGAAGAGGCACCGGTAAAACGGCTCACAGTAGCAAAATTGTCGGAAGCATTTTCTATGGTTGATGTCCTCGCAAAACATCTTGCCGATAATGATCCCGACATGGAACGGACCAGCACATTCAACAGAAAATTAGAGGTTCTTCTCCGATGCTACGAGGAAATTTATCGGGAGGAAAAGTAGGTACTACAGGAACGCATCCCGCGCGTTATAGCAGGTCCGACTGTATTAGATAGATAGATAGTCATAAATGCCCAAGTAGGTCCGACTGTATTATATATTTTATATTTTAAAATTTTTAATCACTGGCTTGTGTTAAGGTAAGGGAGCGGGTCTACGAGAAAGTTAAGAGAAAGCATTGTTTTTTACCTTACACAATGACTACTTTTTCAAATTTCAACCGCGTTAGGATTTTAATTTAAAAAAAAATACTAAGTCAAGTAAGTCGTCCTTTATGCTACCTCAGCTTTTACACACCCACTGATTTGTTTTAGCTTAAGTTAACCCGAGTTAACCTAACCTAACCTCAACAAAGTAGGTCATACAAAAAATCTGACTTGTTTACAAAATTCGACCTAATTAGTAAAATATGGTGTCTTACTATTGGCGCTATTTGGGATTTGGTGTGTGTATATATATATATATATATATATATATATATATTATATATATATATAGTGTGTGTGTGTGTATTACACACCTTAAGTCCCATCCGGCTGACGTCGGGTCGGGTCCTCTCTGGCACTTCGATATTCATCCCACTTCTCTATCTCTCGCTGATCTCAAGTTTCCCCAGTGAGTTTCTCCATTTCGGTTTTTCATTGACTTGATCCACGTTGTTTTTGGGCGTCCTCTTGGTCTTGCTCCGGTCATCCTTCCATACATCATCTTTAAATGCAAAAAACTTCACTTTTCTACGTGAAGGTCAAAATATGATAATAAAAACCCACTCTAATAGGGTTTTTATCATCATATCATCATCTTTGGCAATCTTTCCTCTCTCATGCGCTCTACATGGCCTAACCACCTAAGTTACGTGTCATGTATTCTGTCTGTAATTATTATTTCCATACCAGCTCGTTCTCTCACCGGTGCCCGGTGCATTTGTTATCCTATCCTGCCATCTTATTTTGCATAATCGTCTCAAGCAATACATTTCTGAACACTCTAGTTTTCTCTTTTCCTTCAACTTTAGCACTCAGCTTTCTGCTTCATATAGAACCGTTGGTAGGACTATTGCTTTGTATAATCTTAAGTTCTAATGACAGTATTGTCATTCCAGATGTTTTTCAACTTTTTCATTGATGTGTGTCTCATCCTTATCCTCTCTCGTACGTATTCATGTTCTGCGTGAACCTAGCTCCAAGGTACTTGAATTCTGTCACTTGTTCGATATGTCCCTCTGTCAAATTAATTACCACGTCGTCTTCTGTTCTTCCAATCTTCATTACCTTTGTTTTATTTGTATCGATGCGTAATTTACATTTACTACAAGTTCTTCTACCAACTCCAGTAGTCTTCTCACCTCTTCTTCTGTTTCTTCAATCAGTACAATATCATCCGCGTATCTCAAGTTGGTAATCTTTTCTCCCTCAATCCTAACTCCTCTATAAATCGTCCAAAGCTATTCTCATTACCATTTCCAGAAATAAGTTAAATAAGTAAGGTGAGAGAGGACATCCCTGTATAACTTCGTTGTAATTTTTCCTTTCTTTACTGTTGTCTGTGTTCCCAGTGTAGTCTCTCTATTAGGTTCACCACCACCACCTCCTCAAACCCGAAGTGCCTCAGAACCCGCGCCATGCCCCTCCTCCATATCGAGTCAAATGCCTGCTTATAGTCGATGAACACGCAATACATATATCTATCATACAGATCTCTATCTCTATTCCCACTCAGATCTCTCTATCTCTATTCCCACATCTTCTCTGCTATCTGTGACAAGCTGAAGATTTGGTCAGCTGTTCCTCTTTTATAACACACACACACACACACCTTTGGTTAGCTTCCGCCCGAATTGTTCATTCTGACGAAGGTCAAGCTTTTCACTCCACCTTAGACCTACAGTTTAACGTGGAATCCGAACCAAGCCCCACCAGCAGCCCAGCGTCTTAACCGCTAGGCCACCCAGGGTACCCATTTATCTACCAACCACTTTCTTTATTGTGTGGAAGAATGAACAGCTGGGTTTTGCTGCGCGCCGGCTGCAATTTTAAGTTATTAAAAAGCAAAAATGCCGAGTGAACTGTATAATTGTGGGTTGTGGTTTTCTGGGGTTCGTCATTGTGGTGGTGGATTTTGGGGGTTGTAGACAGTGTAAGGCGGGACATGGTCACTGTCTTGACTGTTAAGGTACATCGACGGCAGCAGTGAGGAGTGTTGGGTGCCCTCTAAAATTTATACTTTATTACTTCACAATATATATATTGTAGTTGGTTAACATAAAACAATAGTTTTTAACGTAAAAATAATAATATATTTCCTTCGTCTTCCCTTTAGGAATTAAAGAGGATTAAAAGTACTAATGGCTCCGTTGGCAGATTAGAGGGATTAAAAAAGTTAGTTTCTGTGTGCCACACCTCATCCTCATCTCACTCGGCGTTTTTTCCGCCATACTACTATTTTCTACAGTTTTTCTGCCCTTGTAAACAGTTATACATGGCTGGTCAAGGATTTTGCACGAGAACCAGTTCAGTTGGTTCTTGAAATTATTCAGGTTGGTGTGCTTGATGTTCTTCATTTCAACAGATCCTTTTCGCCGTGTGTATAAAGTGCGAGGAGCGTGGTTCCAACAGGACGGTGCCACAGCGCATGCATCTCAGACTTCAATGGAGTATTTGAAGAATCACTTTCCTGGCAGTCCGTGGTCCCACGAGCCTCCAAACCTTTCGCCCTTCGATTACTTTGTAGTTGTGTCAAAGAAAATTTTTTCTCTGGAACAATTTCTGAGCTTTAAATACTCATCGACGCGAGTGATTGAATTATTTTCGCCCGACACTCTTCTAACAATAAATGCAAATTTTACCAGGCACGTTTGCGCCTGCGCATAAAATTCAATTCGAGCATGCATTTTGACATATAAAAATTTAGTTTTATATACGGTACCAAATAAAGCTTACCGTACGTTTTTAGCGCCTACATTGCAGTTTTTATTAGCATTTAAAACCTGTCACATATTTGTGGCTCATCCTGTATAATGAAAGGTGGGATTGTGAGCTCAACTTCTTTGTAAAGATAGCACTTCCCACGAAAACCGCTGCGAGATTGCGAGGTACAGGTACGTACGTATACAATCTGGAACTAAAATAGCTTTGAAATATTCTGTAGCTTTTATTCTGGAAAAAGCGGGAAACATTTCATCGAGGACTAAATCTGTAATTGGTTTAGGAAAACATTCTCAGTGTTTACCCCCTGTCCCTCCAACTGGAAGCTGAAGCTTTAAAAATATGTGCATTTGAGGCATATAGTGACAGAAGGGGTCCAGTTTTCAAGGCTTATCACTACTAAAAAGAATGGTTTTTAATTAAAAAAAATCCAATCAAATTACAATTTCCATAATATAAAACTAGTGTCTGTATCTTCAACAAAGATGATTATTATTATTATTATTATTATTATTATTATTATTATTATTATTGAGAACACGAAGCAATCAGTTTTTAATTTATTCATTTTAAGCTGATATTTATTTAAAATTTTTGAAGCTCGATGGCTTTTATCGAAAGAGAGAATAATAAATGAAATAGGGCATTATGACTATAAAGGCACCATTTCGGGCTTCGTAGATGTAATGGTGGTGGTGTTTAATCTCCTCCGCAAAATCTAAGGTCATATGACGGACCGGACCTACAGTTTTACGTGGGATCCATGGGTCGCTACGTAGTCTGGACGCAGCGAACGGTGTCCCATCCAACGACTAATACTATCCGACTCAATGTCGCTAAACTTCATTGATCAACGGGAAGCGATGTTACGACATTGGCTACGACGTAGTCCGCTTTGTAGATACTGAAGGAACTTAGGAAAACTCCCTTATACTCTATCTTGCCTCTGAAGAATTTTAAAACGACTCAAAAAGCAATCGCATGGACCTCTTCAGGGACGAAGTTGTACATCCGTTTCGGCCTTGTTACGAGAGTACAGCACGAACAGATGCTAATGTCTCGTCACATTTAATTTGTTATTGGAAGATCCTCAGATAAGAAAATGATTCATTGAAAATCGGGAAAAAGTCAGGAAATTTTGTAGACAAAGGCCTTTTCCTCACGAGTGTAACTCACTTCCATATTAGCTATTGCCTGTTATCCTACCTGCAACAAAAAAAAAAAGGTCCCAAAACAAGACAGATTTGAACATTTAAAATAAATTTTCCTGTGAGACTGGACTTATGGACACACTGTGTGTGTGTGTGTGTGTATATATATATATATATATATATATACACACACACACACAAATTTTCCCCCCACGAATCCTGCTATTTGTCTGTATTAGCTGATCCGCACGACATCTCTGCTTTGGATCCCAATAGATGGAGCTGACAGGCACCTTTGTCATGGAAATTAAAATGAATCTGCGAAATTAATTCCGTTATTCTTCGAATTAAAAAAAGAAATCTCGACTTAAAATGACACAAAAGCAGCAGCAGAATTTTACAAAATATATTTGAAGAAAATGTTAAAATAATAATGGGTTAAAAAAAAAAAAAAAAAAAAAAAAGTGGGAACTGTTGTGAAAACGTTATAGAATATAAATAAAAGAGTGATGCCTTAAAATATCAGGGTTATTTCAATGTTGCAACATTTCGAATGCAGTTTGGTGCTACGGAATATAACGTTCGTATAATAGTTTATGAAGGGCTAGAAATAAATTTAGTCGTAACGGATGACGTTCATATAACATTCATTCTAACCTTCGGAGAAATAGCGAATGTTTGGGAGAAATTCCATATTCAAGATGAGAATAGGGAATAATTTGGCAGCTGGAGGAAGTCTATTTCAGTGTTGATTTTCAGCAGAGTTGTTTGAAAAGAGATTGTGACCATTCTTCGCGCAGAAAAGGGGGATCGAGTGAAGTAAAGAAACGAGAACATTACGATGAAACATTTTTTTGGGTATTAATGTTTTTAGGTGGTAAATAGAATATAAACACAGCATCAGACCACAATTAAGAAACTCAAAATATTTAAGTGTAGAATTTTTTTTTCTTATTTATAGCTATTTTTATTTTATTTATTTATATAAAATTGAAAACGCTAAAAGATTTTGAAGGAAACCAGTCCATGGTGTAATAGAATTAAGAAGGATGTTGGGGGGGGGGGATAAATATACTGTACGTCTTCATTATACACACACACACACACACACACACACAACACCACATTATATATGTAGAGGAAGCGACTAAAAAACTTGCAGCACAAGTTTCAGTTCTTTAGTGATTGTTCCATAAATCGTGGGAACGTGTTCTTTGGGGCATAAGATGAATTTTGTGACTTTGTACAGGAGTCTCATCTTTAATGCTTAAGTTTTTACAAATCTGAAATTTACTTTTTAAAGAAAAATTAAGGATATGTGGTAGAACATTATTTTTTTTATCTATTTTTTTTTTCAGTTATGGTGGTTGCCATTGTTTTTCCATTTAATGTAACTAATAGACAGATCCGTAATCTAAGTTTCGTAGCTTTCATTGCTCCTTTTCTGTTTTTCATTTCCTGCTGCAAAATTCGTTCGAATTACTGTTAAGCCTAAATTATCCACAGTGTGATACGAAAATATTAAATAAGTAATTATTTACTAATACTTCCGTATCATACTCGCGGATAATTTAGGCTTGTTGCTCTATTTAGAAATAAGGGCAAAGCTATTGTATCAATATAGTAACGCTGTCTATGTTACGTTCCAGAAATTAAAAACTAATTTAGTCTAGTTATATTTAATTCAGAGTTAAAGTGGAAACTTAAAATCTCGTTGTATCTATCAGGTCATCCCATAAGTAATGTCGTTTTTTACGATAGATTAAGTTTAAACTAGTCCTACTCGGTTTAAGCATAAATTTTCCGAAGGTTATATCTAAGAGGAGATCTATCGTGTTTCGTTACATACTTTACAGACCTTGACCAGTGAAGACGTGTGTTTTGCTTTATGTGAACCCCTCATAAACATGGCGGTATCAGAAGAGCATATTAGGCATATAATGCTTTACGAGTTCAAAAAAGGGAATAGTGCTACTGAAGCAACGCGAAACATTCAGGACGTTTATGGCAACGATATTCTGCATGTGAGGAAATGTCAAAGATGGTTTCAAAAGTTTAGGAATGGTGACTGCTGTTTGACATATGCAGCACGCTCTGGACGCCCTGCTGAGTTTCATGATGACCCGCTGTTAGCCGCACTTGAAGAAGACTGTTCAACAACTGTCGAAGAATTGGCCCAGAAACTCAATTCATCCCCGTCCATCATCCATCGACATTCGCAACAACTCGGGAAAGTGCCTAAGTTAGGAAAATGGGTGCCACATGAATTGTCGGTCGACAATCTGAGGGTGCGGGTAAACATTAGCACAGCTCTTCATTCCCGTGAACTCCAAGATCCGTTTTTGCACCGTTTAGTGACTGGTGATAAAAAGTGGATACTGTACCAGAATGTTAAGCGCCGTCGACAGTGGGTTTGTGCCGCAGAACCAGCGACACCACAGCCAAAACCAAATCTTCATCCTCGGAAGGTGTTGCTTAGTGTTTGGTGGGATAAAGTTGGTGTAATACACTTTGAAACCTTACCACAAAACCAAACAATCACAGCTCGAGTCTACTGTCAACAACTGGATCGATTGAACACTGCACCAAAAGAAAAGAGACCTTCTTTGGTTAATCGGAAAGGAATCGTGTTCCACCACGACAACGCACGTCCTCATACCGCTCGGATCACTTCTGCAAAAATTGAGGAGCTTGGGTGGGAAAAACTTCCACATCCTCAATATTCTCCAGACCTTGCGCCTTCAGATTATCATCTCTTCAGGAGTCTGCAAAACTATCTTGACGAGAAACAGTATACTTCTTTAGATGACCTGCACACCAGTCTTTGTACGTTTTTTGCAAAACCGCCTGAATTTCATAAACATGGCATCGAAAAGCTTGTAGGACGTTGGCAGAGTGTCATTGATTCCGATGGAAAATATATACTAGATTAAAAGTTTCAGTTGAGTTTTTTTTGTCCTTCAAATTCCGATCTAAAAAACGACATTACTTATGGGATGACCTGATATTTCAGTTCATCTTTTTCTTATATTGTGAGCTTACTCCGCGTGCCTAATCACGATCTAATTAAAATATTATGTTCAGGATCTTGTTCAAAGAGTTTTGCGGGATTTACAAATCATTAATATTTAAGCAAATACAAAATACTGTAGTGTGAAGTAATTTTATTAGCGCAATCGTGTGCCGACGACGTTTGGCGTGGGTTGTCGCTGACACGGCACATTTGTTAAACATTTTGGCACTTGTTATCTCGCGTTTGAAATGTTTTTGGGTTTCGCCAAAGGCAGCTCATAGTTACTGAAAATGCCCATCCATTACAGTTATAGGTTTCTGTAGCTCTTATTTTATATTAATTACCCCGCATCATTTTTAAAACTCAAACAAATATGGACCCGCTATATATTGGCTCTACAATTTTGAAATTTTTATGGAGTAAAATAATTTAAATGAGGATATGTATTTCAATTTCTGAAAAATAAATTGGCGATTGTGGATTTGGGGGAAAAATTTAGGTCGTATGCAATCATAGACCGTGAATTAGACACATTTGTCTTACTCCCCCCCCAACAATGGATGACAGCCATTTTTTCTGTCCGAATTAAATTGTGTAGTTTGAAAGAATGATTCGGATAATTTTCATTGAATTAATGTTTTTTTTTCCTTTTCATCGATCCCAAGGTACGGACGAAACGTGGGAGGCGACCAGACCCCAGGGATGCTCCCCGTTACTGGTATTTGTGAACAGCAAGTCTGGAGACAACCAAGGCGTTCGCTTCCTCAGAAGGTTCAAGCAACTCCTGAACCCGGCTCAAGTATTCGATCTCATGAACGGAGGACCGGTTCTCGGGTTAGTGGAGCCTCTTCAGCCTCCATTTGCACTTGTTCACTAAAAATAATAATTAATAATAATACAAAGGTCAAACCAGCAAAGTTATAGTGCTGGTCCATGAAAGAAAATGGTGGAAATACCATGAGTGGAATCGTAATATCTCGTATGATTGACGCATCCACAAACTCCTTAACTACGCAATAGAATTTTTACAGAGCAGTTAGCAATGGTGATTGTAGGTTGCAACGTTCTCAGATATCCTCTTTTTTTTTCAATAATTCGTATATTCCTATAATGGGATGGATAAATTTACAGAATGTCTTATCATTTCTCTATTTTTATAATTGGTTATTTCCTGCTGTGCTTGTGTGTATGTATAATTTAGTGTGGACCAAAAAAATGAAGGTTTAAAAATCTTTGTTCCACATGAGTAATGTTATTCCTTTTGCTTACCTTAATCAAATTACAAAATTTGAAACCTCTACGTCAAGTTTTAGGGGGCCGAGAAAATTGCACTTTTCCTTTTAATGCTGAAAAAATTAGTTTTTCCTCATTTTCATAAGTTCTGCTTTATTTTTTGTTGGAAATTCTTTACGATTCTTGAAAACTGTTTTGAGCAGGTATTGTTTGTCCTCTTCTTTAGTTGTCACTGCTTCATTAAATTTTTCAATCAATGCAACACCCCGCTCAGCTGTGTCATTTGTCACTCTAAGGGCACGAACTCTAGCACAGCCTCTTTGGTACTCAGGATCTATTCCCCATGTTGATGCAGAATTTTCAGTGAAGAGAGAATTGAGATGTAGAGCATCAAAAAGAGATTTAGTCCTTGAAGTAACAAAATCAGAAATCCTTTTTTCTTTAAAAGAAGCTAGGGTTACCTTTGCTTCTAAACGTTTCAGTCCCTTATTTCTTGGAGGCATTTTGATATTATTTCGCATTTGCTCCTTTTCTTCAAGGGATATGGTTTTGTCAAAGAAGCTTAATCCAACAAGTGTTTCTGAGAGGTACCACAGATGTCGTTTAATGGCATTTTGGGCTTGCTTGATAACACTTGATATCAAAGAATTTTCCTCCATTATTGCAAGATCTTGCAAAAATTTAAGATCAACATTTGGGGCTTCCTCTGGTTGAGAAGCTTTTGCCCAAAATTTTGCGTATACCAATGCAACAAATAAAAAAATTTCTGTTATTGCATCAAGTTCTTTTTTAGTCATCTTAAATTGATTTTGGAGAAGAAAAAGCTTAAATGCATAAATTCCTTTTGCCATCCATCTTGCATGATGGTACGCTCCAGGTCTCTTCAAGGGAGTATTAGAAATGCTTTCTTCTCCAAAAAACAAGAGAACAAGTTGAAAAAATTCTTTATAATCATCTCTTGGCAAGAATTTGGTCTACTGTACCCATGCTACTTTGTGTAGGATCTTCTTGCTGGCTTAAGTAGAAAAGTTTGTCTTCTTCATTTGACATCATCAAAAGGGCATTAGAGTGACCAATATCAAGAATTTCAGCCTTAATTTCATCTTTAAACATAGCTTCTTCAATACGGCATTTTTCCTCGGGCCTTTTTCTGTTTTTCATCAATTTATCATAACAGCTTATTAAAGAGTCAATCTTTCGGATGGCACTGTCTCTACGCATTGTGGGAATCCTGGCTTTCTCCCAGTAGGTCATCACTTCATCTAAGCAAAGATTAATGGATCTTCTTCGTCCCAATTTTCCCTCTTTTTGATGGAAGAAATATTTTTGCAAAACTTGCAGTTTTGTAGGTAAGCGGCAACAAAGTATATCTTTATATAAATGGCCAATGAGCCAAACTTTAGTTTTAGAACGAGTAGCCATTTTTAGTTTAAAAAATTAAATTTCTGAAATAGTAAAATAAACCAGTTAAATTAGGAGATAAAAAGGATAACTAAAAGGTTCAAGCCAATTAGGCAAAGCCTTTAATTTAGAGTTGACCAATTAAGGATAATATATTTTATCCAAAATTTTTGTTTTCCTTATTAATAATTTTCTCTGAAATAATGATCTAAGATTGTTTTTGTACTCTATTAACACCAAAAATGTCTTAAATAAGAAGAAATTTTTTCATAAGTTGCAACTCAAGAGTTGAGTTGATCATTGATGTTCTAAGCGCGCCTATTCATTGGAAAATTTTTATAAGTCATTAAATCTCGGGACCCCTAAATATTCTCATATTTGACCAAAATTTTGCTGACATGTCTATCTGGTCCAAAGGAAGAAGGGCATTAATGTGGAACAAGGATTTCTTCAACTTTATAATTTACCCCCCATTTTGGTCCACACTAAATTGTGTATGTATATATATATAGAAAAGGAAAGTAGTTGTATTTCGGCTAGGTAGCTTACAAGTATACATTCGAAAGTATTCAGTGAAGTAGTGATGGTATTGAATAATAATAATAATACACACACACACACACACAGGGTGTTTCAGGTCGACCCTAGAAATATGGAAATTTATATATATGGGAATTTGTAGCATGTAGGTTAGGGTGGATCGATTTTACATTTTTTTCGATTTCCATATTCTAATAGAGACAAAAACTTGCGCATGCATGAGAAAATAGCCTCTGCAAAATCTTAGCTTAATAGGTAATCATCATCTGCCCCCGGCAGAGCGATGAAAATCATATTTTAGTAGTCAAAAACGTATTTTTAAACCCTAGCCTAGAGTCATAAAATTTTGCGCGTGTGTTATTTCATGCCTAAGCAACGATATAAATGCTATGGGAAATAAGCACACCGGACAAAAAATTAGTCACCCCTAATAGCACCGATAGTAGGAAGTTCAAGGTCACACAGAGGGCGCTGATGTAGCATTGGTAAGTGACAAGTAGCGGTGACGTAGCACACAGGATCAGATCTGTTTCGTGAGGTGGTGAAGAACAAAGTGTGTGTTGGATATAGTCTGCAAAATGGGTCGTGAGGCAGACGTTACTCAGTGGCAAAAAGGAGCCATCGTGTTTGGCAGAGCCCACGGACACAAAATGTCTGAAGTAACCCAATTTGTTGGTGTGTCAACGCGTACTGTCCAGCGAGTTTACAAAGAGTGGTGTAGTTCGCAATCAACTGAAAATCGACGGCGTAACTGTGGCCGGAAAACAATTCTCGACAATAGGGGCCGCCGCCATGTTTCTCGTCTAGTAACTGCAAATCGTTTTCAAACCAGAGAACAATTGCTCCAAGAAACCAATGAGGTTCTCCAGCGACCAATTTCCGAACGGACATTGCGACGAGAACTGCATGCGATGGACATCTGGAGCAGGGTACCACGGAGGAGGCCGCTGTTAACAGCAAGTCACAAATTGGCACGTTATAAATGAGCTCAGAGGCACAAAAACTGGACTGCGGCAGATTGGAAACGTGTAATTTGGTCCGATGAGTCCCGTTTTTGTTTGTTCTCCAATGATGGGAGGCGACGAGTACATCGCAGGTCCAATGAAGCCTTTAATCCTGAATGCGTCGAAGGTGTTGTTCAGGCTGGAAACAGAAAGTGAAGCGCAGGAATAGACACCCACGGACTCTGGCGGAACTTCGGGACCGGCTGATGAACGAGTGGCAGCAAATCGATGTTCAGTACATGCACAACCTCGTAGAGTCTCTACCTCGCCGGATTCGTGCGGTTATGAAGGCCAGAGGCGCCGTCACACGTTATTAGGTACATTCTGAGAGGGGTGACTAATTTTTTGTCCGGTGTGCTTATATAAATGCATTATTTAAGACAAAGAGCCGATCTGAAAATATGTATATTATACATATTTTCAGATCGGCTCTTTGTCTTAAATAATGCATTTATATATTTCCCAATTTCCCATAGCATTTATATCGTTGCTTAGGCATGAAATAACACACACGCAAAATTTTATGACTCTAGGCTAGGGTTTAAAAATACGTTTTTGACTACTAAAATATGATTTTCATCGCTCTGCCGGGGGCAGAAGATGATTACCTATTAAGCTAAGATTTTGCAGAGGCTATTTTCTCATGCATGCGCAAGTTTTTGTCTCTATTAGAATATGGAAATCGAAAAAAATGTAAAATCG
Source organism: Bathynomus jamesi (assembly GCA_023014485.1). Lineage (NCBI taxonomy): Eukaryota > Metazoa > Arthropoda > Malacostraca > Isopoda > Cirolanidae > Bathynomus > Bathynomus jamesi. Next base: position 328,825 of record JAJOZX010001883.1, on the reverse strand, counting down.
ATCCACCCTAATGTAGGTAGTATTCAATACCAAAATACAAACTACAATTTCCGCCAATTTCCATATTTCTAGGGTCGACCTAAAACACCCTGTATATTATACCTATATAATTTATAACCTTTGGTTAGCTTCCGCCCGAATTGTTCATTCTGATGGTCAAGCTTTTCACTCCACCTTAGACCTACAGTTTAACGTGGAATCCGAACCACGCCCCACCAGCAGCCCAGCGTCTTAACCACTAGGCCACCCAGGGTACCCATTTATCTACCGTTAAGATTTATATATATTTTTATAAGTTAGTTTTATTTTTATAAGGCATCTATGAAAAGGGTCTTGTAATCGTTTTCCCAAAGTTTAAAGATAGAATGAAAACACGCTTTTTATGAACCTAATTCATGTCTTGGCTATTTACTAGTATTTAAAATATTGTTAAAATGACGAGCGAGTTAGGTTTTATTATTCTGCTTTAGGTGAGGAATAAATATTGTTTTTTTCGATTATTAATTGTGCTTTGCTGATCGGAAGGGCTACGTTGTTGCCATGTCAGATAAGGAAGAGTAAGCGACGTTGGATCTGCGCGGTAGTTGTATGGGTGACCTTCCTCCGCGTTAAGATTATATATAGTGACCCGTAGTTCAATCCCACGTAAAGCTGTAGGTTCCCTTTCGTCACGCGACCTTTGCCCTCAAGAAGGGAGTTAAACAATCCCAAACGTTACTGTTATTGCTGATCAGAAGTTGTGAGATATCTCTTTTTGGTTAAAATGATCAAATCTTATCCATATCATCTGAAATTGCGAAACAGTTCTAGTATAGGCTTTTAAAATATGTATTGGTAGGCCTAGATGTACTTTTAATTAAAAATGTTTAACTTATACAGTATTAAGAATTAACATTTTAAGTAGATCACATATCGAACACACACACATTCCTAAACAGAGCATATTCAATATTCATAACTAGTTCATCATTTTTACAGTTAAAGAATTTAATATGGTTTCTACAGAAAAAGTTTCCATCGTAAAATTTAATGAGGGATGTGGAGCCTTTGCCAGACACTTAGTATGGATTGTTTCCCGGCTGGCATACGAAATTTCAAAATATTATATTTTTAATTTGCTAAAATCAACCAAGCCTAATTCTAATAAATAAATAGTATTATAAAACAGTAATAATGATGATGATAAAAACGTGTACCATATTATAGTCTATGGGCTAGGCTTAACAACTGGTAGGCTACATGGTAAAAACTGTTTGGAATTTTAGTTCTCTTCATAAGGAATCAAAACTAACTTCCTTAACGGTTCTGAAGGACTTTTAATCTTAATTTGAGCGAGCATAGAAATTTATTCGTTTTGATTTTTACCTTTGAAAAGTGTGAAGTCATGCTTCTTAAAATTGCTTAATACCTCTTCAATTTCAGACTGCGTTTATTCAAGTGTTTCAATCCATTCCGAATACTCATCTGCAGTGGTGATGGATCAGTGGGATGGGTTTTATCGGAAGTAGACAATTTAAACATGACAGTGAGTTTCTTTTATATTATATTGCGTACGCAAAATACCGCTCGTTCAGTTCTTTATGGTTGTTTCAGTAGTAATTGCTTGTAGCATTGATTTTTTTAATGAAACTTTTTAATTTGTCAAATTATTTAGGTCATAGACCTTCTCATCGCTGCGGATGAACGAGGAAACGCTTTTTTTCATAATCACTATCAAAATATTTTATTAAATGTACCGGTAACCAGTTTTGTTTACTGTAGAAGTACCAAATAGCCGACTCGTAATAGGAGAATCACGCGTGTATTTCCCGTAGCAAATATTTCTTCTTCGAACTGCCCTGGTAAGGAAAATCATTCGTACGCTCTCATTTCTCAGAATCAATGTCAGATGGGAGTTCTGCCCCTAGGTACGGGTAATGATCTAGCGAGGGTACTCGGATGGGGTTCTTCCTGCGATGACGATGCGCACTTACCCCAAATAATTGAGAAGTACGAGAGAGCCACCACCAAGATGCTCGACAGGTAAACTTTACTTTTCCTTATTGTCCTTCTGAAGTGTCTCGCGAGAAATGTTACTTCGAGCATAATGGTTAGCTGTCAAGGCCGAATGAGATTATTTTTGTTTACAATTTTGAGGCACTCGTATTGGAAGCTATTAATATTTACTCCGCTGAGAGAGACGCGACCCTCGCACTGAGGAAAATGATTGCCCTCTCTCTCTCTCTCTACCAGGTGGAGCATTATGACATTCGTGAGTCACATGCCGATGGAGCCTCATCACAAATTGGACCCAGACGTGCCGGACACTTTTCTTTCTCAAGTGTCGCGCTACGAAGACTCCGTCGCCTTGCATGTGATTACACTTCTTCAGTCAGACCAACATTCGGAAGTTATCGCATCGGCAAAGTAATTAGTTGTTTTTTCTTCGTTTAAGTGGATGGGAATTTAACGTAGCTAGAGGATAAACTAGAAACGAGTTCCCCGTGTTGACCTAGCAGCTGTGTGTATATATATAAGTTAAACACGGATTCTGAGTCGTCTGAGTAACGAGAGGTTAGAAAAGAGAGATTTTGTTAAATTCCGATGCGTCTCAGTAACCAAAGAGAAGTACGAATTATGTGTGTGTTTCGATTGATAACTTCGTCGTTTGCTCCTAATCTTGAGAGGATTCGATGTGTTAAAGTTTATAAAATTGTAAATTTGTACGTTAATTCTTAAATTACAAAATACTCATTTTTGTTTGTCTTCGTATATTTTACGGTAGAGGAAACGTAAATATTTGATTATTGCGCGTTTTTCGTATAACTAAGCCTATATAGCTATATAGGATGAAGCGAAAATCAAAACATTAAATGATTAGGTTGTTAGTAATTTAAGTCATATTGATTCTTGAGACCACGCCGCGGTTCTCGCTGCGTCTATCCCGCCGAGGGTACTCCGGAAGGGACGGCGAAGGCTGGCGGAGAGAGCTGTATTATTTTTACTTTCCGTAACTCGATTCTTAGAGTGATTTGCGAGACGGTGAAATCCTTGATCGTCAAAGTCGGAAGTTTGACTGGCGAGTCTGTGATGGGGAGAGACGGCAAAGAATCTCTCCCTTGCAAATGCGAAATCCTGAATGACAAGTTAGACCTCCTCCTTCGCTCTTTGCACCAGGAGAGTATGGCAAGACCTTCCATTACGTCTCTCGGCTTCGGAATCGGCCCCTGTATCCCTCCAATCGCTCAAGAAGAAGACTCTATAATAGAAGAAGTGAGTTTTTAACAGTGTTACTCTTATACTCGCTTTTATTAACATTACTAACACTACTAATTAATTGTTAACTGGGTGGTGGTTTATTGCTTGACTTTCCGTAATTGTGAGTTAATTCTCAAACTCTAAATCTAATTTAAATACCTAAATAAATACAGTGTGAAAATAGAAAAGCCGATTCTTCCGCGTATTCACACCATTTGTCGGGGACAACCAGAAGAACTGTATTCTTTCAGTTTTAAGTTATAAATTAATGTGTTTCATATTCCATTCACAACATCACATCTGAAAATAGCAGTTTATATTCTCAACTACTTCTTTCCTCTTCATATTTTTAAATGAAAACTTGTAAGTGGGTTACGCTTTATCCCTGTCTTTTATTAATAGTATTTCTTCTGTTTAGAGTTCCGATAGCAATGAGAGGGAAAGTGTTGGTAGAGCGAGCATAGATAAGGAAGAAAAATATCCTCCAACGACTTTTAGGAGAAGACTAAAATCGGTAATTAACTGTACTATTTAGTATTAAGTAAAATTAATGCAATAACTTTACTAACATATGAAGGAGAGAGATTCCTTTATTTATTTAAAAAATATATATTTTATGTTCTATTAACATCTGCAGCTTTTGTCGTCGTCGTAAACAGTCGTCTTAACTGACGAAGTTCTCCTTATACCTCGACAGTGTGTGTGTGTGTGTGTGTGTGCAAATTCCTAATAGAATAAAATGAGCAGTAAAAATTGCTGGGACAGACAGACAGACATACTTTGGTCCTAGTGACAGGAACATAATTCAGAGTCCTGGGAATGCTAGTGAGACTGTTCATATTTTCATGAAGTAAGCGAAAGACCAACAGTCGATCACGAGTTCAGAACCGCCTCTGCGGTTATATAATGTACAGAAGCAGTCCTCGCACGCTACGGGGAGTCCAGTCCACGCCCAAAGCATATACGCGTGGCATATAATGTCAATTTTTCAGAACGGACAGCTCAACGCTATTTGTATAAACTAGACTAAATTAGTTGGGTGGCACAGCGAACACCCATGTTTATAGTCCCTAATGTTCAGCCAAGATTAATATGAGCAAAGGGGTTCGTTCCGTTCTCGCTGGAACCTCAATTTAATAATTTCATGTCGACTCGACTCCTCATGGATAGGAAGTATAATCAGGAATCTGTTTGCATCCCTCAGTTACTCACGTTTTATTTTTTCCTAAATTTCAAGTGGATTTTAAGTACCACGTTAAAATATCATTTACAAGGGTGCCCATTTTATTCCAGCAGAGTTGTTTCTGTTTACGGAAAGCGCACATTGCATTTAATCCCGTCCCCTCCATTACGTGTAAAGATCTAAACAGATACAAATCTGGCAGACTGATATCCAACTTTACGTAAAGAAAATATAATGGGTTATTTAGATAATATTCACTATATTTAAAATGAAAAAAAGTGCATTAACCATAGTATAACGTATAGAAATGCCAAAAATTCTTTATTTTTGTACATCTGAAATGTAACTAAAATGGTAAAGGTTTTGCGATGCAATTACGCAACGTCTCAAACCCCAAGTTGCAGAAACGAAAAGGAAAAACATAATAATTTCTGAAGCTAGCATACGCTCGATTATTCTGTACGAGAGAGCTCAACAAATGTCTCGAGATTTATTTCGCTTATCGTGGAACGTATCCATATTATGTAATCCGGCATTATTTAGACCGGTGGTCGGCAACCTCTGACCCGCGGGTCAATTGTAGTATATAGTATATATAAAATAATAAATATTATTACACGAGGAGTGTTTATTTTAAAATGTCCCGAAAATAGTGTATTTTGATTTAAATTTTGAACACTGACCCATTATCAAATTGACATAGTTTCAAAAAAGGTTGCCTACCACCGATTTAGACTGCAATTGTTGGTGTTGTGCAATCGAAAACAAATCAACCGAGAAATGCTCTTGCTTTTATCACGCGATCTAAGAATGAATCGTTTTAAATTGATCCTTTATATAATTAAAAGAAGGTAAATTTAAAATGTGGCACTTCTTGTGCCCACAAATACTAAACTTGGGTTGATAAACTGGTTGGTCAAATTTGCTTTTTCACCAATATAATATTAGTACAATTAAGGTATTTAATTGTTTGCACCAGTATTTTATTGTCACTGGTCTTTCTACCCTACTGTTTCTAGGGTGAGTATATAATACTGTATATATATATTATATAATATATATATTATATATATATATATATATATATTAGTTTGTAGGGCTCTGGGTTCGCTCCTGGGTCAAGTTGGGCCTGCCATTTACCCTGTCACGTTCGGCTCAGTGAACCATGAGGCACTCACTTCCCCACGTAGCGGGGAAACAAGTTTCAATGCTGTTACCTTTACTGCAGTTTGTGCAGGCACGGCTTCGCTATTAAAAGTTTTATCATGATGATGTATATCATGTATCAGTATTTATAAATATTGCACTCCAATTTCATTATATATTTTATCCAATATGCATTGCTGAAACTACATTTTAATTGCCTTTTGAATATACATAGATATTACGTTTCTTAGGTGGGGAGGGAGGTTTATCATGATTATTTTCATTGATTATGCAGTAATAATGAAATATCCACCGTTTTGTTTTTAATTTATTAGTAGTAATTTTTTTTAATAATTAAAAATGACAGAAAATTATCACATTCAACTCGCGCTACAAATTTAATTGAAAGACGAACACATTAACACGATCCAGCGAACCTCCACCTTAAACTGATAAGGAATAATGCATTTGACTTTATCCACATAATGATACCAGAGAATATCGGTTGAAAGACATTACGAAGTCTTTTTTTGAGAATATTCCATGCGAATATCTTGTTTGAAAAATTTAACTTCACAGCTGAAGGTTTTATTTGGCAAACATGCTTCCGTAAATAATATTAAGAGGCAGCGAAAAATTCAGACCACAATTAGATGAGGATTCTTCCAAAGAAAACAACATGACATCAGCAAGGGCCCGAGTGTATAACTAGTCATTATTACTAGCCGTAGTCTTAGTTTTAAGGTTAATGATTCTAAGTTGAGGATCATCCGAATTTTAAAATTAATTTGAGTTCTGGAAATAGGGACAACAATTTAGAGGAATTAGAAGTTGTAAAAGTTTGTAAAGCGACAGAGTCAATAGTAGAGAAAACCAGCTAAGCGGAAATTCTTTACGTGCCTGCGACAAGTTTTATACTGTCCACTATCCCCCTAAAAGAAAGCTTTTCTCCCATAGCAGGTAGCAGTAATTCCATGACCAAAACCCGCTAAAGAAGGTGTAAATGCAAACTTGCGCTCCTTGGGTGTATTGTACCACTATCTGCTGCTTTATGAATTTACCCGACTGCTTCACTGCTCTTACGTTTTTATAAGCTTTCTGACGTGGTAAACCATATAAAATGACAAACTAAATTCCATATTAAAAGAACTTTTAATCATCTTTGAACCTAACTTATATTTATTAACTTGGAGGAGCAACTTTGCTTGATAGAATTCACAGTAATTATACCTCGAAGACAATGACACGCGGGACCTCTATTTCTAACAAGCCAAAAGATAACTTCATTTCCTAAATATTCGGTTTCATCCAAAATAGTTATATTAAATAAAATATCTCTGGTCTTTCTATAAGAATGAACGCTCCTTCGTCAAGTTTTTTACGTTGCACAACACCAATAATTAAGATTTAAAAATTGTAAATAAAGATGGCTCCACGCTAGCGAAATTGCTCTCGAGTACCTCTCTTTCTCTTTGTCTCCTAACACGGCTTATTCTCTTCGGAAGGATAGCAATGGAGTACACGCCCTACTTCGCCGATGATTCCTTTCTTCTTCCCTTTTATCTCCTTTTAAACTGGAGCTGAAAATTCTCGTGGTAACAGCGGGAGTTCTTTCTCAGCTTTTAGTCTGTAGTTTGATTCTTAATCGTGGATTTTATAATATGGTATTTATTTACGTACATGGCCCATATGGGTTTTATTTTAATGGATTAACAATTTGCTCTTACGTGTTACAGAGAATAACTCGTTGAGAATCTAACCCAAAATACAAATTTTATCAGTTTTTCGTTGAAATATATATATAAGCTTCCCATGGCTCGGTCAGTTAGGAGGCCGCTCTAAGTCGAGGGTTTGAACCCCACTGCTTTCCAGAGCTGGGCGGTTGTCTTTTCTGTATCTTACTTCTCGGCGAGAGAGCGGGCCAGCCACCCCTTTTAATTGACTGGCTAAGGCAGCCCTGACTCGGCTCCCTAACCCCGACTTCCGGTGGATATGGAATATTTGGTACCTCGGAACATGAAAAAGTTGCATGAAAAATTTCGAAACTTTTTTATTGTCAGAAAAAAAAAAATGTTAATCCTGATTTGGTTAGATTACATTAGCCAGGTATCTCACTATTTCGTAACTTAACGAAAACCATCCTTCGAACATTCAGTTCCGTCCAAAATACTTATCGTCCGATGGCACACAGGTTAGGTTCGGTTAGGTTAATTAGTGTTTTTAGATATATGAATTTAAAAGGTCGGTATCTCGTTTGTGGCGCAGAGATACACATTGTGTGCACGCACGCGCGCACGCTTCGCTAGCCAATGGCTATTTCTTTCCCGTCAAAATTCTAAAAACTTACTAATGCAGAGAGAGTATATATATATATATATATATATATATATATATATATATTAGCAAGTTTATATTATTTTTTCCCAATATTACAGTAAATAATAATTTTAAATCGTAAATCTTGTATCATTTTCCTCTTTGGACATACTTTATTAGTTTAGAATTGGTAGACTGAATTTTTTCGTCAATTTGAGAGTAAATTGTGTCATTTGTATCAAAGAAATAGGTGGTAATTTTACAACCATCTTGATACAGTATTTCAGTTTATAAATTCTTTAAATGTTTCGTGTGACGGGTTAACGACGACTAACTTAATTACTCTACTCATTTTGATTAATTTCCCAAGTGACTAAACTACTAAATACTTGTTATTTATTTCAAACGTAATTTCAACAAGGATTGTTCTGAACACTCGAAAATTGTTTACTTAGAATTCACTATAACCTAACCTATTTTAATGTTTATACTGTTTTACTGTGATTCTTTTGACTGTTTTGTGTCATAATTATTTAGTTACATTTTTGCAGAAATGTTTCATAGAGAGAGAGGCCGTCATGTCTCGCGCGAACAGCCTGAAGAAGGCGGTGAGGCAGATCATCGAATTAACGGAAAAAGCTTTGGACGAGCAGAACGCGTACAGTGGAATAACCAGAATCCTTCCTGAAATAACTTTACAGTGCCCGGAAGAATGTGAAGATTCGAAGGTATTGGTGCTTACCTCCATACTTTACATTGATAGATAGTTGAACAAAAATGCTCTGTATATTCTGAAGGTGGTCGCGATGCGTGTACCCCCGAATGAGGTTCCGAGATCTTAATCATCCGGGAATAAAGCAGCGACCGTGTTTTCGAGATCGTTTTCACGCGATGAGGATTGCACCTCTGTATCGACACTGATCAGACCGCGAGACTCTCAAGCTTGAGCTCACTCGATTCTCAAAATTCACGGCCCTCCCCTTTCTTGTGGGTTAATAGGGGGATCGGGTTTTTAATTTTACCTCTGTAGTGACACATCAGTTAACGTATCCCATTTTCAGTTTTGTTCCTTGTTAGGCATGCAGTGACACGCTCTTTCTTTTATTAATGTTGTTGTTGTTATTCTTAGGGCCCTCAGTTCCCCTCGGATGCCCCTTCACCCGTCTTTTTCACCCCCTATATCGCTACCCTGACCACCAATTTTCCCCTCGCCCCCGCTTCCCCCATCCTTCATCCCCGGGGTTCCATTGGCCAGCCGGCCGTCCTTGGCGTGCCTCCACCGCCCCCTTCCCTCCAAATACCCTACCAGATCTCCCCTCCCCGCAGCCCCCTAACAACCCCCGACCCCACTTCCCTCTCCCCTCTCCCAGACGTGAGAAGGGAGAGTCAGTACGAAGCCTTTGATTTCCTTCCCACTATCCCAGTGCCATCCATGTTCGCCGACCTCGAAAGGGAAAGGGAGGCGCGGAAAGACTCCCTCCTCCTCCTCCTGGGGTCCGCTTCGAGAAGGGAGTCGTCCTCCCTCCTTCCTCCGGAGTCCGCTTCGAGAAGGGAGTCGTCCTCCCTCCTTCCTCCGGAGTCCGCTTCGAGAAGGGAGTCGTCCTCCCTCCTTCCTCCGGAGTCCGCTTCGAGAAGGGAGTCGTCCTCCCTCCTTCCTCCGGAGTCCGCTTCGAGAAGGGAGTCGTCCTCCCTCCTTCCTCCGGAGTCCGCTTCGAGAAGGGAGTCGTCCTCCCTCCTTCCTCCGGAGTCCGCTTCGAGAAGGGAGTCGTCCTCCCTCCTTCCTCCGGAGTCCGCTTCGAGAAGGGAGTCGTCCTCCCTCCTTCCTCCGGAGTCCGCTTCGAGGAGGGAGTCGTCCTCCCTCCTTCCTCCGGAGTCCGCTTCGAGGAGGGAGTCGTCCTCCCTCCTTCCTCCGGAGTCCGCTTCGAGGAGGGAGTCGTCCTCCCTCCTTCCTCCGGAGTCCGCTTCGAGGAGGGAGTCGTCCTCCCTCTTACCAGATGACGTGGAGGTTCGCATCCAGTCCTCGAACGACAACTTACTGGATGTTGGTGAGGACGAACCCTTCTGCGTCTTCGAGGAGAAGTCCATCAGCGAAATCAGGGACTCTCTGGCCTCCGTCGCGACCTCTTTAGACACGTCTTTCGACGCGGAGGAATTGCAGGATGACGTTGAGGAAAAGGAGGAGGAGAAAAAGGAAGAAGCAAAGGGAGAGAGAGGCCCCCCTGATGGAGGGGGTAAAGAGGAGGAAGGAGGAGGAGGAGAAGGGGGAAACTCGGGAGACAGTGAAGACACAGATGATACCGTCAAGGAAAAGATGAAGGGTGCAGAGGACGCTGCGACGGCCCAGGAGGAACAAAAAGCAGAAGTCAAAGAAGAAAAGAAACCAGAGAAGGTCGAAGTTGTAGTGGAAAAAGAGGACAAGGAAGAAGCCCCTACCCCTCCCTCGACGGAGGAGAAACCAAAGAAAGAGAATGTGGAACCTTCTTCGCCATCCTTTCTCACCATTCCAACGGAGAGGATCGTCGAGGGCGCAGAGGCCGGTGCAGAGGACGAGAAAGGTCAGTGTGTAACGTGTTTGGCATAACAATATTGCTTAATGTTGATGCGAAGAGTTCTTTTTTTTAACCACTTTTGTCAAATCGTTGGAAAGGGAAAGTAGTCTAACCGCTGTACATATGACATGGTAACACGACTTCCTTTCCAGAGATCAATAGTCGACCACATTCTCTCGTTTACTTCCAATTATTGCTTGAATCCTGGTTTTCTTATTTCAGAGGAGGCTTTTCTGTGAAATAGCGAATTAATATTTCAAACTGGCTACACAATATTAAACATTTAATACGTTTTACTTTTTTCTTGTACTAAATTTGTATATTACCTTCCATATTCACACTTCTAGTCGCTCCTTATTTTCGGTATTTCTGATTCATTTATCAGTCATTAGTTTAATTGATTTATCATTTAGCGAAATTAATCGAACTGGTTATTAAAAATTACAGTAATAGCTCAAATGACTACAAATTAAATGTTTACCAGCGACCTAATAATGTTCGGTATTAATTTAATAAATAATGAGAGTCAACTAAACCTTAGTTTGAGTTCATTTACGCAACACTTACAAAATATGCCGTTTATAATCCTTGAAATTGATGTGCCTCTAAAAATTTGCTGAATTTGGTATCTTTCGGGATTGACCATAAATCTCTCCCGTAGTTTTATTTCTCATAAATGAATGAAAATACCTCTTGAGCATCGTTCTTTCTGACTGTTTTCTTACTGAGGTCATTTCTCTCCATCTGCTAACCAAAGGCGGTTTTGCGTACCCGTCTCCAGCTACTCGTCGCGTGTCTACCGGTGCTGCCCTCAAGATCAGCGGCTCGGCCATTAATTTGAGCGGGAGTGGGCGTGATAAGAGCCGCAGCCCAGAGAGGAGCGGGCGTGTTATGGGCGGCTCTGCCTCGAGACCCCGCAAAAACCTTCCCATCATTAATCCATTGGTGACGCTTCCCATGTGGCCAAGTGAGTTTTCTTGGTCGATTTCTGTTTACTGTGGTTCTTTGGTTGGTTGCTTGTTGGATCCCCCCTTCTCGCTCATTACTTTGTGAAGTATTATGCATTACTAGATTAAGTGGTATTTTTTTAAGATTGCTCTTAGATGAACGTTTTATAATAGACTCGCTTTAGTTGTACTCTCTCTTTTTTAGCCACGCAGCGTTCTGCTGGTTTTGGGGTTTTTCCCTCTCTACATTTTCCCTACAAATGTTTTGGTCAAGAATTTTATCTTTATTTTTTCCCCTTCGGTTTTTCTTTCATTTGTATTTTGGTTTGGAGTTATTTAATCCTTCCAGGCACGGTTATGTTACTCTTAAATAGCCTCTTTGCAGCATGGATGATCTGTAATTAATTCGCTTGTTGCTGTTTTGATTTTAATTTTTAGGTGTTACTCTTACGGAAGTATGGTTTCCCAAAAAGTAAAATTAAAAAAAAAAAAAAAAAAAAAAAAAAATTCTAGAAAACTAAGAGTTGAAAGATGTTACGAAATATTTTTAAGAATATTTATCAGCATTTTGATATTAACAATTACTCTTATGTTCCTTTATGTGTTATTGCTGTTGTTACTGTTCCTCACTTTTACTCAAGAACTTGATGTTAGTTTTACTTGCTGTTAATTATCTGTCGTGACTGTTTTCAACTGTTGCTGCTAATTCTCTCCCTGTTTCCTCTTTCATCAAGCATAATATATTCACTCAATTTTGCTGTTATGTATTTTTCTCTCTTCATACTTTTACTGTTAATCTTACCTTCAGCACGTTATTCTTAAATGTGCTCTCAAACCTTTGTATTTCAATGTTGTAAAGGAATTTCACAAACATGTTATTTTCAAACATACATGCATACATATGTGTGTGTATGCGGCGAAATTCATTGTTTTGGTTGTGTTGAGATATTTCACGCAGGAAAAGGAAAGCGGAAGTATCAACGTTTCGCTCCAATCATTGGAGCATTTTCAAGCTTTATTAACAAAAAAGAGAGAGAGAGAGTCTTTTATATACTCTTTAAAGGCTTCAAAAGTTGGGAAGGGAGAGGGGGAGTCTCGGGGGGGCTGCTCCCGAGACTCCCCTCTCCCTTCCCCCCTTTTTAAGCCTTTTAAGAGTATATAAAAGACCTTCTCTGTTTTTTTCTGTTTATAAGGCTTGGGAATGCTCCAGTGATTGGAACGAAACGTTGCTACTTCCGCTTTCCTTTTCCTGCGTGTGCGCGCGTGTAGTGAAAAATATTTCATTAAACACTGAACACTATGAACGGTTTATTTATAGTTGCTGGTATCTGGTTTTTGTAGTCCTCAATGTATGCACATTCTATGTATATCCTTTCTGCATTTAGAACTTCATGAATAAAATGTTCTGTCAAATATAAAACCGTAAAATAAGTGTTATATGTTAATAATTTTAAGTAGGAAAATTTTATTTCTTAAATACTAAAAACTTTTAATATAAACTGTGATATTTTCAACTAAATTTCTTTAGTTGAGCTCTTAATATCTCTTGTAATATCCCATGTAAAGTGTTTATATATATATATATATATATATATATATATATATATATATATATATATATATATATATATATATATATATATATATATATATATATATATATATATATATATATATATATTATATTTATTTATTTATTTATTATACAGAGGGTTGCCAAAGGTAGAGATATACCACGATGATTGGCCTCAAGAACAAATGGCAAAGTTCATCAATGGAATGCCAGGGCGTTGTCAGTTTTACTTAATGGAAAGGGAAGAGCAACGCGATTTTAAATATATTGATTCAATAAATCTATTATTTATTTACTTTTTATTATCAAATCAAAAACTGGAAAAACCGAAGGTGTCTGTTTACTTTTGTTAACCCTCCGTATATATTATGGAATGACGGGCATGAGCATGCGTGGTTTTTTGTATGAAACCAAAATGCCCCCCCCCCCCCCTCACCAGTATTCGAACTTTGGAACTCCTGAGTAGGAGTTGCTAACGCTACCTCACGCTACCTATCAATATAAAAAAGTGAACACAACCTGTCGTATATTTAAACGGCCGAAGAAACGCTTAACGCTTTCACGTCCAGAGGTGTTTTACGATGTTAACCCTCACGCACTCGAGGTAATGGCAGCATTTAATTCAAGTATCTCTGGTATGAGGACGCGTGGTTATTGTATGAAGCAAAAATTATCGTTTAAATATACGATAGATCGTTTTACCTTCTTGCCCGTCGTAGTGTAATGGTAGCGTTCGCAAATGCTACTAGAGTGGTTCCGGGCTTGAATCCTGGTAGGGACACTTTTGTTTCATATATATGTGGGCACCGGATAACTCGGTGGTTAAGCTGGCGGACTCGGAGCGGTGAGACTCTGGTTCGCTCCCGCATGCTGGTTCTTCAGTTGGGTTGAGTTGGCCGTTTACCCTGTCATTGCTCGGGCTAAAGGTGACCCTTGGGGGTACACTCAGCCCAACATCGTGAGGGAAGTGAATTTCTTGGCATATATATATATACACGGTGAACCAAAAGTAGGTGGACAGTAGGTTGAATACGGTTTGTGTTATATTATATTATAACTATGGTGTTCATTATAACTATGGTGTTTGTGTTTTATTATATTAAATATTATAACTAAATTTATTTAAATTTTATTTTGTATTATAGTATACAAAAAAATTAAATATGTATTCTCAAAATAAACGTTATCATTTACTGTCCACCTACATTTGGTTCACCCTATATATATATATATATATATATATATATATATATATATATATATATATATATATATATATATATATATATTATGGTGTCTGAAGAATTGAAAGATTTTATTCTGTTTGCAGCCTCATACGTACGCGAACTAGGCTTTTCGTCGATGGTTGCAATTAAAATAAAACCGAATAAGCGTGTGTATGTTACTTTGTGTTTAGTCTATTCAGTCGAATATAAGCTTAACAAACGCAAAGCGGGTACGGATATCTGATTGAAAGATAGATTAATAGTTTCACAGGTAAAACTGTAACATTACACGCGTTCCTCACTTTAAAAAAGTTTGTCTGATGGGAATCGGTTCCGTCAAATTTTTCACAGTTGTTGTTAACGCTAAAATTTAAGGTTTCGTTCTTAGGAAAACAAATTGAAAGATAATTCAAATGTAATTGGAATTTTAATCAGAGTTGGCTCTTGCTGTTTAACTCAATCACTACCGGCCGAAAACATTCCCTTTGACGCCGATAAGCGTCCACCGGCAGGCAGTAAATGGGTTATTGACTTGCAGAGGAAGGAATATAAAATGAATTGTAATTTTTTATAGGTTTTACGTGTAGTCTAAAGAAAATTAAAATAAAAAAATGCGTTAATCTCTCTCACGATTTCAACGTGAATATTTTGCAGTCGCAGCGCGCTCGCACACACACACACACACACGCACGCGCACACACACCTTTTCCGCTTTATATCTTTCTTTTTTCGTTACCATATCACGTGAATAACCTGAAAGTTCTTTCACCGTCAGATATCACTGCAGGAAGTAGCCCTGGAGGTCTCGTGAGTAAGGTTCTCTTGGCCAACGCAGACGCACTGTGCGCCGCAGCCTCCCCTTTGATGGACATTGATGAGTCTTCTCTGTAAGTGTTTATGTATTCGTATCACTGTTAGTAATTTGGGGTAATGTTTATTAGACATAAAAATTATTTTAGCCTGACTTACCACTGTACTTCGGCTTAGATTATTTTATGTAATACTTTTTATTTCATTCTACAGGGAAGGGTTTAGTGAGAGATGTATCATGAATAACTATTTCGGGATTGGAATCGACGCGAAAATCACATTAGATTTTCATAACAAACGCGAAGAACATCCAGAAAAATGTCGATCAAGAACTAAGAATTTTATGTGGTACGGGGTTCTGGCCTCCAAGGAATGGCTGTGTGTAAGTGGATTCGAGCTCATTTTTTAATAAGGTTCACTACTGAAGAGTTTGAAATTTGAGTAAAGAATTGGTTTAGAATTTAAAGCTTAATTCAATTTTAGTGTATATTTTAAATATTTGAAAGTGCATATCACTGGAAAGATTGTTGGTTCAGTATACTGACGAAAGTAGATCGATAGACGAATTCAATTTTACTTTGGGGTTTTCGAATCTTTTTTTAAATTGGTGAAAAAGATTTTATTAGTCTGACACGCTCGATTTAGTCACCTGTTTGGATGCGACTCCTTTAAGGGATGAATAGTCCAATAACTGTTTTAATACCAAATGAAACTCTGCATTTTATTTGGTTCTTCAATCTTCTATTGGCAATATTACTCGTTTTTCAAAGCTGAAACCAATAATTATAGTGAGTGTTCAGGTTTGAAACTATCTAGTCCATTGACAGTAAGCCAAAATATTTGAGCGTGAAGCCCATCTTTTTGAAGAAATGTTAGTGAAATTTCTTTCATGTAAATCTTCATTTACAGTGTTGTTACGTGTATTTTAATTCTTATTTGTTAACCTATAACAATATATTACCTGCAACACAACAAGTTTATAGACGTCAGTACATTACAAATAACATTTTATCCTGTCTGAGATTCAACCTTTGTTATTTGGTCGACGTGACGACTTTTAAAAGTATACTCTCTCGCACTTTTATATACTTGCATTTACGTATATTAACCATGCCCCTTTTACGCTCGCTTCACATGTAATAAACTGCCTTTGAATTACTACGTTTAAAAAAATCACCACAATACGACCACAAATAACCTTATTTCCGTGGAATATAAAATACCCAAAGGCCCAAGATACTGTAAAAGATGTATTGAAGTTTAATTTCTTAAGTTTCTTTGTAAACGTCACAATTTGTTGTAAAAAAAATTAATTATTTTGTTTACATTTTAGATCACTTTGGAAACGCATGACCATGGTCAAATTAACTGTTTCTACCAAAAGATTGCGGTAGTCAGATTGTTTATCTATAAACTTGGTTACTAGTGAAATGGACATTTCAGAGTCGGTTAAATGGTACTTTCCAACAGTTATTAAGTTACTTTAGTTGAGTAATTTCATTATATGACTTCAGTTTAACCAATAAATTGACTAGTCCAACGTTAAAAAACTTGAGGAAATTTTGGGATGAGTACAAGATAATAAGTCAGGAGTGCCAGAAACTGGCATAGTGCTCATGCCAATTAACGGCCCATTGCGCTAAATCTTGCATTCGAGCCCCCTGACCTCAGTATCTTCATTCCACTTATCGGGAAACGGCGTTATCCACTGAGCTAGGAGCGCAGACAGATGAGTACAGAGAGTGAACTAGTGATTTTGAGAATGTTCCGCAAACATAGTAAAAATAATTAGCACGATAATTATTTTCGACTAAAAAATTTTTGTGCGATGTTCAGTTCGATTTTCCAAACGTTTCGCAACTAAATTAGTGAATGTAAATTATTATTTTTTTATTAGCATGTAAGAATTCTTACACTGCTTTCCTTTATCTTTTATGAATTATATATTTATTGTCTTAAATAAATTAGCAGTTTCGATATTATTTGGTAATTTGCAGTTTTTCTTACAGAAAACGTACAAAAACCTTGACCAAAGAGTTCAATTGGAGTGTGACGGAGAAAGGATACCTTTGCCTTCCCTTCAAGGCATAGTAATCCTCAATATTCCGAGGTGAGTCTCAGTCAGTTGTTGGATAAAAGGGATTGCTTCATTTTTAACCGAGAGTCAGTTTTGAGTGAGTGAACTCCCAAACGATTGTGTCAGGTCTTTGGTTTGCTTTACCCTTTAAATGATGTAACAAAAGTTTGCCACCGATTTTTAGTATAGATTTACGAGTGATTACTAGATTATAAAATTATTTTAAAATTATGTAATTATTATCATTATTATTATTATTATTATTATTATTAAATAAATTAAAGCTCAAGTTGAATTGAAGAATCCATGAATGAGATATTAAATTTTTTTCAATTTAACTTTTTTCATTTGATTGTAGTAAATTGGATACCGTACAATAATTTATCCGATGAATTACCAACACGTTAAACATTATAGTTAAGAAGGTATAGCTAACTGTAGTGATCACTGTGAAGGAATACTTTAAATGAGGTGATATTTCCACGATTATTTATAAGAAATTGTTTTTTAGCCTGTAATGACTATCTAAATGTTTAAAACAGGGATGGCCAACTGGCGGCCTTTGAGGCAGTTTTGTCAGAAAAATTCCAGATAAATAGGTTAAAGTATTATTGAAATGTTTTTTTTCGTTATTGGCACGATCACACTTCAGTGTAATATCATTTGGTTCATTTTTGATGGGTATGCATTTTCTGTTCATTATTTTGAATGGATTTTTTCTGTCCATATTTCACTATAGAGGGCCGGGCCGGGCTGCTGAGGAGGAAAGTGGCCCCCCAAAGCAAACAAGTTGGTTATCCCTGGTCGAAAAGATTGATATGCGAAATGAAACTAAGTGCATGTAAATCGTGTAGAAGACAACTTTACAAAAAAGAAAATTATCATCCACCTTTTTCCAACTAAGTCCATCACTCTAAATTCTCAAATGAGTGCCAGATTTAGTTTTTGAACACTGTGGAATTATCACCCATCTTACCCTTATCCATTATTGAATTTATGGCCGCATGTGCTACTAAACTTAGCTTATCGCTCTCAGGAATAAATATTATGAATTACTTCACCAAGAATGAAATGAAGTTTAGAAACTTCAGGGTATATTATTTTTACTCCGCAAACAGCAACTAAATTATCCATTTTTGAGTGTTTACATTTGGTCAGATTGAGTTAACCAGACCTTTTCCTCGCAAAATATTAATATTCTGTCGACCAACAAGCATTTACCACTTGCACAAAATGCAAGTTTTCTCTTAACTTAATAACTACAGTTGGGATATGTAAAAATATTTATACACGAATACTGAATTTGCTATTGTCGTTTAGTTTCATGGGTGGGACTAACTTCTGGGGCGGCACGAAAGAGGACGATTGTTTCATTGCTCCCAGCTTCGATGACCGAATTTTAGAGGTGGTCGCTGTATTTGGGTCGGCTCAGATGGCTGCCTCTCGCATCATCAACCTTCAGCATCATCGAATTGCTCAGTGTTCCTCTGTTAAAATCACCATTTTAGGTAACTTTAACTTTTCTGTAACTTTATTAACTGTGTTTTGATTAATTTATTTTTCTTAAGTAATAAAAATGGTTTAAGTTCATTTACACTTATAGGCAAACTTAGTTTGAGTGATTTATTTATTATACACTATTACAACCTTTTCATAAGCACCGTGAAAAAGCCTCATTTTTAATGACGAGAATAATAGACAGGAAGTTACGCGCAATTAATATTGAAAATTGTATGAAAGCGACAGTCAACAGATTTGTTGAAACCTAAATGATAATGAATGATGGCAATACACAGTATCTTATGACAATACTTCCTTTCTTATTAACCTCATTCGGTCGTCAGGAGAGGAAGCACTTCCAATCCAGGTAGACGGGGAAGCTTGGGCCCAGCCTCCGGGTATCATACGAATTATCCACAAGAACAGAGTACAAATGTTATGTAGAAACAGAGTAAGTTTACTACCAATTTTTAATTTTCAAACGCAGAATCGGCGTATTCGTGTCTTCATCTTTTCAGGTTTGGTAGTTAGCCAGCTTTCTTTTATAATACTAATTATAGTCGAGAAATTTCTCCCTTCACGTTATTATTATTGTGGTCCTACTTTAACAAACATTCCCTCTTTGTTACTCGGATCTATAAATGTGTCCACTTCACTATATACTTTGGTTGTCTTTCATTGAATTTTACTTAATTTATAATTTTGAAGGAAAATTTAAGTAGCCGTTTTGAGTAGTTGTTCAATAGTCACTCAAAATTCGACAAAAATTTATACTACACACGTTAGTTGCTTTATCAAATTTTAAATGTAATTAAAGTAGTTAATAATATTTAAAATAAAGCCTATTTTCCCTTTGGTCTCGCGGGAATCGAACGAGCGAGATCTTTCATTTAAATAAAACAAACGAACTTACTTGGCTACGTTTCTGTTCCAGGAACTTGAAGTATCTTTGAAAGCGTGGGAAGAGAAGCTTCAGAGTCAAGGTAGACAACACAAACAACTTTCTCTCCTCACGGACGAAGAGATTCACTGCCTCTCTTCCCTCGCTAATGTTGTAAGTTGTTAACGTTATTATTATAGTACAGGGTGTTCATAAGTTCTCTACAAATTTAATTGAATTTTTAAAGATAACTTATGGACACCCTGTAGTTTCATTTGAGTAATAACGTGTTGAGTATCCTTAGGTTGACATTTTTTTTTTCGCTTAATCAAAGTTTTTTAACATACTGGAATCCCTTCCATCTAAAAAACCTCGCTATTTAACCTCTCTTCACCGTGTCTCATTACTAAATCTTCAGAATTATGCCCATCTTTAGAAAAACATTTTACCCACATGCCATACCTCTTTTAATGAACTTTACTCGACTGAATCTATGCAATAATATAGCTAAGAAAGATGGGTTTAATATTAAAGCATCTAAATCTGATACTAGGCTCCATTTCTGCTTTTGTTCATTCTCACCATATACAGGGTGTCGCATAAATCCGGTTTAATAGGAAAATTTATTTTAAATTAAATTTACAAAAGTAATACATTACAACTAAAACAAATGTTCAAATTGATGTCCTGTTTTGGGACTTTTTTTTTTTTTGTTGCAGGCTAACGTGGGAACGAGTTACTCCTGAGGAAAAGGCCTCCGCCAAGTGTAACTTACTTCCATATTAGCCATTGCGTGTTATTCTACTTGCAACAAAAAAAAAAGGTCCCAAAACGACATCAATTTGAACATGTTTTAGTTCTATTGTATTACTTTGTAAATTTAATTTAAAATAAATTTTCCAATGAGACCGGACTTATGGGACACCCTGTATATACAGTGTGTTTCAGGTCGACCCGAGAAATATGGAAATTGGCGGAATTTGGTATTTGAAGTTTGTCATAGTAATTCCTACCTACTTGCTACAAATTCCGCCGATTTCCATATTTCTAGGGTCGACCTGAAACACGCTATATATATATATATTATATATATATATATATATATTTCACGAAAGTAACACGTGAATAATATTTATGATAAAAAAAAACTACGAAGAGAAAAGGAACCTTTTTTTTTTCATATATATATATTTTTTTTTTAATTGGGGTTGTTTAACCTCCTTCGCAACATCTAAGGTCATATGATGGAGGGGACCTACAGCTTTACGTGGGATCCGAACCACTGGTCGCTACATAATCTGGGAGCAGAGGACGGTCTCCCATCCAACTACTACCCAGACCCAATGTCGCTTAACTTCGCTGATCTCTGAGAAGCGGTGTTACGACATCGGCCACTACGTAGCCATATATATATATATAATCAAAAGTATTCGGACACCCCGGAAAATCCGCATTTCTGCAAATATCACCTTCGCCGAAAGGTATGCTGGGAAAAAGCGTGGCGAAACTATAATGCTGAGGTGTTCTGTTAAGTTATCAGTAACTGTTGTGAAGCCATGCCGCGCGGACGTGAACTCTCCGAGTTTCAACGTGGACTCGTCATCGGATGTTATTTAAGTAACGTTTCTATACGAAACATTGCAGCCAAACAGGATATACCAAAGTCGACTGTAGCGGATGTTATCATGAGATGGAAGCACGACGGTGCAACTAACGTGAAAAAACGTTCCGGACGACCACGCAAACTGACGGAACGTGATAGAAGAAGTCTGGTACGACATGTCAAGAAGTCCCGCACGTCCTCTGCCGCTTCCATCGCTGAGGAGGTAGGAAGAGCATCCGGTACCTCCGTTAGTACTGTAACTATCCGCAGAGAGATGCACAGACTCGGTTATTATGGTAGAGCAGCTGTACACAAACCACTGATTACAAAAGTTAATGCCACGCGTCGTTTGGCCTGGTGTGGGGTATGGGGTTGTTTTTCCTGGCTAGGGCTCGGCCCGTTGGTTGTTATACCCACTACCATGAACGCTGACGTTTATCTCGACGTTCTGGACAATTCGGCCCTCCCTACATTGTGGCAATACTACGGAGATGGCCATTGTTTGTTTCAACAGGATCGAGCTCCCTGCCATACTGCAAGGCGTGTGCAGGACTGGTTTCGTGAAAATAAGGTGGGTTTGTTAGACTGGCCTGCTCAGAGCCCCGATCTCAACCCAATCGAGCACATGTGGGACGAACTGGAGCGACGGATACGAAACCGCGCACCACGCCTGGCTTCACTTGCATCTCTTGCATCAGCTCTGCAAGAGGAATGGCGAGCCATTCCTGCACAGACTTACCGAAAACTGGTGGAAAGTATGCCTCGACGTGTTGACGCTGTAATAAAAGCAAAGGGTGGACCTACTGGTTACTAAATGCCATAATAAAACCATTTTTCCCAAACCATCCGGTGTCCGAATACTTTTTGATCATATAGTGTGTGTATATAATATATATATATATATATATATTATATATATATATATATATTATATATATATATATATATATATATATATGTATGTATATATATATATATATATAATATATATATATATATATATATATATATATATATATATATATATATATATATATAATATATGTTATATATATATATGTATATATATATTATATATATATATATATATTTATATATATATATATATATATATATATATATCCATCCTTATTCCCTATTGTTTGCATTGCGTATTATTGTTTGTACCTTTTCGTTAGGTGTGCGATCTACTGAAGAACATTCGGTTGGCCGCAGCGACGTCCCCTGCAGTTGAAGCTCAACTGTTAGAAATGGCAGTGAATGCACAATCAAGACTGGACAAAGTGTGGAGAGAAAACAGAGTAATGGAAGGGGTAAGAAAATTTGGTTGACTTACTGAAGTCCGTCTGCGGACTTAAATTACATTAAATTCACAGATCTACAGAAGCTAAGGCTAACAAAGACCCTAAGACCCACTCTAAGGTTAGCCCGAGAGAAAGAAGAAAGTAAGGGGTTAAAAGAAGAGAATAAGGGGTTAAGTAAGTAGTAAAACCTATCACTCGTGGGTTAAAATTCATTCAGAAAAAGAGAAATAAAGACACCATCCGCCGGCCACTGCCGACAAGTCGGAAAAATAGTCGAAGAGAATACTTCCAGCTGTTGCAGACCAGTCCTCCACTCCATAGGGAGGTAGAGGATGCAGCCCACTCTGCCGGAAAGGGGTGAAAGATGAAAAGAAGTAAAATAAGAACGCCTTACAAACCATGCAATACATTCTTAACTCAAACACTATCATACCATGCAAACTACAGACATGCAATGAAGAGAGTTAGATATGCAAATAAAGAGAGAGAGAGAGAGGAAAAAAGTAGAAAGAATAACAAAAAGTGGGTTAGTTTACGCTACGAGCTACATCTAAGTTCGTGTTAGTCTAATTTTTTTTTTTTCCCCTGGCATTACACGCTGGCATTATCGTCAACAGAATCATCCTCGATCACCACCCCCAGAGCTCCTGTTGCTAATGGTTTTATTATATTAAACAACGTTAATAATTTTAACGAGGGAGAGGGGAAAGGGGGATTGTTTTATTATTATATTAAACAACATTAATATTTTTAAAATGGCTATCTAAACGGTTCTTAAACATATTAACGCTGGTACAGCTCACAACGGGCGCGGGAAGATTATTCCATTTATCAATTACTTTAAACGTAAAGAAGTTTTTAGCGATATTAGTAATGAAATGTCTGCCACGCAACTTAAATCCGTTATTACGAGTATCGTTATTATCGAATGTGAACAGTTTGTCAAAATTTACGTTATTCATGTTATTAACGATTTTCAAAACTTCATTAAGCTCCCTCCTTAATCTCCTAGTTTCGAGTGAGTGCAAGTCTAACTCTTTAATCCTATCTTCATAAGGCTTGTTGCGCAATGACAGAATTAGTTTCGTGGCACGACGCTGAACCCTTTCTAACGACTCTAGGAAATTTCGCCGCAAACATTTTCGCCGTAGGAAAATTCGCCGTAAACATTTTCGCCGTAAGACAAATTCGCCGTAAGGACATTTCGCCGTAAAAAATTTTAAAAATAATCAATGGATGATAAAGGGTATTATATAAGCATTAAAAAGGCAAGTCTTTATTCAATGGTAAAAGTCAGTGATAAAACTTATTAAAAATAATGTAATGAGGTCATTGAAAAAGTGTGCAAATTCCAAGCGATGCTGCGTAAATAATTTACTTTTTACTGCGGATTGTATCGAAGCACTTGTCGCTGAAGTCTTGCATTAATATCGCTACACTTTTTCTTCATCTCTGCTTTGTCTCCTCGATCTGCATCACACTTTTTCTTCGCTAAACTCTCTTCCTTCATCAAATTGGTTATGAGTTTCCAGATACTTGGATGCATGTTAGTAATAGAGCTTTGTATCGCATTGTGGAAGCCTTCTATACTGTTGTTCCTTCTCTGCATATTATTATGAGTTCTTTCGACAACATTCCACAATTCTATAGGAAATGTTGGCTCCATTCTTCGCCTTCGCGCGCCTCGGCCTCGTTCTCCTCCTATATAGTGAGTTTCAAAGTAAGATAAGGAATTTATTTAAGAAATTTATTTAACCAAACTATCACGACTTAACCTAACCAATCGTCAATGCCGTACAGTATAAAGAATCTTAATTGTGGTAGACTGCTCGAAGCTAGGTAGACCGCACACTTAACCAGCACCGGCTATTATAAGGGTTCAGTTAAACTTTTTTTTAATTTTAATTTTATTTTATTTACGGCGAATTTTCCTTACGGCGAAAATGTTTACGGCGAATTTTCCTACGGCGAAAATGTTTACGGCGAATTTTCCGGTTACGCTTTCTAACCTATCAATATCCTTACGCAAATACGGGCACCAAAACTGAACGGCATATTCTAAATGAGGTCTGACTAGGGACTTGTAAAGGGGCAATATATTCTTCGATTTAAATTCGAAATTACGCGCTATGAAGCCCAACATCCTATTAGATTTAGCGCAAGACTCAGGCACTGGTTCCTAACTTTTAAATCCTTAGATACGCATACGCCTAAATCTACTTCTTCGACAACGCTCGCTAACTCTCTCTCATCCATCGTGTACGTGTAATTATTGTTACGAGAACCTATCTGCAAAACTTTACGTTTGTCTACGTTAAATTGCATCTGCCACTTATCCGTCCACTTCATAATCCTATTTACATCGCCTTAGAGCCTATTTCTATCGTCCTCGTTAACAACCTTACCGCCTATTTTAGTATCGTCCGCGAATTTTGACACGTTACTGGTCAAACCTACATCTATGTCGTTAATGTAAATTACGAATAGCAATAGGCCTAACACTGAACCCTGTGGGACACCGCTACCTACATCCAACCACCCCGATTCACTACTATTAACAACGACCCTGTCTCCTAGCACGAAGCCATTCCTCTAACCAGTTAGCTACCTGACCGCGTATACCGTGCGCTTTAACCTTCACAATTAGTCTTCTATGCGGAACTGTATCGAACGCTTTTTTAAAATCTAAATAAATAACGTTATCCGCTCTTTGCCTATCGTATTCGCGCACTATTTCATTATAAAATTCTAACAAATTAGTTAAACAAGATCTTTGGCATCGAAACCCATGCTGACTACTATTAATCAAATCGGAACTTTCTAATTGTTCGATGATACGATCCCTAACTACGGATTCCAAAAGTTTACTGACAATTGACGTTAAGCTAATGGGCCTATAATTGCTAGCTACTGTGCGGTCGCCTTTTTTAAAAATGGGCGTGACATTAGCTAATTTGAAGTCTTCAAGAATAATCCCCGTTTCCAGTGACAGATTAAAAATCTTCGTTAAGGGGCCTACGACAACGTCTTTCAAATCTTTCAGATGTCTAGGATAAAACGCGTCAGGTCCTGGAGCCTTGCTAACTTTTAACTTATCGATATAATGCGCAATCTCACCCTCGTCTTCTGCGGTAAAAACTGTCGCAAAAAAGTCATTAAAAAAACCCGTCATCGCCTGAGCGACGGAAGCCAAAGCGCCATTAGCGTCCAAGAGGGCCTATATTATCTTTTATCGGCTTACGAGTATTCACGTAATCGAAAAACTTTTGGGGTTATGTTTACTATCCGCAGCTATAAGTATCTCTAAATTACGCTTAGTATTCCTAATTGATCTTTTAACCTGACGTCGAAGCTCGATATATCTATTAGCGTTAGCTACCGTGCCATTGCGCTTATTAAGTCTATACGCTCTGTTACGCTCGTTTATGAACTCGCCTATTTCCGTAGTCCAACACTTAGGCCTACCATGATTTCTAGCGCGCTTGGGCTTACGAGGAATAAACTCCCTTTCGATATTCAAGAAACTATCTTTAAACGCCTCCCAATGCAAATTGCGTCATTACCCATAAATAAGTCACCCCAGTCCACTACTCTCATCCTATCCGCAAAAACTATCAAAATTGGCCTTACGAAAATCAGGGACTTCTATTACGTTACTATCCTTAGTGTTTTCTATCAATAACTTAAACCTAAGAATTTGATGATCATTTACCCCCTACTCTTTCCTTTCTCTCGGGCTAACCTTAGAGTGGATCTTAGGGTCTTTGTTAGCTTTAGCTTCTGTAGATCCTAAACTCTCGCCTCCTTCTAAACCTTCGACTATGTTTTCGCCGTTCGTCATCACCACGTCTGAAATATTATCACCGCGCGTTGGTTCGGTAACCATCTGTCGTAAAAAATTATCTTCCATGAACTCAATCAATCTCAAACCCTCAACGTTACCAGTAAAAGTCTCGTAATTGACGTTAGGGCAGTTAAAGTCTGACAACTATACTATCCCGATTATTAATAAAGTTACTAAGAAGTGTGTAAAATCTAGTATCGGTATCGAGGGGTTGAACGGGAGGTTTATAAACAACAACAAAATTGAAACTAAGAGTACGCGCCCTAACTTCAACGCATATCGCATTAATTGCTGCCGGAAAATCTATCTATCAACCTCGATAGCCCCTAAGGGAATTACGAATGTACAGCAAAACGCCGCCACCAATCCTATGTAACCTATCATTAGTAAAGAGTTTAAAACCCGATATTTCAAGTTCCCCAACAAGTCCCGAGTCACGGTATTTAACCACGTTTCAGTGATAGCAACTATATCGTAGTTGTCGGAATAAATTATCGCCTTAAATTCGTTTAATTTATTTCTAATACTACGCGCGTTACAATGAAAGACGTTTAAGTTATTTTTTTACCACGGGTCGGCGTTTTAAACTATTTTTCACGTCGGGCCCGCGTTCCCCGGACCCACAACTGAAATCTGACCACAGCTTTACGAAGGGTACATTTTCCTCAGCACAAATCTCTTCTAATTTAATACTCAAAAATATCGTTTTAGACGTAATCCTAAGACCCAAACCGTGCCTAGAGATAATACCTAGAACTAAAGACCTATCTGACCTCGCCTTTAGGGACCTAATTAACCCCTATATCTTTCCAAAAGGTCAGGCACTCTCGTATCGGGCCTATACGAGTCGTTGCCCCCTACCATCGTCACCAACATCGAGTGACGGGAGGCAACGTCAATCCTATCCACTTCGTCTCTAACTCTGTCAACCCTGGCCCCTGGGAGACAGACCCTCCTCCTCTTGGTTGGATGCTGTTCAACGAACTGTGTCCATATGGCGCACTAAAGAGTCCCCAATGAAAATAGTTTCCCCCTCATTCACGTCCCTTTCCAAATGGGTGAAAGGGTGCGAAACCTCGATAGGGGGGGGGGGGATTCCTATCATCTAACGTACGCGGCCTAGCTCCACCCTTAACTTCTCTAAATCCCTCCCCATCTACTAATCTCGGACCAACCTTAACCCCTTCCTCAACTCTATTCAACCTTCCCGATAAGCTCCTAAACTAGAAACTAGGTTATGCACCTCACCCTTCAAATTACTAACGTCTTCAACGTTAGTATTGGTTCGGCTTTCATCAACCGTAGCCCTACCCCTGCCCTCATCAAGTATTGCAAGTCTTTCCGTTACCTCACGTACACTGCGTTTTATGTCAACTATTTACTCCCTTAATTCGCAAAAAAAAAAAAAAAACGATCTCTCTGTAATCGCCATAGGACCGCCGTCATATTCCCTAAAATCCGTATACCACCGATTCACCCCACACCTAACACACGACGCTTTCTGCGACGGCATCGCGCAAGTTTAAGTTAAATTAAACTGGCACGCGATGAAAACTTCAAAATCACTAAAAACCACTTATATTCAATTTCAAGTACTTAACTATATAATATGAACGCAAGTATATAAAATTCGGAACTTACCAAAAGTAAGGTTATTGGCAATATGCAAAAGCAGAAGCAATATCAGAGAGCTCAGGAAATGCGTAAAAAAATTAAATATAGTTTAGTTAGGGAATTTCTGTCATTGCATTAGTGTGTGGTAAATGTCGGGAGCCATAAGTGATAAGGAATTGTTTTTTAACTTTTTTTATGATTCATACTTTTCAAAAAGTTCAACACAGTTGCGTGAAAACCTATTTAAATGTGTTTAAATTTGTTAACGGTGCTCATTTTGAGCATTTATATTTATATAAGTGATATGGCTTATTATTTGTTACACACAGAGCTGGGCAGTATTTAAATACATTTGTATTTAAATACGTATTTAAATACATTTGTGTATTAGAACTGTATTTATAAATACATTGTTTTTTCATGTATTTAAATATAGTATTTAAATACTTTAATGAGTATTTAAATACAATGTATTTAAATACTCAAAATATAAAAATGTAAATACTTTTACTGGTTTAATACACGTTTCTGTACTAGCACAGTACGACGCGTCGACAGTGTAGTACAGCATGGTTCATGTTTCAGCGTGTCAGTTCAATCAATTGTGTGCCACCCTTAGTCGAAAGCGGTTGATTTCTTTATCGTGTGCGTGTCATGGCTTCAAGAAGCAAATCCGGTGAATCAAACAGTGATATATGCATATGTTAAAATTTGTATGTATTTAAAATGTATTTACAAATGTATTTAAATACAATTGATGTATTTTGTATTTAGTATCTAAATACATTCGTAAAATGTATTTAGTATTTAGTATTTAAATACATTTCTCCCATGTATTTAGTATTTAGTATTTAAATACATTCAATGTATTTATTGCCCAGCTCTGGTTACACAACCCGTATTTATTAAGGTGTAACGATTATTAGTTTACTGAATCTTCCGTACTTTCTTAGCCCAATCTGAGGATGTTAGCGACGGAGCTTGTCACCTGCATTCGAAATATCCAGGCAGACCTTTCTACCATGATTAAGGAATCGACTTTGGTGAGTTTTTAAATTTCACGTTGGTTGGATTTTTCAGTCATTTATTAAAACAATGAGACCAAAATGGTATCTGATTAGTTGGGTAATGATGCGTGAAAATCAAATTGAATCCACGTTTCTCTTCAGGTTATGACCTCTTCACAAGAAAACAATCTCTGCACGGCGCTCGCCCACCTCGATTCAGAGCTGAAGAAGGCGCATGAAAAGGACCACTTAGTGCATTTTGAAGAAGAGGTAAACTGACGTATTCTCCGTTTGCCGTTCAAAAGTTTCTTCTTATGAACTGAATAAACTTTGCTCAGTTACTGCCATTTTTTTCTAATGTAAATTTGCAATCTGATCTAGGTGTTCTTCCACGTAAAGAACGGTTATTAGTTTATTCTAGCTTGAGGTTGCGCGTGAGGAACAGTTAATAATTTTTACAATAATACTCAATTCAGTGGGTCTTATCGAAATATTTTACACTTACCTCCTCTAAACTCTCCCTAAATCTATAACTAATCCCTTATCGCCTTCGTTATCAGGCTGTTCCTCCGCCCCAAGACCGTAAGCGCTCCCTTTCTAAGGGAACCTTGTTTAAACTGAAGCTCAAACGCGAAGCTCTGAGAGGCAAGGGAGGTTTGGAGGGGCAGGTGAGAGAATGGAGCCCCGAGGAAGTCGCTAGCTGGTTAAACAAGTTGGGTCTTTCCGAGCACAAGGAAGCTTTCATCAATAACGATATTAGAGGCGCCGAACTGCTTAGCTTGGACAGAAGGTAAGAGAGAGAAGTTTTTTCCCTTCCTGAAAACACTGAAGTCTTTAAATTTTATTTCAAAATAAAAGTTTAAATAGAATTTTAAATAGTTGAAAGACGACTTAATTTATTTGCGCACTATTTATATACTGATGCAAAATTAATTAAATCTGCTTTAGTTTTAGCACAATTTAGATATTCAACAACCCATTAATGAGTTTTCGTGGTAATTTCAAATTGAAACCGTATTTCTTAATTTGTATTTACAAATGGCTATGAAATGAGTTAAATGTAATTTTATTAAGCTGTTATAAGGTAAAAACAGTAATTTAAATTATAGTTAAAGAAATCTGAAAAGGGTTTTACATCCTAAAAGAAGTTTCAAGACTCTACATGTTATAATCTATACGTCCTACTTATTCTGATGTCATTTTCGCGTTACTGATATATATATATATAGTGTGTGTGTTGAGGAAGCTTACACATGTTACTGAGATGTGCTTTGGGTAGTTAACAGTTACCTTCAATGTGACACTGTAATTTTAAAGATGTACATATTCATCAGCACATTGTTTATTTGGTTGTTTTGATATAATTTTTAGATATCTATTTGGTTAGACGTGTGTATATTTTTGGCTGGCGTAATTTCGGGTAAAAAGTGATTTTTCAGTCAATTTTTCCATGCGTTCGTAGGTCCATAAGCTTGGATTAAATCATCTTCCGCGAAAGCCTGGAACAAAATTACTTATCGTATCAGTTCTTGAATTGGGAAGTTTACTTAACTGCCAAACCTCAAAAATATGGGAAAGAACGAGTGAAGCACTGTCTCTGTTTCTTACGTTGGGATATTTTGAATTTAAATGTATTTTTTTTTTTTAATTTCGGTTCCTTTTGTCTATTTTTGCAGGGATTTGAAAGAACTCGGAGTCACCAAAATCGGTCACATAAAACGGATTCAGCAAGCTGTTAGAGACATCAAAGAAAATAAGGCTCCACTCAGTTAACTTTACCCTAAGTACTTTTAATAATTTCTGTCTTGAGTTTATTATAGGTACTGGTTACCTATAACCTTCTTTTAAACTCTCTACTTTACATTATAATAATAATATGCCAAGTTCTTACTTTTTAAATATACAAATTTTGATATCTTATAGTAATAAACGCTGGCGGGTAGGAAAGATTTTATACAAAAAGTTGTTATTACTGTATGACCTCTTAAATATTCATTGAGAAATTACAAACTAAAACCATCCACTCTCTCACCCCCAGATAGTTAACACGGAGAACTGGTTTCTCGAATAATTTTATTTATTTATATAATTCAAAATGACTTAATTCTAAGAAATACATTCCGATGATACTGAAAATAGTAGTAGTATTTTTATTCCGATAGCAGTTAATCAGTCTTGCCTTTGAATCAGTTAGGCTGTCTTTCTCTTACTCTGTAGTAGGGGTAATGCGCAGAAATAACTGTAGGAAAAGGAGAATACTCGTACAATATTGTAGGACCCGCTATATAAACGGTTTCTCTCTTGTCACTCTCTTTCTCGTTTCATTTGTGATTTCGTCTTACATCACGGTAGTAGTAGTAGTAGTATGCCTGGTTCTTGCCGGTTAAGTACTTTATTTTCGTTCTCCATTCCTGTCTGTAGCTTTTGTCTTCCTTTTATTAAATGTTAAGTGTCCAAGACCCGTCTAAGACTAGGTCTTAATCGTGAAAAGACAATGATAAAAATAGAAACTACCCAAACAACGTCTATCGTTTTTCTAATGTTTAAATGTTAAACTGCTTGACAATCCTCTTAGCCTAATCGTTCAGAGAAACGTGTACGTTATAACCTTTTTATTTTCCGTTACGTGGAGATACACGAGTGTGTGAATTTGTATATGATAATTGTAATGTTAGGATTGAATATTTTATAGTTGTACATCCATAATTTCTAATTTTTAATCTTCCACAATCTGAAACACAGCCAAGTTTTTACTTTTGCTATTCAGTCACGGAGCAATATATTACTTAAAATGAAAATATCTCTCTTATTATTATTATAGCTTTAAGTAAAAAGACTTCATTGATATATATTTGTATTATTCCAGAGCGTCTCGTGGTTCGATCGGTTAGGGCGCCACCCGGCAGTACTGAGTCGCGGGTTCGAACCCCCACTGCTGCCCAGAGCTGGGCGGTTGTCTTTTCTGTATCTTACGTCACGATGAAGCGGCGGGCCGGCCACCCCACTTTAATTGACTCGGGCTAAGGTAGCCTAAGCTCGGGGCCCCTACCCCTCACTTCCTTGGGGGATAATGGGATATGAATGTTACCTTTTACTTTTTGTATTACTCCCAAAAATTAATTAACGCCTGTGACTTCATTTCATTAAAAACTCTCTAG
Organism: Bathynomus jamesi; assembly: GCA_023014485.1. Lineage (NCBI taxonomy): Eukaryota > Metazoa > Arthropoda > Malacostraca > Isopoda > Cirolanidae > Bathynomus > Bathynomus jamesi. The sequence continues at coordinate 296,851 of JAJOZX010001883.1, read as the reverse complement.
CAAATAACAAAAAAAAATCATCAGTCGTTATTTATGTTTAGACCGCAATAAAATTTTACCATTAACATTCCCGTCTTAATGATAAATTAACGAGAACGTGTTCTCTTTCCTCTAATGAAGCGAGACCAAAGGGTAGACGTAGACTTTTAGTGATTACTATTTATTCAGAGTCTTTTTAAAGTGATCTCATATATTTTTAACAAACTTTCGACCTAGAATTAAGTGTTCTTTTTAAAAACTATAGAATTAAGTCTTCGTAAGGCAGCTATCATTGCGAGTGAAAACTCAGTTGGAGGGAAAATTACCAAGTTGAGTGCTTAATTCTTAGTATTCACGAGTGTTTTGTTGTTTGATTTAAGATTATGCACACTTTGAGGATTATATATATATATATGAATAATAATAATAATAATAATAATATAGACCGGTGTCACTGACATCACATCTTGCCAAAATATTTGAAAGAATAGTCGGAGAAAATATACGACTTTTTGAAGAGACAGGAAAGATTCAACGAGAACCAGCACGGATTCCGATCATAGATCATTTCCACAAGGAGCAGTATTCATTATCATGCTGACAGGCATAGAGAGTTAAGTAGACGACAGCAGTATATAGTAACATCCTTTGCTGACGATACAAAGATCAGCAGAAAAATCGGCAATGCAGAAGAGGTGGAAATCCTACAGAGGGACACAAACAGAATATACATATTGTCAGAAGACAATAACATGAATTTTAACACCGAGAAATTTTAGCTTTTGAGATATGGAAGAAATGAAAAACTTTAACAGACGGTATACTATATCCATATAGATGGGAAATTCAGAGAAGCTCGAAAGCAAAAAGATTTAGGGGTAATGAGCGATGATGCAAAATTTGAATCACAAAATCAGATCAGATAGTGATAAACAAAGCAAAAAGAGTTATGGGACAGCTACTGAGAACCTTCAAAAGAAGAGACTGAGAAGGTAATGATTTCCCTCCTGAAAGCACTGATCTTCCCAAAACTTGAATACTGCTGTCTTGACGTCTCCATACAAAAAAGAAATTAACAAACTAGTAGTAGTCCAGATTGATGGCTGAAAAGAACTCAACTACTGGGAAAGACTACGTAAATTAAATCTTTATTCGCTGAAAAGAAGAAAAAAAGAGAGATACCATAATTTGCTCGTGGAAAGTGATCGAAAAATTGGTACCTAACCTCAAACAAAACCCAATTAACAGCCAAATAATATTGGAAAATAAGAAACGTAGAATGTGTGGTGTTCCCAAACTAAAGGCCCGACAAAGGACACTCATCACTGGCTTAGGATGGTGCCAGATGAGCTGGGTGTGCCTGGCTATGTGCTATGGAGATCGCAAAAAAAGCAACTCGCTCCTCCATCATGCCAGGCCTAGAGGTGGGGCCACCAGCTTGACCTTCGTATGAAGAAAAAGAGAAGGAACTTTTACCAGGTATATACAGGGAGGACCATAAGTCGCTTTACCGGAAAATACTTATGCAGTGCACTTCGGTAAAGCGACTTATGACCCACCCTGTATATTAGGTGAACGTCACGAGGTCACGAGCCAGACCGATCTGTTTGCGATAAGCGATCATCGCACGAAACTCCAGATGTAATAAATATATATATATATATATATATATATATATATATATGTGTGTGTGTGTGTGTGTGTGTGACCTTTCCTGACAAATTCTAAAAAAAAATATATATATCTTAAAGTAAATCTAGCTGGCTAATATAGACCTAGTTCTATTTTTAATGGGTAGAGCCGCCCCCCCCCCCGCCATATATTTATCTACATTAATTCATTCATACTTTCCTTATTCGTGCCAAACAATAGTAGATATCTTGCTGATGTTGCATAATGCTTTGTTATATGTAGATGGATGGATGGATATATATATATATATGTGAAAGCAATTACATCCTTGATTTCTTATCGTAGTGCGCACCAGTCAGTCCGTAGCAAATAGGAATAGTTGGCATTCAGAAGAGTAATGGCTCTCCAACTGGGTTTTCTGATTACAATTGTGTATAAGTAATAATGCTTTTCGTGATACTGTATAATATTCTTCTGATTGTTTTATAAGCTTACAGAAACTTACTTAGGTTCGCCAGATTTAATATTGCATCAGTTTTAATTTATCTGATTGCCGTATGGTGTACGATAAAGTACGATATTGTTTAGGATAGACCTACGAAAGTAATTTGAATACATAGCTTTCTCCGCATTTCATCCAAATATCACTGTTAATATCGTTTAGTGACTTCCTCGTTTTAGTTTTAACAATGAATGTAAAATTTCAAGGACTAAAAAAAATGTAATTAATTCTTAGTAAGCTTAAAAATAGCGTTTGAAAACTACTTGATATGTTTTTATACATCGTAGTTTCATTGTTATAAGTTTGTTTTGTATATTCTCTTTCAGCAACGAGCTGGACTCTTACACACACACACACACACACACACACACACACACACACACACACACACACACACACACACCTATTAAAATACATAGTAGTATTTATATACAGGGTGGCGCAAAAGTCGCGCACCATAGGAATTTTCAGTGTTGACTACATTATTTTTTTCTTTTTGGTAGGGGATGGCTGCAAAATTAACAACAGACGAGAGGGTGAGCTTGGTTTTAATGTTATGGAATACTAGGTATTACAAATCGATGAATCGGTACAGAATTTAAATTCGGTACCGATTCATCGATTTGTAGTACCTAGTATTCCATAACATTAAAACCAAGCTCACCCTCTCGTCTATTGTTAATTTTGCAGCAATCCCCTACGTAAAAGAAAAAAAATAATGTAGTCAACACTGAAAATTCCTATGGTGCGCGACTTTTGCACCACCCTGTATTTCATGTTAAATACTTGGCCATGATAATTTTGTCTCGTCTTTATTTATTTTATCTTGGATAATGTAATAATTTTTAAATTTGAGAATATTACTTTAATCGAAAGTTCAATTTTCTCATATATATAACCAAAACCTTCGAATTTATTAATGTACATTCTGAGACTAAATTGTACGGTCATTTTCAGTTAATTGGAATCTGTTAGGCGAATATTATTCCAGGGTCCTTATAAGAGTTCGTGTTTTGAAAAGTAAAAGGACGTAATTGGAAATGGTTTCATTAGATCTGAATATAAAATGTTTTATATTTTATGTTTCATTTATGACTATGGTTGCTATAGGCATTTTGTATGGTTCGACTGTACATTACACACTCAGGGATACTAATTTACATATATATATATGTGTATGTATGTAATGTATTTTGTCAGTAGTACAATTAATAATAGTAATACGTTGTAAATAAATTATTTGTAAAACTATAGATTTTTTCTGTTATAATTTGTTTAAAACTATTATTATTATTATTATTATTAGTTAGTTAATTAATGAATTAATTAATTAATAAATAAATAAGTGGTTTATGACAATCGAGTGGTCATGTTTTGTCACTTTGAGTAATGTTATCACCTCTTCGCGTCACACGGCGCTATATTTAGTTCACTTTGACGTTAAAATGTTAGCATAATAGTTAAAAAATTCTGTAGCAATAGCCGTTCTTAAAATGTTGGAAAATACTTTGACGTTTATGGTAAAAGTTTATAGCCTTTTTCAATGTTTTTTTGCATTATATATATATATAAGTAGTTTTACTTATAATTTTTCGGTATTTCGTCATACGAAGCTTTGATTTTAGCTTATTATTTAAATGTAAATCACTTCACTAATTAATACTGAGGTGTATTTATTATTGTTATTAGTGAATTCACTTTAGGACTATCATGTTCTAGTTGACCTGAAATAGTCGGTTATATATGAATGAGTTTATTTATTGTTTACACTTTACCATGAGGTTTTTTACTTTATTATTATTTTTTTTTATTGTTATTATCATTATTATTATTATTATTGTTATGAACTATTTATTAAGATCATCATTTAGTATTATTAAGTAAAAAATGGACAGTTTTGTCTGTCTTTTCTGCTAAATATTTAGTGGTAAAAATAGTATCACTCACAATACGTTAAACTCGTACTGATTTTCACTATTGCACAGTTGAATTTTTACCATATTTTTTTTTTATATATATTCTCTCTTTCCTCTCTGTTTTTGTGGACCAATTTTCCTAATTTACTCTTTGAATTAATTGATGCACGTTTTTATAGAAAAATGTGTGTGTGTGTGTGTGTGAGAGATATTTTGTTACTAGAGTGTATTTTCATCACTTTCAAAGTGAATCTAATTTATTAACTTCGTGAATACGACTCAATCTCGTACTTATTTTATACGTAAGTAAATAATAAGGAATCACATTGCCCCCAGTTCCTTATTTTTATCTAATTTCTCAGTTCAGAAATGTTTCGACCAACTCTCACCATTTTTTTTCACGCTTAGATTAGTTTACATTTGTAGAAGAGATAATCTCTGAAAGGCCAGTTATTTTTCGAGAAAGTAGAGATAATTAAAAAGGCTTTTTACGATGACTGTTTATTTTTTATTATTATTATTAGTCGTAATAGAAAATTCAAACCGGGAACACTTTCTCTTATCACTCGACACCAAAGCTGGAAACATGAAAGTTAGTGGAAAATAAAAGCGTGACAATTTTATTTTGTTACTATATGAATTTCTCTTTATTTTCTTTAGAGAAACTGTTGTAAATAATAATTTATTGCTGTTACTGTTGTAATTTAACATAATTCTGGTCTTATTGTTGTCATTTTACGAAGCATTTTACTGGTGCTAAAGTATTTAGTCCACGTTAATTAAATGGTTTCTCCTCATTTCTCTAGTTTTAAATTTCAGTTTCATCATAATAGTTTGAATTAGGAAGATATATTTTGTACTTATCTTTAATAACTATATATATATATATATATACACACTAGTCAGGAATAGTGCTATCAGTGCTATTAAAAAAGAAGTCTATTTTGCCTTCCCTAGAACTACTTTTCTTGCCTTAAATTTAAATTACCATAGATGTATGTAAGAACTACCGTAACAAAAGGTACAGACCTAACACCTGATATTTGTATTTCTACTACCTACTGAGTTTCTATGTTGTTGTTGGTAACCAAAAATTTAAAAAAATTTTGTCAGATGTCGTTTAGTTGAATATTTGTTAAGCTGGTTTTAACAAATTTGATCTTTAGTGTTTTATTATAATTCCATTTCATAATCGGGTGTATAGAAAATTTTTAATGTTACCATTTTTTTGTACTCCCAAATATCCTTCAATAAAGTATAGAAAAAAAAATCTTTCATTCTCGTCTTTAAAACCTCGACTACATACCATTTTCTTTCTTCCGTTAATGCTCTTCCACTTCTCTACATATTGGTTTCCTGCTGTCATAAAACTTAAGATCTCTGTAGAGTAAAAACGTGCATTTTCTTGCAGCGAGTTTTAGCAAATGCTCTTTGCTCCTGTTTATTTTCTTTAAGGAGTATATGGGTTAGTTTATTGAAATGGGACAATTTTCACATTAGTACTTTCCTGCACTTCTGCAGCTAGGTAGCTGTCGATTAGTCATCTAATGCTCTGATATTTAATGTCGAATTCCAATAGCTTTGATGGTCTTCCAGGTCTGTTCTCATCATTCGTAGTTCGTTTCATATCTCTTGATCAGGTCTTCACCTGCTTTAGAAACCTTTGGTTTTCCCGTATTTCCCCTAAACTGTAGCCTTTGTACAATGTTATTACAATATGTTATACTTCTTCAGGAAAGTGCTCTTTGGAGTCCTATTTCATAAATTGCTTTTGAAAAAAAAGTTCAAGAAAATTTAACCCAGTATTTTATAGTACACTAAAATATTGGCTTTAACCAACACTTGGCTGATAGAGTAAACGCATTTACAGATCCTTTGGATGGAGAAAAACGGGCAGCTTTAGGGAAGGCAGAGGATGCTTTCATCAAAAGTTTGCAGTGAAACTGCTGAAAAACTATGTAATAAAAAGAAAATAGCTGTGTAGTGATGCTTGTGTAAGAGTTAAAGGTAAGTTGAGTGAATGGTTTGGTATTAATGCTGGAGTACGACAGGGCTGTGTGCTGTCCCCATGACTGTTTAATGTGTTTTTGGACGGAATAACACGGTAGATGAAAGCATGAATTCTATAAAGATGAGCAAATCTGAATTTTGTCGTATCTAATGTATGCTGCTGATGGTTTTTTGGGGGGTGAATTGAAAAACGAATTAGAAAAGCAGTGATAATTTTTGTTGATTGTGAAGCGAGATTATTGAAAGTGAATATAAATAAAAGGAAGGAAGGAATGGCTGCAGTTAACCCGAACTTCGACAGCAATGGTCATATCGCTCCCGAGATCCAAAGGCTAGAAAAGTCACAAGAACGGAGGTTGCGAGTGGAGAGAGGGCTTTAAAGGAGGGGAAGGAAGCCAATTGCTTGGAGAAATCGAAACGGATTCTCTGGGTATTAGGGGGGGGGGAGTGTCGTCCAAAGGAAGGGGAAGAGTGACGTCCCACGATGACACGAAGGGAGGAAAAACGAAACTAGACTGACTGGAAAAGGCAAGTGAAAAAATACAGGATACGGAAAGGAGCGTACCGCAGGATCAGACTAGAGCAGATTCCCGTCCATCAGGTGGCCGTCCGCTGGACTGGAGTGCACGATTCACAAAAATACTAACGTAGTTTTCCATCGTCGAGAAAGTGGGTGAGATGAAGGCTTTATGGCATGCAAATGGTTTACGGAGATGTCCTCCCACTAAATCAAAGATTTCGAGGGAAATTACTGGATGGATGGGAAGTGAGGGAGCCACCCACGCGCACGTTTTCGAAGATCCCGCCACGAGACGGCACCCACCAGAAGGATATTGACTTATAACAGTAGGCCAAATAATCAGCCACCGATGAATTCAATGAACCAGAAGGTGAAGCGAAGGGAAGGAGTGTAACTCAAACTTAAGATTTTTATTCAAAAAGGAGTACAAGTCACAGTTTTACAATTTTTAGGTACTTTTTGACATTAATCTATTCACAGTACTCCCATCTGAATATGCCCTTGGAAACATGGAGGCTTTTTAGGCAAAATTAATGGCATTTAGCTTATTTATTACACAAAAATAGTGAAATGGCGAGTAGTAATAATAGAGACAACTGCTTGAATAGTATTACTGGAGTCTTAGAAGACTACAAAAGACGGAGCCACCAAACAGGAGATAAAATGGAAAACTAGCAGGATAGCAGACAAATCCAGAACCGGAAATAGATTCCGCTAGGGAGAGAGATGCCAACTTGGTTACGGACGGGAAAACTGCAGAAAATTTCAACCCAACCTAGGATCACGAGTCGTCTGTAAAGACGAGGACCTAATCAGAGTAAGAGAGAAATAGGCTAGGAAAAATCGGCGAAAGGAAAGAGGAGAGAAGAGAGCCTTAGGGAGGTCCGAAAGAGAAAACGTCCAAGGATGGAAAATAGAGGAAATTGGGAGAACGGTACCATCAACACCCAACGGGAACAAGAGCGAATCTATCTGGAGACCGAAAGTGGAAGGGAGGTGAGGGCAGTCACCAAACGCCGCCAGAGAAGAAGGGCCAAAGATTGTCATGGACGAGAGTGGAAGGTGCCGACGGACACGGAAGAGATATTTCAAACACTCAAGGAACTGATGAACATCCACTTTCCTCTTAATTAAAGACTACAGACGGGCGAGAAACGAAAAGCGCCTGCGCTAATGCGGACGGGATCCAACATATGCAAAGCATGCCCTCCAGGCGAAGGGAAGATACAGTCGCCAGAGAACGTGGTGATCAGCGATTAGGTCAAGCTATATATAATAGATGGTCAGTTAAAGTTAGATTAGATTGAGTTGAGTTAGCTAGCACCTCAGTATTAGGGGCTTGACAGAAAATACACTTCGACCCCACAATTGCGCCCAAACATTTTATGCCCTTCTTGGGCATCTCTACACTTCTTGGGCATCTATACACTTCTTGGGCATCTATACACTAATTCGGCAAATTAGTGTAGATGGAAAAATTTTTACCTCGCTTATGTGAAAACACACACACACACACACACACACACACACACACACACACACGTGTGTGTGTGTGTGCGCGCGAGAGAGAAGTTTTAGCATTTTTTTAGTGTTAGGCTTTTTATATATGGCGATGTTACGTAAGGACACACACACACACACACACACACACACACATACAGGGTGTCCCATAAGTCCGGCATCATAGGAAAAATAATAAAAAAAGGCAAAACAAAAGCTTTTATTTACAGAACGTGCTCAATATGTCCACCATTGTTGGAAGCACAAGGTGAATGATGTCAGGAGTAATGGTGTTAATGCCCCAATAATGCGCTGCCGCAAATGTTCAACGCTCCTAATTTTCTCTGTGTATACCAGCGCTTTCAAGTGGCCCCAGAGATAAAATTCTAGTGGCATGAGATCCGAGCTTCTAGCTGGCCATTCCACAGGCCCTCGACGTCCTATCCAATGACCAGGGAATTAGGGAATTGTTGGTACAGGTACAATTATGGTTTGTAGGAATAGAAAAATATGAATTTCTCCTATGATGCCGGACTTATGGGACACCATATATATATAATTATAATATATATATATATATATATATAAAATATGGCGATGTTACGTAAGAATATCAGTTTCTGAAAGTCATTTAAATGAGTTGCCAGTGAGTTGAATATCTTTTGTACTTTCAGTATCAAGGAAATGTTGGTATCATTAAACAAATTACGAAAACAGACTTAAAATGGCCTTCACTAACTAATGATAGGCCACATTGTCCACTTGTCTTTTTGTAGTGTCTAGTTTAGTTATCTTCATAAAACTATTTTGTTTTTTAAAAATTGATAAAAGTGCTGTCCAATTATATTGTGTGGCCACTTAAACATATATACAGTATAGGCAAATATTAAGTTTCCCGGAAACCAGCTTACACTAGGTCAGTGGAGGTTTTAGATTGATTAATTATTTCCCACGTAACCAATTTAGGCTAACCAGGAACTTTATTAAATTGTACTGAGTGTTGTACTGAGAAAGGCAATGTTGCTCTATTTTTCTATATAGGCGTCATAGAATCTACACAATCTGTTTATCTGGTTAATACAGAAATGAGTTTAGGATCATCTCGGTTTCATTCACTGCTGATTTTAGATACAGTATATTTTTTTTAGCTAATTTTATGCGCAGAATTCAATTTTGGAATATCCTCGCTTTTACGATCTTAAATTCTAACTAACGACTAAACCTAACCAATCGTCAATTCGCGGGAGTATAACAGAAAAGTACCGTGACTATCTTATCTTATAGAAAACTGCGAAAAGTGCAGCAAATGCCCATCAAGGTTATTTGTAATATTAATTTAAAGTGTCTCCATCTTGACAACTTTCTCAAAAATTACCAAATTTAAACCTGCAATCTGCAAAAATACGTTATATAGGTTAGATTATTTTAGACCGTAAAAGGTACCTGAATTTGCAAACATTAATTTAGGACCGTAAAAGCGAAAATACCCCAATTTTGCCCTTCCTTAAATGCTGAAATAACCAAAACGAAGATATATAAACCCTAACCTAACTAAAATAGAAAATAAATTATACCCACCTATAGTCTAAAATCTAAATGAACGCAATATCTTTCACAAAAGTCATATGGTATCTTGTTTTCATAAGCTGCTAGGCTAAGGCTTACGTTAAGCAGGTTAAGATATCGGTTGACTTACATTAAAGATGGATGAAGAATTTATGTTAATAATGTTGCATATTAGATTACAGACAGAAGAAGATGCAGTACAATTTTTACAGGAATGGCTGTCGAACATAATGCCAAAAGAAAAGGAATGTCGTAGAAAATATAAAATGGTGATCAAAATCGTACAGAATAATTGCGTATGGGGGTGCCAAAAAAAGTGGACATAATAAAACAGTTTCCGCGCGCAATGGAACATGGTTCGAAGACACCCATATTTCATTATCCAAGATTACAATACTGTATTATGTTTATTTGTTGCTGAGCAAAAGAATACACCAACATAAAATTTTGTGATCATGAACTCAGAATTAAAACCGACTTAGTAATAGACTATAACAACTATTTTTATTTAAGAAAAGTGAGTTGCACTATCTTAACCTAGGTAACCTAAATTAACTTAACCTAGGTAACCTAAATTAACTTAACCTAGGTAACCTAAATTAACTTAATCTAGGTAACCTAAATTAACTTAACCTAACCTGGATCTTCTCGGTTTCATTCACAAAGAAATAAAAGTAATGATTTGTTTAAGACTATGTTAAACGACATTTCAAACTCTTCTTTAAATGCTAGACTAGCCAGATACGTATAGTTTACTTTCTATTTATTTTAGTTTTGCTACGGTTCATATATCTTAGTTTTGGTTAATTTCCACATTTAACCCTTTCAGGACGACCGGTACAAATTTGAGACCACCTGAAGATCAGGGCCTCCAGCCTTCTTTAGTTAGCTTTATAAGGCTAACTAGCGAAAATATCATGACCTAACCTAACCAATCGTCAAGGGCGTACAGTTGACCTAACGATTGGTTAGGTTAGGTCGTGATATTTTCGTTAGTTAGACTTATAAGGCTAACTAGAGAAGGCTGGGGGCCCTGATCTTCAGGTGATGCCAAATTTGTGGCGTTTCAAATGCACGCATTCACATCTTAACTCTACAAAAAAATGAATAATTTACCTAGCCGGGTCATATTTTTGTTACTTTAACGAAAATATCACGACTTAACCTAACCAATCGTCAAGGTCGTACAGTTGACTTAACCGGGCATTCAATAATTTTTCCGTAGGTTTCGATTAATTTTAAGCAACTTTTACCTACCTATATTGTATATGAAATAAGAACATAATAAAATCATAAACATAATAATATTTACATATGATAAATAAAAATATTTTTAATGGAAATAGCACGTATCTTTTCTTCACTCTTTTGGATGGTGTGTATGGTAGACTCATTCACGTGATACTCGCGACCAAGTGATGTTATGCTCATACCACCACGCAACTTATCTAGAATCTTCATATTTTCGGCTAATGTCATAACCTTACGACTTTTCTTCTCTTCACTATCACTTGCAGATGCTTTACGTTTTGGTGCCATACTGCTGTCTGAGGGTAATGGCAAAACAGCGGCAAAATATGACAAAAATAACCCAACACAACTTCACTGAACTTAACGCGTTAGCGGGACTGAGACAAAGGGTAATGCGAAGGGTGACGCGAGAGGGAGGGAGATGCGGGAGTGTTGGAGTGTAGGAGAAAACACTAGAGCGCGCATTGGCAAGCGTACAGTCCTACTGTATTAGAGCGTTTGGCGGACCGTGTAGAATCAAATTTTCCGCTTTCTTCAAATAATTGTTCGTATTTATTTTTCCGTGTATAAGCAAATTCGCGCTGGACAAACACGCGTTGGACGAGGGTCCATTTCTGTCCATTTCACTATATTTTGTATGTCTTCTTGGAGTTTATCACAATTCTCATTGTTGTATATTGCTTTGAAGATACTCCTGAAATTACTGGCTGCCACTTTGAGAATTCCTCATTAATCACCTGAGAATTCCTCATTAATCACCACACGTTGTTGCCTATCAGTTAGAAAATTTCTTATCCATCCAAACACTGGATTTTTTAATCCATAATAAGCTAAGACATCAGCAAGCCGCCAATGTGGGACTTGTCGAACGCCTTCATAAAATCAAAGTAGGCCACATCAATACAACCCCCACTTTTAATGATTTCTGTCCATTTGTCCACTATTTAGCTGTAGTACTGTTCACCTACCGGATATAAATCCAAACTGTTTCAATGTTAGTATGTTGTTGTTAACCATATACTCTATTAACGAATCCTTGAGTAAATTGTCTCCATTACCTTGCAGACCACACTAGTTAAGCTGATAGGCCTATAATTTTCTGCAACTTTCTTACTACCTTTCTTATGTATTGATGATATGTTAGCCTGTTTCCATTCTTGAAGTACAGTCATAGATCTGATTGACGTGTTAAAAATAATACTGAGAGGGTTGGAAATTACTGCTCTCATTTCATACAATATCCGAGGATGAAGCTGCTCTAGTCCAGGAGATTTATTGATTTTCAAGTTCTTGAGTATTTTATGTATGCATTCTTCATTTATGTCGAGATCAGTATCGTGAATAATGTTAACACTTGTTTCTGAAGGAGTCCAGCCATCATCTGGTTCTCTCGTAAACATTGAATTGTAATATTCAGCCAAAACTTGAGCCTTTTCTTTGTCAGTTGTTGTTAATTAAATCTTCCTCCTTTTTGTCACTTGAATTTGAGAGGTTTGGTACACCAGGTCTATATTTGAATTTTTTATTTACATAGGTCCAGAATTTCTTAAGGTTTACCTTATCTTGTTTAGCCACTGATTTTTCATATGCTTTCTGCGCCTGCCTTGTTAACCTTCGTATCTGATTTCGAAGTCTACAATATTCTAGATACGTTTCACGTCCGGTGCTAGTGTCCCCAAGCAACTGATACAATGAGAAAACGGACATAACTATCTATCTTTAGTCTCCAAATACTTCTTCCACAGTCTCTTTTTTTCTACGTAATTTTGTTAGTATCTTTTTGCTTAATGGTGTATTGTAACATTTTTTATCTGTTTTGATCACTTTTGTTGGTACATACTCACTTTGGGCCTCTTCTAAGAAGTTTACAAAATATTTCCCACTGTTGTGTGACGCCATCACAACCTTCCAGTATAGTATTCCAGTCCAAACTTAGCGTTTGTTTCATTTTATCATACTCTCCCTTATCATAAACAAACCTCGTTTTACGGGGCTTCTTGAGTTTATAAGAACCGTAATTCACTTCCACTATTATAACTGCATGATCACTTTTACCCAAAGGAGCCTCACTAGTGATATCGTTAATGATATTTCTATCATTTATCAATACCAGATCAATTAAACTCGGCTTATCTGTTCCTCTTCCTCTGGTATTAACTGTTACAAGCTGGTCAAGATATGCATCCTTTACTGCTTCTATAAATTTAAACTCATTACTTTCTTCTGATTTTGCAATAGTTGACTAATCCACCCATTTTATCTTTGGATAATTAAAATCACCAGTAATCACAATACAAGTATTTTCTTTGCATTGATATTTGCATTGATATGATATGTAAATATCATTGTTTATGATTTATGTTCTTATTTCATATACAATATAGGTAGGGAAATTAATTTGTGTGTGAATAAAAAATCTAAGTATTAATGGGAGACTTTACGCGGCCGCGTTCACGTATCCCCATTTATCCCATAAGGTATTAAGTTTGTCCAACGCGGATTTACCTAACGCGCCATCCTCGAGGAACCTAAACCCCGCGTTGGACGAGGGTTTACTGAAAAATTTGTCAGATATTCAGTATCAACGTAAATGAGAACTTGAATATTCTGTCAAATAGACAAAGTTTGGACATCTGTTTTATCCGAAACACTTGAAATTAATAAAAATATGAGACGGTCTGTGAGGTGACGCGTGTGTATATATATGTATATAGTCTAAAGTCACTAAAGGGAAAAATCACTAAAAGAAAGCTGAATGGCAACACGAAGGGATAAACAGAGCAACGCGAGCTGTTCGTTTTGGTTTTTGGTTGGACTAGAGCATGGTTATTCATATCTGACTAAATCGTTGGTGCTAAGTTTAATTTGGTGATGTTTCTAAATTAGTAGTTAGAGAGTTTAGGTAGACTGCTTTGTGGGACGCAGGAAATCTAGGGTAGGCCCTAAAGAATATCTAATTCAACGCACCGGTAAGTGCCTTTGTTTGTTGTTTAGAAACCTAGTAACTTAGCGGGGTCACTAACCCCAAGCTATTATAGTCTGACTAGTATACATACGTTGAAGACGTTATATAAACTAACTGGAAAGGCATCAAGAGATGGAAACAGTTGGAGATAATCATTATTGTTTATAACAACTTTGAGTGGAAATAATTTTCAATCTAAAATCGTCATAAATAATAAGAATATGGTAAGGAAAGAATTATTGTCATGCCTCACCATATTCTTGGGTACATATGTTTACATAAACGCATATTTAATGATCGGTAGCATACAAAAAATAAATTATAAATATTTCTGATTGAAGAGTAGGATGCCATTCCAAATACTGTACAAACTTGAGTAAAGTGAGCTGACCTAATTTGAACACAAGTTGCCCATTACAATTAAGTGCTTACATCAAATGTAGAAATTACATTATCATGTTAATGTTCTGACACGCTTTACTCGACTTTTAAGCTTCCCTTTAAAAAAAATCTAAAATGGCTTTAATGTAACGTAAACTTACTGTACAGGGTGTCCCATAAGTCCGGCATCATAGGAAAAATAATAAAAAAAAGGCAAAACAAAAGCTTTTATTTACAGAACGTGCTCAATATGTCCACCATTGTTTTCAATACACAAATTCAGGCGTGATACCCAGTCAGCAAGCACACGGTGAATGATGTCAGGAGTAATGGTGTTACATGCCCCAATAATGCGCTCCCGCAAATGTTCAACACTCCTAATTTTCCCTGCGTATACCAGCTCTTTCAAGTGGTCCCAGAGATAAAAATTTAGTAGCGTCAGATCCGGGCTTCTAGCTGGCCATTCCACCCCTCGACGTCCTATCCAATGACCAGGGAATTGTTGGTATAGGTATTCCCTTACTTGGGTGCTGTAATGTGCAGGAGCGCCGTCTTACTGGAATCATGTTGGGAAATTTCCTTCTTCGTTCAAGACACTTGGAAATGCTTTTCTTCCTTGAGCATACGTAGGTAGGTGCCTCCAGTGACATGTTCATCGAAAAAGAGGGGGCCTCTGATGCGATCCTTCCAAATGCCACACCATACCATCACCCGAGATGCACCTTGTTCCTTTGAAGAGGTATACCAGTGAGGGTTGTTTTGAGACCAGTAGCGGTTGTTCTGTCGATTTACCTCACCATTTCCATAAAAAACAGCCTCGTCACTGAACAGAATGGTGGACGGGAAATTAGCATCCCGAGCATATGAATTATGGTTTGTAGAAATAGAAAAATATGAATTTCTCCTATGATGCCGGACTTATGGAACACCCTGTATATTGATAATGGAAATAGAAAATAAAAATAAAATAGAAATTCATCTAAACTAAGATTAAATATGAATAAGTAATTTAAATCTCAAATTCAAAAAGTCACTCGCAGAGGCGTATAAAATGTTAAGTAGCATAAAACACATCGCCTTCGACTTGTGTAAATATTTGCGCATTTGTTCTACATCAAACAAAAATAAACGAACGAACGAACTTTATTTCAAATACAACAGATACAAACATTATACAAATGGTTCAAACTACTACTACTACTACTACTACTACTACTTTATTTCAGACTCAACAGATACAAACATTATACAAGTTAAAAATATGAATGATATCTTTTAAAATTCAAACAGCCTATTTAACAAAGATACTGAAAAGAAACGATTCAAGAACAAATAAAAAAAAAAAAATATGCTACCTTCGATTTCTAAAATACTTTGCATGGTCGCTATCCATTGCCTAATCTTTTAAGGAGTCTAAACATTAGAATGGTTGATGAAATATTTAATGTGTTTTACTTAGTAAACGTTTACGGTGATGACGATGTAAAACTTATATGTTGGTGTTTAAATTCCTTTTGATTAGGATGTACATAAACTACCAAACTTTCCTTCACACGTAAACCAAAAACCAAGAACTTCAACTCCGTCTCAGTGACGGAAAAACACGAGAGTCTTTCAATTAACTAACCAATCATTGTTCTTTTAAGTAATTATTTTGCCTTTCGTTCAGATGGACGATGGAGATCCTTCTTACTTGCCAAATAATCCCCGTTTCTCGACACAAGCAATTCACATTGGTAGTGAGCCTGAAAGGTGGACAAATTTCGATATTATGCCTCCTATATGTCTATCAACAACCTACAAACAAGCTGTTCCTCCCGAACATAAGGTAGGTCGGAAATCACACTTATTTAAATATATATAATATATCGGGTGTACACAAACTCCTTTCCCGATTATAAACTATAATTAATAATTACATGGAATCCAAAGAAGACAGTAATGCTTTGTTTTGAATGTTGTTGCATAACACAAAGTTTTTCTCTTGTCAATGTTTGGTGTGGATTAATGCATGATAGGGTGATAGGCCTATTCTTCTTTGCTGAAAAGAATGTTATGGCACAAGTGTACCTAGTCATGCTCGAGTTCTTTGTAGCCCCCCAGTTCGAAGACCTTCAACCATTAATCATTTTATAGCTAGACAGTCCACCTCTACACTGGGGTTTGTTAGTGCGTGAGTTCTTGAACATCACTTTTCCCGGAAGATGGATTGAGCGCGACGGGACGATGCCATGGCCTCCACAATCTCCCGATATCACGCCCATGGACTTCTTCCTCTGGGGATGTGTAAAGGATTATGTTTACCATACTCCTGTTGCTGACATTGACACTCTTCGTCACGAGAAATATGCTAGCGAACGTATGGCGTCAATTCGAATTTCGCTTGGGTGTGTTGCGTGTAACTAACGACGCGCATGTTTAGATTTAATGAGAAACATAATAAACTTTTATGTGTTATGCAACAACATGCAAAACGAATCATTACTGTGTCTTCTTTGGATTTCATGTAATTAAGTTTATAATCGGGAAAGGACTTTGTACACATCCTGTATAATGCAGGCAATCCGTATAATCCTTGTTTTACATAAAAGATTTAGTTTAGGCCTTATTTACAATTTTTTTAGGCCAGTACGTGGTTTCTTTAAGTTTTGAATCTATAAATTATTCATTACATGATCAAATTTCCAATTAAAGCCTAAATCTTCACTACGAGTAACTGAAAATTGAAGATTTCTTCTCTACAGGGCTTCCAGTATGCGAGATTAGAGAATCCTACACGCAACTGTCTGGAAACATGCCTGTCAAAGTTGGAAGAAACAAAATATTGTAAGCGAATCATCAATCCCTTGTTTGTTGCCATCAAAATAGTTTTGTCGTGCGACTAGTGTATTAAAATATACCCTTATTATACATACGGTATTTAAAACCCCATTTTCCATTCTCCATCGGGTGAGCACAATGCTCAAACTTGGGATTGGAGACATTCAAACCACTTTAGCTAAGCACACGCAAGATCATCACTGGGAATAATGTACCATCCCAACTTTGCGGATCCGGTGTTATACGTCGCATTTGCTACAATCACTCTTACTTTTCACTCTGTTAAACTTAGACTTAACATACAAACATCTGTTACTAATACATTTTTCTTTCGTATGTTCATGCCACTCATATTTTATTAGTAAAATGACACCTTATTTTTCTTCCTCCTTTCATACTTGATTTTACACCTTCCATTCCTTTCCATTCAACATCATCATATCCTTTCAATTTCGTTCCTCACGAAATTAGTCAAAGCGTCCGTCTCGACAAATCTTAGCCATTTGCACCCTTTTTAGCGTCATCATTTATACATTTAACATTCCACATAGCCAGGTGAACCACCTAAAACTTCCGAGGGAAGCATTGGCGGACGCCGTGCTTGACTCTGAGGCACATGGCGAGGTTCATGGGAAAGTGTTTATCTGAGGGACCCTTTGCTTTGTCCGGAGCTATAGGGCGCGTCCCTCTGTGGCCAATGTGGGAATGCATCTTCCTTCGATGTAAGGGCTCTCTCTGCTTTCGTGAACCATTGGACCCGTCTGGGGAGTGCTGAGTGGGGACCCGTCTGATCTCCTGCTTATATTTCTTTTTTCTTTCTCCTCCTTTCCCCCAATCCTTCTGGCTTTTTTTTTCCGCATTTGGCTTTGTTTTGGACCTTGACTTGACTCTTTCCTTGGACTTTGGGTGAGGGAGGTGGTTGTCCTTCACCCTTGTCGCTCTTAAACCAAACCCAATCCCTGTCCCTGCCATCTTTCACCCGCGCGTTGGATGAGAGTGGCCGCCTTTTAGGCACGGGGACTGGGTATGGGTGTATCTCCCCTGCGTGACATCTATTGGTGGTGGGACCGAGTGTGTCCACGATTCGTCTTTCCCTTGTTGGAGTTGGTGGTGGCTGGATGCGCGCGGGGGATGAAACTACCTTTTTGTTTGCTATGGCTTCTTCTACTCCTCGGCTTACAACCTCTGCTTCTAATTCTCGGACTACGCCTTCTCTTTAGCATTCGGGTGGTGGGCAACCAGGCCCTCAAGTCCTCTACCACTGGAAAATCGCATACTGACGGGGTTGACCCCCCCTCGGGCTGCGGAACACTCGTGTCCTCATCGTTCAAAGACTTTTCGTATGTCTTATCGCCGCAAGTCTTTTGACCCCTTCGTAGGGGCTGACGACTCTGACCCTCATTACCCTCGGTTTCTTGTCCTCAGTTCTTCCTCCTCCCCCCCCCTCTCACAGCGGGATGTTTTTGAGGTCTACAATGACTTTACTTCCCGTTGTGGCGATCCCCGACAGATGTGGCCCCAGAACGATGGCTCTCTTGTGGTGGAGGTCTCCTCCAGAGCCCAACACCAGAAGGTTTCGTCCCTCTCGATCCTGGATTGTCTCCTCCCCTTTAACACTTGTACGGGTGTAGTACATGCTCCCCGCCTTTTGGAATACTCAGAATCGGATCTTCTCACCCGCCTCTCCTCTTAGAAGGTGACCCGTGTTTATTGCCCACCCCGTATGGTTCAGGGGGCAAGGATTCCATCTCCCTTACTGATCCTGACTTTTGCTCGTTCCCAATTCCCCGAGAAGATTAGGGCCGGTTATCTGCAATTTCCGGTCCGTCGTTATATCCCCAAACCACGCCGAAGTTTTACTTGCCAGAGGTTCGGACACATCAGTAAGACATGCCGAAGTTCCCCTGGTATTTGTGTCAACTGCGCGTCCCCGACACATGGTTCCGTCTGTTCGAATCCTCCCCGCTGCGCCAACTGTGAAGACCACGCCGCCTCCTCCTCTTCCTGTCCGACTTATGTATTCGAACATCAGGTCCTGTCGGTTCGGGAAGCATTCGGTCCCGATTCGCTCGTCCAGGCCTTACCTTTGCCCAAACACTGCGCTCCTCCCGCCCTGCTACATCCCGTCCGCCACGGACTTCGACCACCTCCGTACCATCCTCTTCCACACCCTATCATTCTAGGCCAGATCCGGCCTCATCCACCCATCCCCCTATCACGTCCTCTACTTTTTTGTCGTCTCCACCCCCCGTGTTTACTATTCCTCCCACCCGTCCCCCCAGAACTTCCAATTCCACTGTCCCCATCTGCCCCACCTCAGTCGCATCTAACTCACCTACTCATCCTCCTGAAACCATTGCTGATATTTCAGCATACATAACGGAAACCGCTCCCTCTTCTAGTCTCTCCTCCCCTCCGCGGTCTTCTGTTAAACGACCCATCGCCAGCCCCCGGCGTTTGACTCCCTCTGCCAAACTCCCTTGTTCATGCCCTCCGTCTTCTCGTCCTTTCATTTCCTCTCCCACCAGTTCTCCCCCTCCTGCCCCCATATCCCTCACGTCTGCAGGGATCCCTTTTGTCTTGCCGGCTTCTCTGAGATCCCCTGCTTCCCTTCGCGATCGCCCCTTCCCCTCCTCCATTCCTGATGGTGATTATGCAGCTTCTACACTGCGGGTTCAAGCCGACATCCATCCTATCCCCCCTTCTCCTCCACCTCACTCCCTCCTTGACCTCCCGATGCCCCCGGCATCCTCTTCTCCACCTCCATCCCGGAAACCGGATTCACCCCGCCCTGCTTCGTATCTCCCGTCTTCTCCGCCCCGCTCCCTTTTTGACCTCCCGATGCCCCCGGCGTTCTCTCCTCCACCCCCACCCCGGCAATTGGACTCACCCCGCCCCGTTTTGCACCATCCTTCTCGTACTCCCCGACTCCCCCCGCTCCCCGAAACCCAAACGCCCTCAGCCTCCTTTAACTCGCTCTTCGATCTCCTCCTCTTTAACCTGCCCCCCCCCCCCCCAGTCCCGTCTACTCGATGCACTGGTCACTCTTTTAAGTCTCGCCCAATAACGTCTCTCGTCCCCACCTCCCTGTCTTCCGCAAGTGATTGCTATTATCCTCCAATGGAATTGTCGTGGCCTCCTCCCTAATTGGGAGGACTTCCTTCTACTTATCCAAATTTTTCCCCAGTGTGTGTCTGCCTTCAAGAAACCCAACTTGGGGTTCACCCTTTGCGACCCCTCCGTAGGTTCACATCGTACCTCTCCCCCTCCCCTGATGCAGCCCCTCGTAGGGGGTACGGCCGTCTTAGTTCGCTCTGACGTGCCGTTTATTCCCCTTCCCTCCGTACCCCTCTCCAGGCTGTTGCGGCCCGGGTTTCCCTAGACCGATTATATTCTATATGCTCATTATATCTCCCCCCGTCCCAGGAAGTTTCTGCAAACGACCTCTCTACTCTCCTTTTACAGCTTCCTCCCCACTTTCTTCTACTGGGAGACTTCAACGCGCGTCATCCTCTGTGGGGTGATACTGTCACCAACCAGCGGGGTGGCCTTGTGGTCTCCCTTCTCTCAACTCCTTCTGTCTGTCTTCTGAACACTGGTCAACCCACAGCTTTTCACCTCCAGACCCGTACGTACGTTTTCCTCCATAGATCTTTCGCTAGCTTCTCCTTCCGCCTTCCTTGATTTCTCTTGGTCTGCTACTCCAGACCTCTACGGTAGTGACCACTTCCCCCTCCTCCTCCGTACATCTCAGACTTCTGACTCCTCTGCTCTCCCTACCCGATGGTCTCTTGCCAAGCTGACTGGCCCCTTTTCCGATCTGAAAGCCACATCTTTGCAGTCCCGAGTAACTTTTTGACAATAGACGCTGCCTCCACCTACCTTACCGATCACGTCACTTGTGCCGTCCTGTCCTCCATCCCCAAATCAACATTTCCCCGCACCTCGGCTCCTTCGGTCCCATGGTGGACCCCAACTTGCGCCTTAGCTGTTTAAGCTAAGAAATCAGCCTTTCGTCGTCTTCAACGAAACCCATCCCTTGCCAATATAATAGCTTTTAAACGTGCGCGAGCTCAGGCCCGTCGCACAGTCTGTGAAGCCCGCCGCCTTTCCTGGCGTACTTATGTCTCCTCTCTCACTTCCCGCACCAGGTATCGTCCTTTCTTCGGGCATGGCTGCTGCTTCCTTGGTTACAAATCTTTTGCAAAAAGGTGACCACGTCATCGTTCAGAATGATCTCTATCACGGAATCTTAAGCATGTTCAAAACTATGAATTCTGAGTAAGTTAAAAGTTTAGTTTAGTTTAAAATATCCTTTTATTAGTTCGTAATTTCCAGATTTTATTGTTATAGATAATAATTTGCGCATAAATTGAATATAATCATAGACGTATAATAAAATTCATACGTATTAGTGAAAAAATCATTCGTTATTCATTGTTTCTTCTCGCGTTATTATATTTTTTATTATACTTATCATTCATAGGAACATAGTGACCATCGAAATGACGTTCTTATCATTGAGTCTTGATGTAGTAGTTGAGAATAGAACCTTTGAAGTTGCACGAAAAATAAAATGTAATGATGGGGTTGTTTAACTTCCTTCGCAACATCTAAGGTCATATGACAGAAGGGGCCTAAGGGATCATAGTCTGGATGCGGAGGACGGTCTCTCATCCATTTATTATCATACTGATCAACGGAAAGCGGTGTTAGACATTGGCTACGACGTAGGTCGCATAAAAAATAAAAACTAGTTAAATTTCATTCCTCGATGTATCGATATACGTTTTGATACTAACATTATCATTTCCATGTAGGACGGATGAGGTCGCCGTATCGTTCGTTGACGCGTCAGACGAAACCAACGTGGAAAAGGCTCTTCGACCTAACACGAGTCTCGTATGGTTGGAGTCACCGACGAATCCTCTAATGAAATTGATAGATTTAAAGGCCGTGACGTCTCTCATCAAGACAAATATCCCCTCGGCGGTCGTCGTTTGCGACAACACATTCATGTCGCCGTATTTTCAAAGGCCTTCCACGCTCGGTATAGATGTAGTCATGCATTCGTGTACTAAATATATCGGGGGACATTCTGATGTACTTATGGGAGCTCTGTGCACAAACAACGAAACACTCTATTTAAAACTTCGACAAAAGCAGGTAACTTCAATAATAATAATTCTTTCCTCGTAAAAAAGTTTTACGTGTTCAAGACGGAAAAAAAAATACAAAAATCGCAGTTCACTGATACAAATCTGTGATTTTTTTTTTTCCCCACCAACTTTTGTCATTCTCGGCCAGTTACCAAGTGCATATTAGTAGGCCAACACCTGCAGTTTTTAAAACTTGCATACCATTTATAATAATAATAATAGATTCCTCTAAAGCAGGCTTAGGTATATGATGCCCACTACAGATACTCATGAACATATAACTATGCTTTCCTCATTTTATGAAAAGGAAAAAATAATACATTTGACAAATTAAAATGTATATAACTCGTGTCTCATTATTTCTGTGGACTTTTTTTAATTAAAGTATTTTATGCACCAATACTTAACATTTTTAGGTACTTTTGGGACCGGTGCCATCGCCCTTCGACTGTTACTTAGTAATGAGATCCCTTAAAACCCTCGAACTCCGAATGCAAAAACACATGTCAAACGCTCTACAAATTGCAAAATTTCTTGAAAATCACCCGATTATTGAAAAAGTGTTTCATCCTGGCCTACCATCACACCCTCAACATAAAGTAAGATTCTAAACCTTCATTGTACCTGTCGCTTTGCAATTTTAATAATATAGTTCCACCATACTCTCAATTATCATTGCGTTTATTGGGTAATATATACTTTATAGCTCTCTCTTCGCCAATGCTACGGTCACTCTGGTATGCTGAGTTTCTACATTCGAGGCCACGATTTGGAAACAACGCAAAAGGTCCTTCACAATCTTCGTTTAATAAAACTGGCTAGTAGCCTCGGAGGGACAGAGACTGTGATTAAAATGCCGTAAGTACTTTTTTACCTTTTAATAAAAGACTAGATATTTTCAAATGCAGAGTATCCCCAAAAGAATCGTACAAATTCCATTTGAAATAAGCTAAAATTTATACATTCTTTTGTTGGCACCCTGTATTTTTTAGGACATTACAGTTGTGATTTCATTTTTTTTTTTTTTTTTTTAAGAAGTTGATGTCAGCTTCAGTTTCCATATTTTTCTTCAGTTCTTTTTCATTATTCTTAAATATTACTTTATTCGAATTGATTTCAAGAAACACAGTACTGATATGTGTGTGTGTGTGTAAATACCAAACTCTAGCTGCTAATGTATTTTTGTGTTTCCTGGATGCCTCTAAAGGCATTTGATCGTGTTAATCATGAGAAATTATTCATGAAACTTGTAAATCGTAATGTACCTGGTTACTTGGTCCGTATATTAATATTCTGGTATAATCACCAGACAATGATTGTAAGATGGGGTGGGGTTAATTCAGAGCCATTCTCTGTGACCACTGGTGTCAGGCAGGGAGGGATATTATCCCCCTATTCATTCAATGTTTATATGGATAATCTATCTGTTGTGCTGAACACCTGTAAAATAGGCTGCTATATTGGTACAATGATTGTTATTAATCATCTGATGTATGCAGATGATCTAGTTCTTATTTTTCCATCTGTAAAAGGGCTCAGCACACTTTTGAAGGTGTGTGAAAGGTATGGAAAAGATAACGACATAAAATATAGTCCACCTGAAAGTCATGTTATGATTATGAGGACCAAGGCCTAAAATATATAAAATTTCCTGAATTTCAATTGAATGGTATGGTGCTGTCAGAAGTGAC
This sequence comes from Bathynomus jamesi, assembly GCA_023014485.1. Lineage (NCBI taxonomy): Eukaryota > Metazoa > Arthropoda > Malacostraca > Isopoda > Cirolanidae > Bathynomus > Bathynomus jamesi. Next base: position 272,959 of record JAJOZX010001883.1, on the reverse strand, counting down.
CCAGATTAAGTATCTTGGCCACATACTAACGGATAGTCTTTCAGATGACTGTGATATTCTAAGGCAATGTATACAATTATATGTTCAAGGAAATACTTTGGTTAGAAAATTTCATGTGTATATTAGATGTTAAGTTGATTTTGTTCAAAACTTTTTGTACTCCAATGTATACAGCTCATTTGTGATGGAACTAGAGGATGTATAATTTGAGAAAATTATATGTTGCATATAATAATATTTTTAGTTTATTAAGAACTCCAAAATTTATAAATGGTGCTCCTTCTAGTGTCAATATGCTGTTTGTAGTCAATAAGGTGCCTAACTGTGCCAGTGTCATTCGCAATTTTGTATTTAGATTTATCACTAGGCTTGGTAAGTCAGTTAATAAGATAATAGAAGCCATGGTTAGTGGACTGGTCTCCGATATATTTTATAAATCTCAAATCTGGAAGCATTGGCGTAGGCAATTGTATGTTCATTATGCACAGTGATTCACTGGCCTACTTTGTCAGTGCTCCAGACAACTATCTCTTAATCTTCTATGGACCTCTTGTATAATGTTTGTACCTATTGAGTCTGAAATAAAGTCTGTGTGTGTGTGTGTGTTACCCAACCAGTACAGGACAAGAATGCAAATGCTGACAAGTCCTGAAATGAATAAAGTCTTTACTATTCTCATCTCTGTGGATCGTCGTATGAAGATGTGCGGGAAAAATTTGCAAGCGAATTCAGAAGGTTTAGTCAGATTCAGATAGATGCCAGCATTCGTTTGATGGTGAACAAATTCCGAAGGACCGGATCTGTTCAGATGAATGATGTTCCGGGCGATGGCCGTATTCGAATAAATGGGATCAATGCCTACATGTGTATGGGAGGTAGAAGCATTGAAATGAACGTTTTCAACGAAACAGATTGAAACTAAAAAACAACACATTATTATTATTATTTAAAAATTCCCAAAAATAATTAGTTGACTTGGATACTCCGACAACACAACTTAAACACCTTAAAGTATAGGCTTTGCTTCAAAGTGTTTATACGTGAAATAACATTTTAGCTGGTAAATTAAAACTTCAAATATAAATGACTGAAAGAGAGTTATTAATTTAGTTATTTTCCCTTAGGTCTCAAATGCCTCCTGGTTCTCTAAGTGCAGCAGAAATGAAAGCCCAGGGTATTACAGACGGCCTCTTGCGTCTCTCAGTAGGGCTGGAACATGCGCAAGACCTCATCCATGAATTAGATCGAGCTTTAAATTTGAGCTAAGATAACTAGCCCACACAACATTTAACATCTCCCTAATTGTCAACACACTTTGCCCCCCCCCCCAATAATTCTGGCAATGCTCAGTCGTTGTTATGGAGGTGCGGTTGTTCTAATAAACAAACAATAACAAAATAAAATACTTCACTTTTATTTTCACTGCTCCCATCCAGGAGAGACTTGGTCGATGGTCGCGTGGCCTCGCTGGAGGTAGAGATCTTTTCTCTTCCATCCTCCAATGTGTCGGTGGTTCTGCCACTGGCATCTGTTGTCACTTTTTTCGGGGGCTTGTTGGCCCCTTGTGTGCTTAGTAGGTCTCGAGGTTCGGATTCCAAAACCTACGAAAGAGCTTGCTCCTAACGGCTGTGCGTACCTGGTTGAGCTTGGCCATCTGTCTTCTTCTACTCAGCCTCTCGTCTCTTCCACCCTTTTTCTACTTCTTTCCCATCTCATCTTCTGTTTAAGTTTCTCTTCTTCACTGTCCTCTTTCTTGGTCACATCGACCTCGACCTCCTCCTGTCGTATTAAGTAAGATATTAACATAAACTTCAAGTATACAGTATTGCTACACACGGAAGATATTACATAGCAACAAGCTCAGAGATGCACTTTTAAATAATGGACACAAACTCCCTCGCGCCCAAGTCACTCACGCCATAATTTTACGCTAGCCTACAACCATTGTACCCAGTATGGTAAATAAAATTCGGATCAAATGTAGAATTCGGACCCCAGCCTTCTTTAGTTAGCTTTATAAGGTTAACTAACGAAAATATCACGACCTAACCTAACCAATCGTTAGGTTAACTGTACACCCTTGACGACTGGTTAGGTTAGGTCATGATATTTTCGTTAGTTAGCCTTATGAAGCTAACTAAAGAAGGCTGGGGTCCGAATTCTACATTTGATCCTAAAATTCAAAACAGAGGGAAATCGTTCAGTTTGCTACATCATCAATAAAGAGTGGCACCAAAAACCTTAAACATTTCTAACTTAACACCCTTCGTACCACCACCACCACCACCACCACCACCACCAACTTCGTCCTACCGCTGCACGAGATCAGAGCTATCTGAAACAACACTTATTGGAATGGAGTCTTTTCACGTAACTCCGGGGGAGCAGTCATAAAGACTAATCGTCCGGAAGAGCTTCTGACCGAAAACTCCAGCAGCGCGTACTTAAATATATTTTAAAAGAATGGAGCAAATTCTTTTTTATAAAATATTACAATATTAAAATAATTTTAAAATGGAACATACGAGTACAACAGATTTAGGAGTACAGTATTGATATTCTGGCTTTCCTGATCTCTCAGCTTAATTGGAAGGTAACAGCCAGGAAAGCTCATTTCTGCACGATACTTGGGTGTGTGTGTTTCGAGGGTCACCTTTAGCCCGAACAATGAGAGGGTAAATGGTCAATTCAACCGAACCCAGGAGCCAGCAGACGTAAACGGACGAGAGCCGCCACCGTAACCATTGAGCTACCAAGTACTCTTCACTTAAAAAGCAATACCTATAATACACATTATATGTATGACTAAGTAATACCTAAAATAACCTATGTATAAATATGAAAATGGCTGTAAAATGAAAGTGAAATGTAATTTCATTAAACTGTAATGTGGTGAAAACTAATTTAAATTATATTTGAGAAAAACTTATAAAGGTTATATAACATTAAAGGAGTTTGAAGAGTATATACTATAATCTATAGGTCTTACTTGCCATGATTTTGTGTGTATATATATATATATATATATATATATACACACACACCACCTGCTTCGACGTTACCAACTCAAACCTAACTCAGCCTGGCCAGTCTTGGATTCAGAGCAAAGTGCATCTGCGTAATCATGTAAGGGCAAAGGGACTTTTATCAGACGTAAAGCAACACATATTCCAAGAAGTGGACGTGCTCATGCGTTTATTTCGGACCCATACCCATCTCATGGACAAGACAATAACATCGACACTAAAAGACTAACCAAATATGTGCCAACCTAACTTAATCTAACCGACAATATATTAGTCGATAGAATGTCAAGTCTGTCAGATGTAATCCCGTTATTTCCATTTCCATTATCTCGTATATGGTACCCATAATTTACCAAGGTTATGAAATAAGGGTTAAATGTTGTGCTGGAGATTTAATACTCATATTTCGGGTGGCAAAATATGTGCTAGGTTGTGTTGACTTTTATTCTGTCAGCCTAGTGGTCAGCACCCGCGACTCCGACTCAGAGGTCCCACGTTCTAATACTGCTAGGGGATATATATATATATAAGTTCGGGAAGAACCGATTCGCCTCTATTTAAAAGGGCATATCTCGGCGGAAAAACAAAGAAAAAGTGAGAGGAAAGACAGAGGAAAAAGAAAGGGTGGAGGGGACAGTCGAAGTGGAAAAAGACCAAGGACTGCAAGGTCGAGCCCCATCATCCTTGGGTGCTAGGGCCGGGAGGGCGCACGTGAAACCTCCTGGAACAAGCACGTACAAACGAGCACAAAGAGCACTCAAGAGCACGAGCTTAGAACCCCCTTGCGGGGATATATATATATATATACCGTAAGATGGGGTAACTGGGCACCTGCAGGGACCCTACTTAACCGCCGTAGTGTCCTTTTACGGACACCTACATTAACATATAAACATATCTAAAACCATTTAATTTTCTTTACTTATGCCGAGGTGGCTTTTTTCAGTCAACTCAGTTTTAGTTACCAGATAACGATTTTCTTGCTGTGATTTGAAATTATTAGCATTATTAGCAATGTCAATAAAAATATATTTTTTCTATATAACAGTCTGAATTTTTTCCATAAATTGTAGGTATCTACCTATGTATAGGCACCTAAAATGTATGGAAAAATAATAACTAAATTTATCTTAAACTTAGTAGGGCCCAGTTACCCCACCTTAAGTTGTATATATATATATATATATATGGGATGAATTTCACAATTAAACACGTGAAATGAATGAATGCTGCAAACCCACAAGGAAAAAGAAAACGATTCCAAGGCCTTTCGTGTATTCGTATATTCGTCATTCCCTGACGAGGTGTAGCTCTGAATACACGAAAGGCCTTGGAATCGTTTTTCTTTTTCCTTGTGGGTTTGCAGTATATATATATATATATATATATATTTTTTTTTTTTTTCTATATAACAGTCTGAATTTTTTCCATAAATTGTAGGTATCTACCTATGTATAGGCACCTAAAATGTATGGAAAAATAATAACTAAATTTATCTTAAACTTAGTAGGGCCCAGTTACCCCACCTTAAGTTGTGTGTATATATATATATATAATATTTAGGAGAAATCCAATGACAAGGAGAAATGTAAATGCCATGAAAAGTCTTCTTTAATGCGCAACGTTTCGAGCAATACGCTCATCTTCAGGCTGTTTAATAACAATGTGAAATTAAAATCAATATTGAATGAAAAACAAAACAGAAAATTTCTATAACCTATTCGTAAAGACAAATTTTAAAAGACTGAGAAAAGAGGGTTAAATTCTAAGTTATACAGATTTACATATAAAAATTAAGAAGTTATTTTTAAATACATGTAGTAAATGTGAAATTAATACACTGGAAAAATTACCAATAGTACACTGGAACAATGGAGCTATCTACCTTACACTGCAGTATCCGAGGCTGACTAATTTGAGCAGAGGCAAAGAACGGGAAACACGAAGGATGGCGAGGGCGATTGGGGAAGGAGGGATTATAAGGAATTGGGGAAGGAGGAGGGATCATAGCAATTGAGAGGGACGGCCGATGAGTCAACATTCAGACTAGGGACAATGCTTTAATGAAAAGGGATTCTAAAATTCTTAGTGAGTTGGGACAAGTATTACAACCAAGAATTTTAAAATTGTCTAAAGTGACATCAATTTTGCATTTAATGCTGTGTTCACGAATACTCGAGGCTTCCTTAGTTTTTAAAATTTTACCTGTTCGGCCACTTATTCCCATATGCGAATAAAATCTAGCCCTGAGAGAGCGAACAGTGCTGCCGATGTAATTCCCAAGGAGACACCTGGGGCAGGTAAATAAATATACAACACCGCTACGCAACGAGTCAGGGGTTCGATCCTTCGCTGAGAAAAAGCTACCTAAAGACTTTTTTATGACTCATTTAGAAAGTGTAATTTTTAGACAATCTCCCACTCATCTCAAGCCAATTTTCTATCGACGCTTCGTTGATGATTCGATAGCAGTCTTTGATAATGCGGTACAAGCGCAACAATTCTTTAACTTCCTAAATTCTTTGCACCCCAATATAACGTATACAATGGAAACTGAGCAAAATGGCTCCCTCCCCTTCTTAGATCTTTTAATTTCGAAAAACGGTGATTCTATTACTACATCAGTTTACGGGAAACCCACTTTCACTGGTTTGGGCATGAATTTTTTTAGTTTTACTGATTTCAACTATAAGATGTCTTGTATTAAAACTCTCCTGTTCAGAGGATATAATTTGACCTCTAATTTTACCTTACTTAATGATGAATTTAATAATCTAAGATCATACTTTACTAATAATAGTTTTCCTGTTCAATATGTAGACAAACAAATTAGATCCTTCTTAAATAATGTTTATAGCCCTCAACTTCCATGTATTACAGTGCCGAAGGATATAAAATATTTCTTGGTACCTGAAATGGGTCCTTTGAATAAGGAATTTAAGCTTAAATTTACAAAATTGTTAAGGAAATTTTTTATCATACTGATTTCCGCATCATATTTATTAATAAAACGTCTTTAGGTAGCTTTTTCTCAGCGAAGGATCGAACCCCTGACTCGTTGCGTAGCGGTGTTGTATATTTATTTACCTGCCCCAGGTGTCTCCTTGGGAATTACATCGGCAGCACTGTTCGCTCTCTCAGGGCTAGATTTTATTCGCATATGGGAATAAGTGGCCGAACAGGTAAAATTTTAAAAACTAAGGAAGCCTCGAGTATTCGTGAACACAGCATTAAATGCAAAATTGATGTCACTTTAGACAATTTTAAAATTCTTGGTTGTAATACTTGTCCCAACTCACTAAGAATTTTAGAATCCCTTTTCATTAAAGCATTGTCCCCTAGTCTGAATGTTGACTCATCGGCCGTCCCTCTCAATTTGCTATGATCCCTCCTCCTTCCCCAATTCCTTATAATCCCTCCTTCCCCAATCGCCCTCGCCATCCTTCGTGTTTCCCGTTCTTTGCCTCTGCTCAAATTAGTCAGCCTCGGATACTGCAGTGTAAGGTAGATAGCTCCATTGTTCCAGTGTACTATTGGTAATTTTTCCAGTGTATTAATTTCACATTTACTACATGTATTTAAAAAAACTTCTTAATTTTTATATGTAAATCTGTATAACTTAGAATTTAACCCTCTTTTCTCAGTCTTTTAAAATTTGTCTTTACGAATAGGTTATAGAAATTTTCTGTTTTGTTTTTCATTCAATATTGATTTTAATTTCACATTGTTATTAAACAGCCTGAAGATGAGCGTATTGCTCGAAACGTTGCGCATTAAAGAAGACTTTTCATGGCATTTACATTTCTCCTTGTCATTGGATTTCTCCTAAATATTAAATTGAAGCTCTGTAGAAGCAACCCGCATGATTATATATATATATATATATGGGATGAATTTCACAATTAAACACGTGAAATGAATGAATGCTGCAAACCCACAAGGAAAAAGAAAACGATTCCAAGGCCTTTCGTGTATTCATATATTCGTCATTCCCTGACGAGGTGTAGCTCTGAATACACGAAAGGCCTTGGAATCGTTTTTCTTTTCCTTGTGGGTTTGCAGTATATATATATATATATATATATATATACACACACACACAGGGTGTTTCAGGAGGAAAGGTCAATACTTCGGGAGGTGATAGTATCGGTCATTGTGAGAAAAAAAGTTCATATGAATATGTGTCTAATTCTGAATGGTTACGGAGATAGAGCTGTTTGAATCTGATGCGCGCGCAGCTCTTCCTCCCCCTTCCCTCCCCTATAACCTTGAACTATGTAAGCTGTAACAAATTTGTCATTTCTGTATCTGATACCATTCAAAATGCCAATGTTTAAACATTAAATGTTAGAAACAGTAATTGATTTCTCTTTCTTGATTACCATTAACAATGCTTTTGTATTTGTAGATTGAAACAGCTCTCTCTCCATAACCATTCAGAATTAGACACATGCTCATATGAACTTTTTTTCTCACAATGACCGATACTATCACCTCCCGAAGTATTGACTTTTCCTCCTGAAACACCCTGTGTGTGTGTGTGTGTGTATATATATATATATATATCCCCGCAAGGGGGTTCTAAGCTCGTGCTCTTGAGTGCTCTTTGTGCTCGTTTGTACGTGCTTGTTCCTGGAGGTTTCACGCGCCCTCCCGGCCCTAGCACCCAAGGATGATGGGGCTCGACCCTGCAGTCCTTGTCATCCTTGGTCTTTTTCCACTTCGACTGTCCCCTCCACCCTTTCTTTTTCCTCTGTCTTTCCTCTCACTTTTTCTTTGTTTTTCCGCCGAGATATGCCCTTTTAAATAGAGGCGAATCGGTTCTTCCCGAACATAAATATATATATATATATATATATATTTTAACTGCAAACACGCAGTATAATTAACGTAAAGAACGACGCTTGTATAGGAGAATATTCCGCGCAAGATGAGGAGAGAGAACGAAACAAATGAAAAAATTCTCTCCTCATCTTGCGCGGAATATTCTCCTATACAAGCGTCGTTCTTTACAGTATATCAATTTAAGTGTAGTCATTCTATAGGGTTGCACTCTAAGTAGACATTTGACATAAAGGGTTGGAAGTTAAAATTAAAGAATAAATAAAAGGTAGTTCCAGAACAAAGCTGGAGTATACTTACAAATACATAATATTAGGATCATAATTGGCAGTGCAGTAAGTGCAACATTAGTCAGAGGGAAGTTTAAATTGATAAGAGAATAAATTGAATGAGTGCGAAGGCAATAGTGATGAAAAATTAATCACTTTTTTAGTGAAAGTTATTGTAGTGTATAGTAGGGTGTACCATTTTTGGGTCATTTTCAAAAAGTCAAGGTCCAGGAGTCTAATGTTGTGCCAAATGATGTCCTAAACACGAATTTTACAGGCATTTTCTAATCCGACCAATTTTGAATCCCCCCCCCTTGAAATTGCGCATCCCCTTTTCCTAAAAACCCAATATATCTCAAACACTATCAACTTTATCGAAAAATGTTATAGAATAAAAATGATTTAGAATCAAAAGTTCTATTAGAAAAGTTCATCAAAATAGAAATTTACTTAATTTTGAAAATTTTCATTTATTTTTTAAAAATTTAAATTTAAAAAATTTTTGCTTGCAGTGCCTTCTTCTTAAATAAGGTGTTACCGCCACCTTTGAAGCATCACCCCAATGCAGCTTCGCGGCGATGGGCTTTGTATTTGCTAGTTATAATGCAAATCATAATTAGTTTTTATTATAACTAGCCTATACAAAGTGAGGACAACCTCAAAACTATATATATATAAAATAAAGCTAAAAATTAACACTTTATCTATAGTTGTGAGGTCCCATCGTTTTTTTTTTCCTTTATTCAACACTCCTCAAAAAAATAAAAAGAAACAAGTTTCCTAATTATAAATCATTGATATAAGAGCTTTTTAAACATAAAAATAAGAAAAGACAATTTATGGTATATTTAATAACAAAAAAAAATCAGCCTCTTCTAAATTAAAACAATCTCTGCAAATAAAAATACCTAATCTATCTGTTAATGAACTATTCTTTACTGAGTTTCATTCTTTTAAGAGTCTCTTTACTAGGATCAGGAATTAGTCTTCTATTCTCTTCCACAATTTGCAAAAGACCTTGAAATTCTTCTTCATTTTGACATTTGTCATGAAAGTCTTGAACCAGCTTGATTCCTCTTTCAGCGGTATCATTGACTACTCTAATAGATGAAAGAATGTTTTTTAGTTTGTTGTAGTCATCGACCTCTTCCCATGTTGATGCTGGTTTCTTTATCCATGAGTCTGGTTTTGACCCACAGCATTGAAATAAATGCCATGAAATTGGACCTACAGCTGATGAAGCTTTGTGTCTTCCTTTAAAATGGGGAAAACAGGTTGCCCACATACATAATTTTCTGGAACTGGATATTTGTTTAAGGATTTTGCGATCTTATCTTTTTCATCATTACTTAGCGATCCAAAGAAACTCAAAGGGACCACTTCCTCCGTCAAATACCAGTAATGATTGGCAAAAGATTTCAAAGCAGCATTTGCAACTTCCCTATCTTCCTTCTTGTAATTCACCAAATCATGATAAAACTTCAGATCATTAGCTGGACTATCTAGTGAATTAGAACATAAAAGCCAGTATTTTCCATAAATTAATGCATTAAATAGACACATTCTCTTTAATTTCTTAATCAATGATTCATCATATGATGCTTGGTGGGCAAAAGCATACATTTTATTTGTATACAAAATCATTGCCATCCACCTGGCACGGTGCATTGCACCAGGTTTCCGCCAATGACTGTTTTCTCTGGAAACCTCTCCTAAAAGCATTAAAGTTGTTTCAGCAACTTCCTTATAGTCATCACGTGGAAAGCAGTCAGATTTTCTTAAACATTGGGTCATAAATTCTACACATTCTTCCTTTAGGCCTCTTTGATACCTTGATTTAACATCAAGAACATTGTATGTAGATTTCGTATTAATTTTCTTCCATTTAGACTCGCGAAATTCTTTGAATAACTCAAACTCAGGAGATTTACTTGGGCCAAAAATGGTTTCATACACAGCACACAAAACTCTTTCAGCCACATGATGGCGGCATGCTAACCAAATCAATTTCTTTTGCAAAAGTTCTTCAAGTAACTTACAGGAACCTTTCAGCCATCCTGAATTGGATGCAGTGGTATCAAATGATACTCCAAAGACATTTTGCTTCAAGTTCCATTTTTCAATACTTTGAAATACAGAAGTGGCTTGAAACAATCCAGTGGAATCATCTATTATAGAAACTGATAAAAGTTTTTCTACATTTGGGTATCCAGTAACAAGTATTGCAAGGCGGTCTTCTTGTTCTGAACATGATTTAGTAAGCAGCTTGCTATCCCAATGTACTAGGCAGTGATCAGGAGGAGTAAAATCCTTGATGCAAGTTTCATATTTTCGTTTTCTTGTCTTTCGAGTGGCTCTTGCAGATGTGGTCCTGGAGAGAGACAGTTTTTCAATATCCTTGCCACACCTAATGGCTACTGCAGCAGCAAAAACAGTCCGTTGTCCAATAGAGAGATTAAGTCTGTCTGCAGTGGAGGAAACCAATGGCGAGGCAAGAATATTTTTGGGGCTGGAAGCATTTGAAGGTCCTGCTGTAGGTTCTGTCGGAAACTCTTCATAGCTGTCTGTCTCAGAACTGGTCGTGCTAGAAAGAAGGGTCTCTGATGTTCTGGCTGTAGCACTCACTTGCTTCACTGATTTATGTTTCTCTTTGCGTTTCTTCTCTTTCTCTAATCTAATGTACTTGCGCTGTACTTTTGATGTATAATCTGCATCTAGCAAACCTAAACATGTTTCTCGTTTTGTTCTTTGATCTTCTAAGAATGAAATATCATATGCTTTCTGAGGCTCAGTTCTCATGCGGTCTTTTTGGATTAATTCAACGGCATTTTGAGAAGAGATGTCAAAAAGGGAATCCATAATTTTCATGAAATTAGAGAGTTCATTTTCAAAGCTTGCTCTTTTTTTGTGCTTGATTAAATTATTATGCATTTCTTCTAGATTTAACAGCATCTTCCTGCCTTTAGGGTTTTTACTAATATCTATAGTAGGAATGCATGCTTTTTGCCATATTATTAGTAGCTTCTGTAGAACTTCATTAACAGTAGAATCTTTTGTAACTTTTGGACCCTTATACTGCATTCTCCGTAAATAAATAAAATGGCTTAGAACATCTTTATTGGATGGTAAAACAATTTTAGATGAACTCATAATATCAGCCTGCAAGCGACCAAGAATAAAGTCATGCTGTTTTGTAGCTGTTTGACTCATTTTTTATTTATTTTTCAAATAAAGCAGTCTGAAAAGAAACAATAAGAGTAAAAACAATGCTTGTTTATTAAAATTCAATGTAAAAAAGGATTTTTAAATTTGGATTATACTCACAATATACTCATAAATAATGTAACTTAAGCACCTTATTTTATATTAATACAATAAGGTGCTCTTGGACAAAAGAAAATGAAAATTTTCAAAATTACGTAAATTTCTATCTTAATGAACTTTTCTAATAGAACGTTTGATTCTAAATCATTTTTATTCTATAACATTTTTCGATAAAGTTGATAGTGTTTTAGATATATGGGGTTTTTAGGAAAAGGGGATGGGCAAAATTTCAAGGGGGGTGGGGGGATTCAAAATTTGTTGGATTAGAAAATGCTTGTTAAATTCGTGTTTAGGACATCATTTGGCACAACATTAGACTCCTGGACCTTGACTTTTTGAAAATGACCCAAAAATGGTACACCCTAGTGTATAGCGTTTAAGGGAGGAGGATTGTTCATTCAGTGTTGATATTGGAAACTAAATTTATAAAAATTCAAGAATTTTCAAATCTGATTCGAGTGAATGACTGGCGAGTATGAAGAAATTATCATTTATTATTGGATGGGAGAACTGGTCAACGTAATTGCGAATAACTGAATGTTCAGGTTGGGATAAGAAATGGTTGGTTTTATGGGAAATAACTTGTCTAACCTTTGTTGCATCGTCAAGTACAGGGTAGTTTGATTTAGATAACTGGTGTTACAGTTAGCACAAGCATATTGTAAACAAGAGAAAACTTAATTATTTTCGGAAGCTGTTGTTTGTATGATAAAAGATTTTGTATTGTTGGGGAGTTAATAGATGAAAACATAAAATGACATGGTGGGTAAAATTTGTCGACTATTTCTTTTGGTGCTGTTATAAGTTTCTTGGTGTGCACATCCAAATAAGAGATCGTCAAGTAAACTTCTAACTTTCGAACTGATAGAGAGAGCAATGGGGGTTGATATACAGTATATGGCGTAAACAGATTTATTGATATAATTCTTAAACTCGAACAAAGGGTACTGATTTGTCTACAAAAAAAGTTTTTTGAGTATTCTATTCTGTATGAAAGGATATCTAATCTGAACGAAGTCAGAAAACAAGATATACTCTCGTTTTGATATTACACAGCTTAAACTACTGTAAATAGGCTCAAAGCTAAAATAATTAGTACCAAAGAGGATGCAGGTTTCTTCTGAAATCTGAGACAGAAAAAGGCATTAGTGCCTCGCGTAACTGAGCTACCTATAAATGCTAAAGTTCTATTACGTTCTTCTAAAGTGAATTTTATATTGGGATGTTTTTGGTTGAGGTAGTTAAAAAAAAAATGAGTGCGTGGGATTTCTTTTTAAAAAGTAAAACGTAGTTTGTCATTTGTTTCAGTCCTGTCAGCCAACGCTACCTTGTTAAAAAAAAAAATTACAGGAAGAACAGATAAGCCACAGCGCTTTCCAATATTGCCAACCCAGTAGTTAAATTCCAGGACAAGTGACTCATTTTATCTCGTATCTACTTTCAAGCAGAAATAAAATTTGTCTGTGAGGACCAGCAAACCCTGGTCTGTCTGAAGGAGAAGGTCGGGGAATGGGGGGATATGGGGAGCAGGGGCGTAACTAACGGGGGGGATGGGGAGGGGCATGCCCCCCCCCCACTTTTGATACGTGAAGAAAAATATTTACGTTCTTGAAATCTGTGATGAGTAAATCTTTAATTATTAGTTCTATTAGTATGCTGGAAAGTATTATTAATTCAATACTAATACTGCAGTAATAGATACTTTAATGAGACATCTAGTTATTTTATACTTTAATTATTGCATATATTGTTTTCCTTTAATGCTAAGTATGTACTTGATATACATAAGGTAGTTGTAAAAATGCTTCTTTGATTTTCCTATTACTATCATAAATATAGATCATTCTCTAAATCATAGTATTTTAAGAGCATCATTTTGGTCGCAAACTCATTATAATACTGATAGATCAGAACTTTATCGAGACTCGAAAGAACTCGTATTCAGATATCATTGTTATATTGTACCGAAAAAATATGCCTTCGAAGATCAAATTTAAGACATTACCTACAGGATACCAGCACAGAAATTCATCGCAGGATTTTTCATTATTATAGTCAGGGGTGCGGAGTTATTAAAATTTTAATACGAGTCCGAGTCCCGAGTCGAACCACCGAGTCCGAGTCCAGAGCCATAAAGTAAGACAAGTGAGAAATAAAAAAGAAAGAGTCATAAATTTATTCACATTACAGCATTTTCCCTAAGAAAAACTAAAAAAAATACGCGAGAGGAGAAAAATAGAAATTCTTTATTCAAAATTGGCATAGGGCCTACAAAAATGAGATCCTCATAAAAATACATTTTTTACCTTTACTCTACTCCTCCCAGTTTGTCCTCAGGAAAAGGATCGCCCGCACCAAATCATCCTTCATTGTTGCACGCAAATCGTTCTGAATGAATTTGAGTCCAGATAAAAGCCTCTCTACAGACACTTGTGAGACCGGTAGAGAGGTCAATACTTGAGCAATTTCTTGAATTTCTGACGGGTAAAGATCGATTCTTCGGAATGCATTGTCGCATTTTACTCTCCTCATCGACTCTATATCTTGAATGATCTTATCGATGTTGCTTCGGTTCGAGCCGCTCCAGTTGTTAATAACGTTGCGCCGCTTAAGAGTATCGGTAATAGTACCGACAGGGCTTTACAACGCTTTTTCGCATATGCGGGATTCTACAGCTATTTTAAGTAGTGGTACATACGATTTGAATACCGTCATTACCGAAAGGGTTAATTTGTATGTTGTTTAGTTGTTGCATGGCTAGCCATAGAGTGGATTCTTGAGTCTTTGCTAGCCATAGAGTGGATTCTTGAGTCTTTGCTAGCCATAGAGTGGATTCTTGAGTCTTTGCTGCCATAGAGTGGATTCTTGAGTCTTTGCTAGCCATAGAGTGGATTCTTGAGTCTTTGCTAGCCATAGAGTGGATTCTTGAGTCTTTGCTAGCCATAGAGTGGATTCTTGAGTCTTTGCTAGCCATAGAGTGGATTCTTGAGTCTTTGCTAGCCATAGAGTGGATTCTTGAGTCTTTGCTAGCCATAGAGTGGATTCTTGAGTCTTTGCTAGCCATAGAGTGGATTCTTGAGTCTTTGCTAGCCATAGAGTGGATTCTTGAGTCTTTGCTAGCCATAGAGTGGATTCTTGAGTCTTTGCTAGCCATAGAGTGGATTCTTGAGTCTTTGCTAGCCATAGAGTGGATTCTTGAGTCTTTGCTAGCCATAGAGTGGATTCTTGAGTCTTTGCTAGCCATAGAGTGGATTCTTGAGTCTTTGCTAGCCATAGAGTGGATTCTTGAGTCTTTGCTAGCCATAGAGTGGATTCTTGAGTCTTTGCTAGCCATAGAGTGGATTCTTGAGTCTTTGCTAGCCATAGAGTGGATTCTTGAGTCTTTGCTAGCCATAGAGTGGATTCTTGAGTCTTTGCTAGCCATAGAGTGGATTCTTGAGTCTTTGCTAGCCATAGAGTGGATTCTTGAGTTTGCTAGCCATAGAGTGGATTCTTGAGTCTTTGCTAGCCATAGAGTGGATTCTTGAGTCTTTGCTAGCCATAGAGTGGATTCTTGAGTCTTTGCTAGCCATAGAGTGGATTATTGAGTCTGCTAGCCATAGAGTGGATTCTTGAGTCTTTGCTAGCCATAGAGTGGATTCTTGAGTCTTTGCTAGCCATAGAGTGGATTCTTGAGTTTTGCTAGCCATAGAGTGGATTCTTGAGTCTTTGCTAGCCATAGAGTGGATTCTTGAGTCTTTGCTAGCCATAGAGTGGATTCTTGAGTCTTTGCTAGCCATAGAGTGGATTCTTGAGTCTTTGCTAGCCATAGAGTGGATTCTTGAGTCTTTGCTAGCCATAGAGTGGATTCTTGAGTCTTTGCTAGCCATAGAGTGGATTCTTGAGTCTTTGTTAGCCATAGAGTGGATTCTTGAGTCTTTGCTAGCCATAGAGTGGATTCTTGAGTCTTTGCTAGCCATAGAGTGGATTCTTGAGTCTTTGCTAGCCATAGAGTGGATTCTTGAGTCTTTGCTAGCCATAGAGTGGATTCTTGAGTCTTTGCTAGCCATAGAGTGGATTCTTGAGTTTGCTAGCCATAGAGTGGATTCTTGAGTCTTTGCTAGCCATAGAGTGGATTCTTGAGTCTTTGCTAGCCATAGAGTGGATTCTTGAGTCTTTGCTAGCCATAGAGTGGATTCTTGAGTCTTTGCTAGCCATAGAGTGGATTCTTGAGTCTTTGCTAGCCATAGAGTGGATTCTTGAGTCTTTGCTAGCCATAGAGTGGATTCTTGAGTCTTTGCTAGCCATAGAGTGGATTCTTGAGTCTTTGCTAGCCATAGAGTGGATTCTTGAGTCTTTGCTAGCCATAGAGTGGATTCTTGAGTCTTTGCTAGCCATAGAGTGGATTCTTGAGTTTGCTAGCCATAGAGTGGATGCTTGAGTCTTTGCTAGCCATAGAGTGGATTCTTGAGTCTTTGCTAGCCATAGAGTGGATTCTTGAGTCTTTGCTAGCCATAGAGTGGATTCTTGAGTTTGCTAGCCATAGAGTGGATTCTTGAGTCTTTGCTAGCCATAGAGTGGATTCTTGAGTCTTTGCTAGCCATAGAGTGGATTCTTGAGTCTTTGCTAGCCATAGAGTGGATTCTTGAGTTTTGCTAGCCATAGAGTGGATTCTTGAGTCTTTGCTAGCCATAGAGTGGATTCTTGAGTCTTTGCTAGCCATAGAGTGGATTCTTGAGTCTTTGCTAGCCATAGAGTGGATTCTTGAGTCTTTGCTAGCCATAGAGTGGATTCTTGAGTCTTTGCTAGCCATAGAGTGGATTCTTGAGTCTTTGCTAGCCATAGAGTGGATTCTTGAGTCTTTGCTAGCCTGTAATTCTGTAAAGTTACTAAACCGTTAAATTTACTTTAATTTTTCTACAATGCTGAATGAAGTATTATTTGTTCTATTGTTTAACTACCAATACAGAATGAATTATTAATCATTATTATTATGTCTTAAGACCTAGACATCAGTTACTTTAGAAAGTTAGAATGTGAGATCGTACAAAGAAGTTAAGAAAATTTAGGCCTTCTCGGACTCGGACTCGCACCATTTCGAACAGCGAGCGAGTCCGAGTCCAGCCAAATATGCAGGTCTCCCCCGAGTCCGCACCCCTGATTATAGTTGTCCACCCCCAATTTTTGAAAGCTAGTTACGCCCCTGATGGGGAGGCCAAGCTGTGGACTACAAACAACATACTGGCACTAGAAGGAACACCATTTAGAAACCAAGGAGTTCCTCACATCAGCCTAATTATATAAACATGCGTATTAATATGATAACCATGTTTAACTCAGAAAAGCTGTTCGTTCAAGTCTTATAATTTAGGCAACACGCACAAAACTACATGGTCATACATAGTAAGCAGTCTACTTCCGTCGTTCATAATGAGCAGTTTTTTTACAAGGATAGAGTTCATGATAAAAGGGGCCATTCCATTATTACGTAACACTCAAGGGCGGGGGGATGTCATGGGATGTGTTACACTTTGTTATCATGGGGGAGGGGAAGTTACAGGGGTACGGGTTTCACTTTTTTCGCAGGGAGGTGCGACTCCCAATTTGCCCGAAAAATTTCCAAGGTGCCCGAATTTTCCGATGCCCACATAGTGAATTTAACATGGCAAGGAAATGAAAGATTTTGTTGCAATAATGCGCATATACAGTATTCACAGAGCATTATAAAATATACATATTTTTTATGCATATTCTAGAAAAAATTAACTCTAACAAAACACTGAATATTTTTTGCCATCAGATAACATAAATTTTTCAACTCTCGTGTTGGAGTGAACTTATTACAGGTGTCAGTCACTATTTGCAGAGGTGGCGTAATAATTAATCGGTAACACTCGGCACTAAATGAAAATACCACATACTGGAGGTGAATTGAATGCAAACCTTAGAATAAAGAGGAGTCTCTTTCCTTTCTTTCGCCGAAGATGTCGATTATTCTATCTACGTATGATATATCATTTACATTCATGCTGTTAGTGTAAGCTCGTTCGATATTGATGAATACTATCCAGTCGCTCTTGTCCCATCGTGCTGCAAAGGTATGTCTTCATCCTCCGTAGCCCGTTGAACGATCGTTCTGCAGTGCATGATGTAGCTGGAATAACTGCGAGAATAGTGACAACTTTGTAGAAATCTGGTAACAACTCAATCAGTTCATTTTGGTACATGGCCTCTACGACATCAGCAGCAGTTTTCATTGTGAGGATCGGACTTTCCGGTCTGAAAGTCTGAAATATTCCCTGCTCTTCCTCGAGTCGATCTTTGTCCAACTCATCGAATTCGGCAACTAGCTCCAAGATTTTTTCGGCTGGTGAGGCATTGAGTGTTATGTCACCTAAGGCACACAGAACGTCCTGATCATTTCCCTCAAATCTAGCTTTCATCTCTGTGAGGACCTTCTCAAGTGATTTGTAGTAAGTATTGATTTTATGGTGACTCTTTGAAGTAGATATTTCTTCATTTGTTGCACCTGTCATGGTGCTTTTACCCACGAAGGCTTGTAGACAACGAGAGGGCTTATGGCGCGGAACTCGTGCTTCCCGAAAGGAGAATCCTGTATCCTTTATCCATTCTTTTATTTTTCCACTGAACTGATGTACAACTTAGCAGACTTATTCAAAATTCTCTTCATTTCCGCAATCACGAGGTGTTTGTATCGTAAGATTAGCATTTCTCCTGATGACAATGACGTCAATGTTTTTCCCCTGCAGGTATCGGCTCAGACTGCTCGAATTGGACAAGATAACTTTTAGCCGAACACGAAGTCAAAATTGCATATTGCGCTCAATAATACCCTGCTATCTGAGTATATTTTATTATGCTTATCTTCGGATAAAATGATCAGGGTTTTGACGATTCTTTCATCTGTCTGTTGACAGCTTTCACTGCCTCTCAATGACATGACCATCGCGTTACACTCAATGACTTCATGGTTAGAGCAAGATGCTTACCATCAACTTCAGTATCCTGGAACATTGCGTGACGTTTTGGACTTACCTTTAAGAAATTGTAGAGACTTTAAATTGTGCCCAGTGCATTTCGTAAGGGTTCAATCTCCGTCATTGTATCCTGGATTCCGAGATTGAGGAGATAGCCATAACAATGCACAAAATAGCAAGCGGAGAGCATTCCTTCATCCGCGTCGCCAATCCTTTATTAATTTCGCTCATGTATGAATCTCCATCGAAACATTCACCCACAATGTTTACCAGATCTAAATTTAGTTCACCAATGGCTTTTTTGACAAGTTCATATAGAACTTCGCCCTCCGTTGACACTGTGGCGTGAAAGCCCACAAATGCCTCTTTTTTTTTTAGTGCCATCAGAGACGAAACTCAAGCACATTGACACTTGCTCGGTACGGCTTATTTCTGACGTCTCGTCTATTAAAATGCCATAGCGACCACTCGCTTGAACGTCGATAACGATGCGCTCAAGTACTAGGGTCCGCGATTATTCTAAGGATTTAATTTTGAATTACTGATGATGTCCATTGAGCGTGATTCTCTAGCTGACTCTTGAGCTTCTCTTCAAGCCACGGTATATCATTGCACATCAGGTGCAGCAACTCAAGGAAATTTGCCCAGTTAGTGTCAGAAATATTACCGATCATATCTCTTTTTCGTCGTACCCACGTTGCGCAATGTTCCGTTTGAATGTGAAAAGCAAACATTCGATTATTATCATACTTACAAATATTCTTGGTTTCGTTGGACGTATTTCTTATGTGCATTATCCAATTGTGTGAGAACCGAATTTTGCTTCTTTTTATTTGTTTTAGCATTGATCCTTTGGTCATTGCAAAATGATGTGTAGTACCCTTGGCGTGCTTGGTAAGGTGATCGTATTTTTTCTAATACGCAATACGAATCATCGTTCATGCGTAACATGATCCCTCACGCTTCTCGATCGAATATCCCAACCATGGATGATCTTTGAACCAATCAGGATTGAAGTCTCTGCGAAAAGTTTCCTTCCCAAAGTTTTTGGGATGATACTCCTTAAGAATTGGCTGGGTCGGTCCATCACCAGCTGGAGCAGATGAGTGTTCACACGGCGGAACTGGCTTCGTCGTAGCACGCGTATCTTTGTCCTCATTTTTAGAACTTAGATCGGATGAAAATTGCACGTTGGATTGATTCGCATCGTTGTCCAAAATAGGATCCACACTTTCATCGGCTGATAACTGAATTATCAGCGTTACCAGACTTCTGAATGTTCATGGCTGATTCAATAACAGAAACGTCCATAAACGAAATCGACTGAGAACTAGGCTCCATAGCCAACTCAGAAGCGTCTTCTGACTCTGCCATCAAACAGCCAGCTTGGCTTGCATATGCTGCGATGACGAGTTCAACAGTCTCAGTCTTATTTTCACCGGTGACGGAAAATTCTGCCTGAGTTTCGATTCATTCGGTAGAGGATCCTGGGTATCCAATTTTAAACGCTTTGTACCACTATCCGAGACTTGAACAAAACGTCACACGTCAGTCTGATAAGCCACGTCGCGATCTGAAATTGAAAAGATTGCATAAGTACCTCAAAAATGAAATTACATAAATTTTTTTTTTTAAGAAATACATAAAGCAACAAATTTGTTTTTATAAGTTTAAATGCAGCCTCAGACCCCACCCCCCCACTGGTCCGTACGCCTATGAGGGGTTATAGCTGAGTGTTATGTAACATAATCAACAGTTTTAATGGAAATAAAACTCTTTAATATACCCATGCAATTTAATCAGAAACATGTCACAATTGTCACATGTGTATGTATTACTATACTGAACAATCTATACATAATATGCATACTTTACATATACACATGTACTTCACACTTCCTCCCACACAGGGGCACGTGCTGTTACTGAAATTACAGGTGTCCCACCTTCAACACAGGTCTCAACATCATCTTCATGATGCCATTCCAGCTTCTCCTGATTGTCCATGTACGTAATGTCACATATTAGTTCCATTTGATGTCTTGCAGCCAAGCGAACTGGGCGAACTTTACGTGTGGTAATCTTCCGTACAGTGGTGGATGTTGATGTAGACCGTTTCTTGGGGTGGGGAGGTATAACCAGGTGTTACATATTAAAGTTAATGGGGCTTCACACAGTGACAAAGCGTTACAAAGGGGAGGGGGAATGTTAAAATTCTCCCCAAAATAAGTGTTACGTAATACTTGAATGGCTCCAAATGTTCATGTACCAAACCCTCGATTTCAGTACAGTGCCTGAAATCTGTATGTTAAATCTTTCATTAATTTAAGTGAGATACTTCAATGATTTGAGTTTGAGAAATCTTGTTTAAGACGAGATATGATACAGATGTTGAAAGTGTTTTCAGGACTTGTTAATTAAGTTGTAAATAACTTTTTCTTATTAGCATGAGAGAAGAACTCAAAAACGTAAGAAAGTTAGAAAACAGACTTTCAGATTGGATCTACGATTTTTTTTAATAAATTTTTGGAATGACGTCAAATGATGTGGTAAACAGGATAACTCATTAGGTAATTTCAATAAACCGTTAGCAGACACTTTCATAAAGGAAAGAAAGACGTTGTAGATGTATATTTTATCTAAGATTTAATAAGTGTAAGTACAACAGTAATTTGTAAATAGTTTAATAATTATTACTTACTGTCTGTATTTATCTTCTTATTTTAATAGTGTGTTAATGCGTTACATAGAAACAAGTTTAATATAATTGTTACAGTGAAATTTAATATACAGAAATGATAAACTGTCAGATTTTATATGGAGGCATCAGTTATCCGAATGTGTAACAACCTTTTCCAGTGAAAACCCTTTCCAAGCTTATGTATTGAAATATAATGTTTAAAATTAATGTCCTAGTCTATAAGTAATTGGTTCTTTGTATGAGGGTAAAAGCTTGATATAGGAGAAGGCTGTAACCTAGTTCTTGTGACCAAAGCAATAAACCATGAGGGAACCCACCCCTAGTATCGGAAACAAGAGTTGGGGGTCATGTTATGCAAGGTAAAAGTGAATATACAGTATATATATGGGAATGAACTCAGAATGGTCCCCTGAGTTTTTTATGATACACACAGACCGTGCATGGAACAAGGAACTCTTCTGGGATAATTAAATCCACTATAGTCCGAATAAGTAATGGTAAATGACAAATACCATAGTTTTTCTTTTTCATGATGCTAGCCCGACGTGGGCAACGGGTCACTCGCAAAGAGATCCCATAAATATAGCTTCCCTCACCAGCTATCTGCAAAGCAGACAGGATCCAGCTTTGGGACATGGATCTAGGGTTTAAAGCAGCCTAGCCCTGCCACATTTAGAACCTCAATATAAGCAAAAGATTCGCTGCCTTCACGTCAGATTGAATACATCAAAGAAAAAGGGGTAACTATAGATTCATGTCCCAAAGCTGGATCCTGTCTGCTTTGCAGATAGCTGGTGAGGGAAGCTATATTTATGGGATCTCTTTGCGAGTGACCCGTTGCCCACGTCGGGCTAGCATCATGAAAACGAAAAACTATGGTATTTGTCATTTACCATTACTTATTCGGACTATAGTTGATTTAATTATCCCAGAAGAGTTCCTTGTTCCATGCACGGTCTGTGTATCATAAAAAACTCAGGGGACCATTCTGAGTTCATTCCCATCTTGAAACGGATATGTTATGTGCCTTGAAAAGTGGACGCTCAATTCTGCCAGTTGAGGTTTAAGTTTTGGTTTTTGGCTAAAAATATAATAGTTACCCCTTTTTCTTTGATGTATTCAATCTGACGTGAAAGCAGCGAGTCTTTTGCTTATATTGAGGTTCTAAATGTGGCAGGGCTAGGCTGCTTTAAACCCTAGATCCATGTCCCAAAGCTGGATCCTGTCTGCTTTGCAGATAGCTGGTGAGGGAAGCTATATTTATGGGATCTCTTTGCGAGTGACCCGTTGCCCACGTCGGGCTAGCATCATGAAAAAGAAAAACTATGGTATTTGTCATTTACCATTACTTATTCGGACTGTTGTGGATTTAATTATCCCAGAAGAGTTCCTTGTTCCATACACGGTCTGTGTGTATCATATATATATATATAAATAGATTTTATATATATATATATAATATATATATATATATACTCAGAGGTAGGAAGGAGAAATGAAGATGTTTTGGTGTTGTTTAACCTCCTCCATAACAACTTTGCATGCGACGGAGGGGACTTACAGCTTACGGGGGATCTGGACGCAGAGGACGGTCTCTCATCCTACTGCTCTCCAGACGCAGTGTCGCTTAACTTCGCTGATCGATGGGAAGCGGTGTTTTGCCATTGGCCACAACGTAGGCTGGGGAGGGATGGAAGAGAGAAGATTCAGAGAAACCCTGTATACCCTTCTGCTTACTTATGGTGATAAAAAGGTCATCTTTTCCCGTATCTACAGTATCTTCTGTGCACGAAAGTTGTGTTGTCGCTTCTGCATTTACAGTTGCCTTTTAGGAGTGATAGCGTGATACCATTTGAAGTCCTTTCGATGGAATTCTTTTGGGACAATTTAGATTTATCTTTTTATGGTCTCTCTTTTTTTTCGTGTGTTCCTCTTTTACTTTGTTTTCTCAACCGTGTTTATATTTTTCTCTTTGAATTTCACTATTTGATTTCATTTTAATATTCTTTTTTATTCTTTTTCCCTTCTCGCTTAAATGCTGCGAACTTGTCGTCTTCATACGAGGCCCTCCTAGGAAGAAGTGGCTAAGCGACAAAAGTAAAAAACGCCAGAAAACGCAGTTAAAATTGTACCAATTTGAAAGTGTCATAACTTTTGAACCTCTTAAAGATATTTCGACGAAATATTTTCAAAAAGTTCAAAAGTTGACACTTTGAAATTGGTACAACTTTAATTTCGTTTTCTTACGTTTTTTCCTTTTGTCGCCAGCCACTTCTTCCTTGGAGAGCCTCATATGAACATTTTAAAACTGGTAAATCTACTGTTACTGTACAGTATTACAATCACCTTCTGAACAAATACTACTTTTTGTTGAATTAGCAGAAGAACGCAATATGTAAATTCACAATGGCTTTTAAAGATATCATTATGTTGATAGTATTAACCCGTTAAAATAACAAGATTGTGAAGCTGATAAAACATATTTAATACTCGTATTAAGCCAACAACAACAACATCCACTTGAGATAAATATCCTCTGTAATTAGTATTTCAAACTAATTCATATTATCGTTTCTGAGTTAAAAATGTTTTCATGTAGTAGTTATCACCCAGTACTTCACACTGTACTAATATATAATTAATTTAATCATCGCTCTTTAGTAACGTTTAAATAGTTAAGCAGGAATACAAAAAACCTCGTTTAAAGAACTTTTACCAGTAAATAACTTGTAAGAATCCCTTCATATCCGATACTTTGGTGGGTGATATTGATTAATAGTGAGGATTTAACCGAGTGGCATGATTATTATGGGCCCATTATTGACTCGCAGATTAGTAATGAAAAATAGTACACACAAGCGGTAGCTCGCTATCGCCCTCCGAATTTTTTTTTCACTACTTCATTTTTTTTTATTGGTTGTAGATTTAAAATTATATTATATGAAGCTCTCATAGGAAGAAGTGGCTAAGCGACAAAAATATGGCATATCACATACATCTCATATATATGGCATATCACTGGATGGTACAATCGTAACCACCAATACTTTATAAAATATTGGTAATATAAGCTTAATATCCCATTTAAATTGCGAGTCCTTTCGAGCTATCCAATAAATCACAAATGTAAAGAGAAAACATTTTTTTTAAAGTTTTTCACGTATTTTTTTTATTATATTATATGAGGCCCTCATAGGAAGAAGTGGCTAAGCTACAAAATTTATAAAAAAAGCCATTACCCCCACCCCTCTACTCTATTACCCTCCCACCCCCACTCCCCCATTACCCCCACACACAAAAGTAAAAAACATTACCCCCCACCCCCACTCCCCCAATTACCCCACCCCCTCTCCCCATTATACTGCAGTATATACAGGGTGGGCCGAAAGTCTGGATCCATAGGAAAATATTTATTTTAATACATAAATTACAACAAATGGTAAATACTTAAAATGAATATCAACTTTAACTCGTAAATGCGTATCCGTGATACTGTACAGTGGTTCGTACTCCAGTATAAACAACAAATTATAACAAATGCTCAAATTGGCGGCCTCTGACATCGAGACAGGATGGAATTTATGATTTTTAATAATTCTTCGAATTGACGTTCTCGAGATGCGTGTTTCATTTGATAATCTTCTTGTTGACTTTACTGGACTATTCGTTAAAGTTTCACATACCATTGCAGAGGTATTTTCATCAGTTGCAGTTTTTGGACGACCAGAACGCCGTCGATCATGTACACTTCCTGTTTCTTTGAAACGTTTAAACAACTTGCCAACAGTCGCATGTTACTGGATGCTTATCAGGATGATTTCTATTGAATTCAGTAGCAACTTCTCTGTGTGTAGCGCCCTGTCTTGCGTACATGAGCACAAGTTCTACCCGGTCTTCTGTTGTTAGATTCGAAGCCATTTCTGGGCTGAAATAAAAAAAGTATTTGAGTATTTATACTGGAGTACGAACTACTGTACAGTATCACGGATACACACTTACGAGTTAAAGTTGATATTCATTTTAAGTATTTACCATTTGTTGTAATTTATGTATTAAAATAAATATTTTCCTATGGATCCAGACTTTCGGCCCACCCTGTATATCACAGTATAAATGTGAAGCTCAAGATTTTCACGGCTGCGTTCTTTTCTGTAGTTTTACCGCGGTGTTGGGGCCTTCGGACCTAGTAACCGGTGACCTAGGACCGGGAAACTTGACAGAGCACATCGTCAGCTCACGGGCTATCAGTTGGTGGTGGTTGCAGAATTTTCCGATGTGCCGTTTAGGCTGTGCACGGTTCCGAAAAAAGCGGACACACACACACACACACACAGACAGACACATTTTAGCTCAATAGTATATTAGATTTTAATGTGTAACCAATATATAAGCCTGTACAGTATAATAAGCGAAGGTGTTGAACCTCCTTCGTAGCAGCATAGATTATGTGTGGGTAGACTTACAGCTTTACGTGGTATCTGAACCATGGGTACCTACATCATCTGGATGCGAAAGATGATCACCCATCCAGCTAGTATCTAGACTCAATGTCGCTTAACTTCGCTGATTTATAACATGGCCACGAAAGCTCGAATTTGCATACTGTAAAGTTATGGGTGAAATGATTTCACTAAACCAGTACCAGTCTAATTATATTAGACTATGGTAAGACCAAAGCCTACTAAATAGGCTTTGACAAGCGGTAGCTCGCTATCGTTCGCTATCGCCCCCACCCCTATCCCCCATTTACCCACACCCGCACCCTTCCCCCATTACCCCCAGGGGGAAGGGGGCTGGCACCTTGCAACAATTGATCAACATTGTAATTGCATATATGCACTCGAACATTTTGCAGTCATACTACTACCTTGGAAGATTGTGTAATTATACAGTGCTCTTCAACTTGGGTATCGTTTTCAAAGTACTTACATTCACTTGTAATAGACATTAAATAGCTCGTGCTCGGCCGCGGAGTGACCTAGGACCGGGAAACTTGACAGAGCACATCGGCAGCTCATGGGCTATCAGTTGGTGGTGGTTGCGGAATTTTTCGATGTGTCGTTTAGTCTGTGCACGATTCCGAAGAAAGCGGACAGACACAGACACGTAGACACATTTTAGCTCAATAGTATATACAGGATAAGGCTCCATAAATTATGTTAGATTGTCAATACACTGATACAGTAGTATATAAGTGTAGTGTGTATGACAACTAAAATTAAGTATTGACGCTACCATTTATGCGTTATCGAAAAGTAAATAATTGTTAATTCTTTTCTGTTGTTCGTTGCAAGTATTTGTTATTTAAAGAGCTGAAGAAATTGTGAATACCTATTTTATTTATTAATTTTTATTTATTTATTTATTTATTAAGAAGGTATGCATCATGAATGAATTCTGTCACACACACACACACACACACACACGAAGGTGTTGCCAGATACTTTTGCACAAGACAGCAGACTAATATATATTCTAGCGAGTCTAGTCCCTACTACAACTTTGTATTGATTAATAATAATAGATTAATAAAAGTAATAATTTAAATAATTTATCAGTAATATAAACGTTAATGATAAATGAAGTGATTAATAGACAGTGATGATCAGTAGACCAAACTACTACAAAATAGAACTGAAACTTTTATAGCCATATTTTGATTTAACTGTACTTGTAGCCCAATTAGTTGGTCAATATTTATCAACAAAAAAGTGGAAAAACGTGTCCGTCTAGAACGTTGATTCCTTTTGGCACACGTCATAAGACAGCCTAACTGTTATTTAATAAGTGCTGGGAATGGGGAACATTCTTTGTATTATTTTCTTTAAGGCTTAGAGCCATATTATATTCTAATAATTATGAATTGAATGTAATTTACTTACTGTCCTATAAAATTTATTAACCATCTTTTGTCTGGCAACAGTGCCAGACATTTCTGCCATGTGTGGTTCAGAAACTTATGTTTTCGTACGGTTCATTTCTTTGAAATAGTCTCGTGCGTGCTGTAGAATATCCATTCTGTTCAACTCTATTATCTTGGGGAAGAAGTAAGAGGCTAGCCTTATCGTAACATTGTGAGCTGTCATACGAGAGAGTTATTTACTTTGCCGGAAACGTAAGTTAATATTAATTTACTACATAAATCAATATCGCGTATGTCATTTTTACTAGGTCAACTAATGTATATTCTAACCATAATTATTGTTTAGAAAATTGCACACGAACTAGCAAGTTTCTTTTTGGGGTGATCTTATGGGTAAATTAAAATTAGCTTATTTAATAAAATTAATTTGTGTCCATAAGTTACTGTTGTCAAAAGTAGATTTTTGGTAGGCTAAACCTAGAGCTATTTATCAGTCGGGTCAAGGCCTACGCCCTCCAGTAAGCTAATAAGCTTTAGGCTAAGGTAATTTGTGTTTCAGTCGCACGTATCAGTAAATGTACAGATTTAGCACGTTAGCTTAATATGTTGTAAGTTCGGTCGCAGTGTAAAAACACCAATGAGTGCTGATGCTAATATGCTAAGATTAAAATGTAAATAGGCGAGTTTTAGGGGGTGTTTAACCTATTTCATAATGGTAAAGGGCATTTGACGGAGGAGACCTACAATTTTACATGGGATCTGAACCACGGGTCGCTACATCTGAACCTAGAGAACAGTCGCCCAAATATCACTAAACTTCGTTGATCGATGGGCCATATGTAATATACAAGTCCTCGCTAATTCGACTTGATGCGGCAGTTGGAGGCTTGGAATAGCCAGGATTCCCCCTAAGCTAACGCGAGTTTATCAGTTTATTAGGAAAATTATATTGTTTTCAACACTTTGCATAAAGCTATTAAAATTTTTGGGATCTTTTCCTTTATAGCACCCCCAATTTCTTCTTTTCAGTTAGTAACAATTTTGACACAAACAACAATTGGTTATGACACAAACAACAATTGGTTAGGTTAAGTTAAAACTAACGAAAATATCACGATTTAACTTAACCAATCGTCAAGGGCGTACAGTTGACCTAACCGGGGGCATAAAAAAATGGTAAAACAATGGGGTGCTATAAGGGAAAAGATCCTATTTTTATTCTAAACTATAGAATATTACTATTATAATAAAAAGTATAAAATAAGTACAGTAGGCCTACATGTAAATGCAAACAACTCGCCAGATTATCTGTGCAGTTGGTCTTGCAACGATTATGGAGTTGGCATGTTGACAGTACCTACAGTACTGTACTTGTACATATTTACATTAATTTTTTTTATATACAAAAATACAAATAGGTCGGTCGTATTAGCCCGGGGCAACGCGGCGTTCTAGATTCGGAAAACCGTGGGGTCGGATTACTGACTAGACCGCCGCGTTGTCCCGAGTTAATACGACCGACCTATTTGTATTATATATATATATGGGATGAATTTCACAATTAAACGTGAAATGAATGAATGATGCAAACATCTTGTCAAGGAATGACATTCGTAATTCCCTGACGAGGTGTACTTCTGAATACACGAAAGGCCTTGGAATCATTTTTCTTTTTCCTTGTGGTTTGCATTATATATATATATAAACCTTTCAACCTTTCAAATGTTCCGTGCAATGATTCCTTATTTCACGGAGGTCAAGCTTGTCGCCCCTCCTCCCGAGTTGGCCTGGTGAAGTAGTGAGTTGGTTTCTTGTACTCTTCACCTCACATAGCCAAGTACGCCCGGCTCATGGGGGATTGTTCTGAGCCAGGCGTCTAATCTTCTTTTGAAGATGTCCACCGCAAGACCACTCGTGTTCCTTAGGTCTTTGGGCAGCTGATTAAACAGTCTTGGTCCTCTCACAACAAAACTATTTTCTTTCAGGGTTAAGGATGTTCCCTGTCTAGCCTTTAATTTGGGAACACGACACAGTCTTCCTGTTCTACTTTCCACTGTTGTTTGGCGAGTTTACAGGGTTCAGAGTAAGATTAGGGACTAGTTTCTCCATTATTTTCCAAGTGTAAATAATGGTGTATCGCTCCCTTCTCCTTTCAAGTGAATATAGGTTTAATTCGTGTAACTTTTCCCAGTAATTTAGTACTTTGCACCCATTGATCTTGGATGTGAAGCTTCTCTGAATCCCTTCTAGCTGTCTAATGTCTCCTTTTTTATATGGACATGTTAGGACCGAGCAGTATTCCAATTTGGGTATGATCAGTGTTTTCAGTAGAGGAATCATTATATTCCTACCCCTTTGTTTAAAGGTTCTCAGTATCTACCCAGTTATTCTCTTTGCTCTGTTTACTGCTATCTTATTTTGTTTTTCAAATTTCACATCGTCAGTCATTACAACTCCTAAATCTTTTGCTTTAGAATTTCTCTGAATTTCCTGTCCATTTGGGGTATAATATTCCATGGATTTTAGGTCTTCCCTTTTTCCGTACCGTAACAGTTGAAATTTCTGTTAAACTTCATATTGTTGTCTTCCGTCCACTTGTAGATTCTGTTCATGTCTGTTTGTAGAGATCCTATATTTTCTAGGTTTCTTATTTTTCTACTGATCTTTGTGTCATCGGCAAAGGATGTTACTGTGCTGTCTCTGGTAACGTCCTCACTCCTCATCTATGTCAGTTAGCATGATTATAAAGAGTAGTGGAGCTAATACTGTTCCTTGTGGTACTGAGCTGAGGACCTCTAATTCTGATTCTGATATTCCTTGTACTGTAACGACTTGCCGCCGCGCATTAAGGAAATTATATATCCGTTTCCCTACTTTTCCTGTTATTCCCATATATTTCAGTTTGTGTATTATGATTCCATGGTCACACTTGTCAAACACTTTGGCAAAGTCTGTATATAGTACATCATAGTTTTCATTACTTTCAAGTGCATCAGTAATGTTGTTGTAGTGTTCCATTAGTTGTGATAGGCATGACCAAAATCCATGTTGGTTATCATTTAATTTTTTCTGAGTATCCAAAAAGTCGTAGATTTTTCTGTCTAACTATTCTTTCAAATATTTTAGTGAGATGAGATGTAAGGGACACTGGCCTATAGTTTTTAGCCTCGGATCGATTTCCTCCTCCTCCTTTATATATTGGGACTATGTTCGCCTCTTCTTCAGGATGTCTGGTATTTCTCCCGTGTCTAGTGATCGTCTCCATATCCAATATAGGGGATCAGCGATTGCATTCTTGATCAGTGTGGCATTCCATTTGTCCGGTCACATATATATATATATATATATATATATATATATATATATATATATATACACAAACTCAGAATATATATATATATATATATATATATATATATATATATATATATATATATATATATATATATATATATATACCCTTGGTAACCTTTGGTTTGCTTCCGCTTGAATAGTTCATTCTGGCGGAGGTCAAGCTTTTCACTCCACCTTAGACCTACAGTTTAACGTGGAATCCGAACCACGCCCCATCAGCAGCACAGCGTCTTAACCACTAGGCCACTCAGGGTATCCCGGGGCCGATGGATTCGTAGTGAGCGACGCGAACCACCACACCACCGAGGCGCATATATATATATATATATATATTATGTGATCGAATAACCGCAACCGCACTACAACCGCACAAAAATTCACAACCGCAACCGTAACCGCAACCGCCGTTCCATAAGTGCGGTTGCGGTTGTAAGGTGAAAATGCAGCAAAAATATTATTCTTGAAATTCACACTGCCTGTCATTAAGTTTGACATCAGTTTTTCAAATGAATAATAATCCATAACTTTCCAATGGGTGGAGGCTGGGGAAAGTGGTAGGTGGGATGAACAGTGCGATGGGTCCTCGTCCCTCATCCTGGTAACACAGTGCAAAATATGGTTTTAATTAATTTGACCTATTCTGTCATAATAGCTATATAAGTTTAGAATATACTTCATTTAAATAGTATTTATTTAGTAAATACCTTATGTTGAACACAAGTTTTGCAACACACAAATAGCGGTAGCGGTGTATTGCAAAACTCGTGTTCAACATAAGGTATTTACTAAATAAATACTATTTAGTATATATTATGTACCAAGTGTGGCTAAATCGTACTATAGTGGCTAAATCCAGTTAATAATTACGCATTTTTCCTAGTATATGATAACCGCAACCGCGGTTGGAAAAAATTCGACAACCGCAAACACAACCGCAACCGCGGTTGTGAAAAACCGACCACTCGATCCATCACTAATATATATATATATATATATATATATATATATATATATATACAGGTTGTCCGAGAATTATCTGTACAATTTTTGGCTGTTATTAAAAGTCAACCATGAAGTGTAGAAATTCCAGTGTTGTCCCATTTTACAGAGAATCTCATTAAGTTTTTTCTGATACCAAGTTTTGACAAGTTTTTTAGAAATTCCAGTGTGTCCGAACATTATCTGTACAATTTCATCTTTTAATAAAATTCTTGATAACACACGTAAAATTCTTAAACAAGATTATTTAGAATCTGTATTTTCAAAAGTTTCTTTTATTAAAGTAACGTTGTTACAAACATTCGATATGTGCACCATTAGTGATTCGCAAAACATCCAATCGATACTCCAAATGTTGCCATGTACGCTGCAGCATATCCACATCAATTCGCTCAATAGCAGCTGTGATTCTTGCTTTTAAATCATCAATGTCTGTCACCCGCGTACATTTCTAAAAGACTTGTCAAAACGTGGTATCAGAAAAAACTTAATGAGATTCTCTGTAAAATGGGACAACACTGGAATTTCTACACTTCATGGTTGACTTTTAATAACAGCCAAAAATTGTACAGATAATTCTCGGACAACCTGTGTGTGTGTGTGTATATATATATATATATTATATATATATATATATATATATATAATCAGGGGCGGCGGAAGCATTTTAACGTTGGGGAGTATTTCAAATTTGGACATCCTTAAATTGTTTCATACATTAGCTATCCCATGTTAAAAACCATTACTCCGGACATCATTTCCAACTAAAAACCTAAGAAACTGTATAATACACCCAACAATCATTATAGAACCTTTTATTTAATGGACTGGTACGAATTACCGTATACAAATTTATTACTATATTTTGTATTTGAAGCACTGAACATTACCTTTATATATGATTACAGCAATGATAAAATGTAGTGAAAGCTGATTAAGCAAAGACATCAGAAATTGAATTGGTAATCGAGATGAGATTGGAGGGGAGACAGACAATGTATTAATTTTAAATCATAGTCGTATAGAGAAGAGCTTGCTCTTATTTTCCTTCTGTAATGAAATTATTGTCATTAAATTGTAAGCTGCGAAAAGAGACTCGATAAAATTTTATGCATTTTATATTTTTTAGTTTACTTCATTACCATTTCACATTCTTTGCATGTTAGGGGCTTAACAATCTGTATATTTGAGAAAAATATTGAGGGCCAAATACCCACAACCTCCCAGTTCCGGCGCCCCTGATTTTATATATATATATAATATAATATATATATATATATATATATATATATATATATATATGAGAGAGAGAGAAGCTTGACCTTCGTGAAATGAGGAATCATTGCACGGAACATTTGAAAGGTGTATATATATATATACACACACACGTACACTGTTACTGGCGCCCATAGTATACACACACGCTTGTTGATCGGTACCTTATCAGAACATAAAAAGCAGAGCATCGTACGATTTAACTGTTTGGTGAAAAGTTGTACAAATCTGGATGAATCGAAACTAATGCTTCTAACAAGTGTTCAAGGTTTCTTGTCAGCATATTTATGAATCAAGTCAATGTTCTTGTGATGTTTTTTTTTTTTTTCAATCGTTCTATAAGTTGAGAGTGTTGAGATAACGTAGTTATTTGGGTATTCAGATTTGAAACAACATATTTCGTAATGTACGTAAATCCACCTTCTGAAATATGATGAAATGCTCATATTATATAATTGAGACTTTATAGTAAACTAAAAGTAGTTGTAGGCTTTTCATTGCATAATTCTCTGATTGGATTATTTCAAAGGCGGACGCAACCTTCAGAATTTAGATTCTGTCACGAGTTGAAGTTGCGCACACGGACAACTGTGTGTACTGATACACTGTTTACAGAGTTTCATTATTTCATAAAAGTAATTTTATCTTTTGAAGTCAATTTTAAGTTATAATTAGGGTCAAGAGTTTGATGCGTGAGATATGCAATGGTGCAATACCGAAGCAGACTATGTAACAGTTAATAAATTGTGAAATTGCTGTCAGGAGGAGGATGGAGGAGAAGGGGGAGTGGAAATAGAACAGCGATTAATAATGATAGTTATGTTATGAAACTGTCCATCAAATAATTTAGAATCGGTGGAATTTTTCTGAGGTAATTAATTTGTTAGGGGTAACAATGAGCTAACAATTTTTTTTTTTAAATCCTGTTTATAGACTTAAACTTGTTAATTGCATCAAGTCATTTGCATCCCTATTGTGATTTATATTTCTGCACACAGGCTGAATTGCGAATGATTTTTCATAAATCTAATGATTAAGCTTTACCTTGAAGTAGTATCGTACTTAACTCTTTGTTCTTTCAAGTTTAACCCGAGAAGGCCAGCGTGGCCTCTTGCAATAAAAGTACACTTCCTTTTCTGAAAATGAGTTATTTTATTGTATGCAGTTAAGTTATATTACTGTTTAGCAACAATAAGTTGTTTAATTCAACCAATAAATAACCAATAAATGTAATTTTTATTATGGGATTATGTAGACCCGACACTAGTCACTGTCAGGGTTGCCAGACTTCCCAATTTCTGCGGTACTGTCCCGACTTGTCAAGTAAAATCCCGAGTCCCGATGTACACTCAGATCAGAAATGCGACATAAAGTAGGTACAGTTTTGCAAGAATTATCCCAATGCAAATAATTTGTTCAAAGTAATAGTTTTTGTTTTTTCAATTCCCCATTCAAATGTAATTTCGGAACGGATATTTAGTTTGATGAGCACAGCTTGGCGCAAAGAACGGAACAAATTACTTTTAACAAATTCGGAAGCTCGGTTGATGGTTAAAGAAAATTACAAAATGTCATGTAAGGATTTCTGATTTTTTTTTTTAAACTGAGCAAGGGGTTGAAGTTCCAAGAAAAGCAAAGTCAAGCGAAAAGTATCTATAAATTAACTATTCAGAAACATAACGATGAAACTAACTTGAAATCTATATGTCTGTAATTAAATTAGGTCCCTCATTTGCCAAATTGATATAATCTATTTTATTTTTAATGATGCTATTTTGTAAAAAAAATGCCTTACCGTTATTCATTTTGTTTTGAGCATAAAATGTAAGTAAATATATATATCTACTATAATAGAAGCGAATTAGAATAATTATGCAAGTGTTGTGGCATCAACCTTAAAAGTGTTATTCTTTCTAAAAATAGGAATTATTATTATGTTGCATTTCTTGAATTGTTCTTTATGGTTTTGTTGGGTAAACAAACTATTTTTTTTTTGTAGTTTGCGTGTAGTTATTCTGTTGTTTTAAATTTTAAAAGTTGTGTGGAAAGAGGTCTTGTGTCCCGACTTGGGAATTTCAAAATCTGGCAACCCTGGACTCGCTGTGTACAAGTTCTCCGTACTGGAGTTAAAAAACAAAATGATGCAGAATGGATAGTCATGTTTTTTCTTGATATTGGCAAGGCCTACTTTAATTTTTTTTTAAAGTTTGGGCTTTAGTTTAATCAATGTGCACTCGTTTATTTTCAGAATTATTCAGCAGCGTAATTCTCTCTTCAGCATAAGTTTCGCCCATTTATGGGTACAGACTGAAACAAATTTACTAAACGAACGAGATCAAATAATGACTTCTCATAATCATAAATAGGCAGGAGACTATGACGCTCTCTAGAGTGGTTGTATTTCGGGTAACATTGTAAGGTTTCCAAATGTTATGACCAGAGTTGTAAAGTCGTCAGCGGTAACTTAGATTTTTTGTGTAATTAATTACTAACATTAATAGACCCCAAATTTAGCTGTCGGGACAGTATACAATCATAATTGTTGGTCTATTCTCCTCCTCTTACGAAAGTTGAACTTGAGGTTCGAGCAGAACACAGGTAAACTGACTCAGTGAAGGTACTTATTGGTGAAAAAAGTAATATTACATGCAGTGGTGAGTAAAGAGTAAAGTACTTTCATTTGTTACTTAAGTTAAAGTACAAGTAATCTTTAAAAAATGTGTTAAAGTAAAAGTACACGTTATGAAAAGTGCTTTAAGTTGAAGTACAAAGCAAGTGTTTTATAATGTACTTAAGTACTGAAAAGTAAGAAGTACTTTTTCAAAAATTAAATAAAATACACTACAAATATATAATAATATAAAATAAACATCATTATAGTACACACACTTCATTAGGATACAGAATTCGGATTATTATAAGTAGAAATTATTATATTAAGAATTATAATTTATTATAATAAGTATGCATTATATACAAAATTTCTTACTGAGTTTCAACAGCAGCTGATTTTCAAAGTTTTTGCAATCTATCCTGGCCGATTGGCTACCTTAAAATACTGTTCTGAATGACTCTTCTGATTGGTTAATGAAACCCAAATGTTTTGGTAAACAAAATCCGGAATAATCCGATTTCGGTGTCTTCCCCCTCTCAATACCTGACATTGAGAGGTGGCAGATTGAAAGCGGGTTTTTCCAGAACTTGTTAGCCAATTTTGAATGAAATTGTCAAGCATACAGCTGTTTTGTTACTTCGTACTTTTCAGATTTTCGCAACATTGTACTTAAGTTAAAGTACAAAATTTTTCCCAAGGTTGTACTTAAGTTAGAGTAAAAGTATTACAAAAAAATGTACTTTCTCGAAAAAGCTACTTAAGTATATCTACTTCACTACTACCCACCTCTGATTACATGTTAAGTTTTTGTTCTAATTACATTAGAGTTACTTTCGTCAGACCAAAGCACTCGAGGCCAATCCTCAGTGGTCCCACTTTTATTCTCCTTTGCTCACTGCAGCCTCTCTTTGGGACTGGCATCTGACAGCCAAGGTTTCATACTTTTCTTATCTTTTTAAAACCTTCTTCCGACTGTACTTGCGGAAAGAACAGTTCCCGTTGCCTTCTGTAGGTCAAAACGGAGGTTTAAGACGTTTTTCTATTATCTCTGAGGGAACCAGGTTTTCATAGTTTTCTCAGTTTGATTGTCACATTTTTCCGACCACTTCGATGCTTAATCGCAATTAGTTCCTCGACGTTTTAATGTGGTATGAAAAACACATTTGAACATTTTAGTTGTTTTGCAGCTGCAACCAGGAATAAACCCTCGAGATGAAAGTAGTACCATTTGAGTTCTTTCACTTCCGTTAGTTCTCTTGTTTTTACCAGTTTTATACTAAGTGATCAGCCTTTACCACTAGAAAATCACAAGATTGAAGCGTGACACTCGGTGGTGGATATAGAAAAAAAAAAAAAGACCCGAAAATTCTTTTCCAAATGCTACTCTACACTGATACGGTCATCTTGATAACTTCTTACCAATATAAACTTTCATTTGAATATATTGGAGCCAGTTTTCTAGTTACTACAAAACTAGTAAAATTTTATGTGCGGTGACACCATAAATATGAACATAAATAAGAGTTTTACGGTTTCTAAATATTTTTTACCAAGGTTATACTGTACAGTATATAAAGAGTAGCCACAGAAGGATCGTACAAATTCCATTTGAAATAAGCTAAAATTGTACGATTCCTTTGTGAACACCCTGTATATTATAAAACAAATTTGTCGAAATGGTTTGTTCCGAAAGTCGTCGTCATTATTATTATTATTTAATATATTTCTATAACCTTCATTAATGTATGGTAGCTAATAAAATCTACCTACCTCTAAACAGGAAAGTATTTTTAATTAAAATATTATAGAGACTAAAAAGTGACCTTTTTATCAGTTTCTGGTTATTTATTAATTATTAATAATAGGTTACAAATTTATTAAAGAAACAAGATTTTTGGGTAGGATGTTTATTTAATATATGCCAACCGTGTTATGTATTTTTATTTTTTTGCATATGATGCGATATTGTTTGGATTTGATTCTCGGGCTTAGAAGGGAATTGTCACTGTCTACTAACCTTGGGTAAAATTTATATCTGTAGAACGACTTTCAGTGACTTTCAAAGACTTGTGCGAATTAGTTTAACCACTTGGTAATTAACCGAAATATTTTTATTCATTCCAAAGACAAGATGGCGGAATATGGATTTTTGAAGAACGACCATACCTTCCCAACGAGAGCAATTCACGAAGGGCAAGAGGCAGAACAATGGAAATCCATGGCTGTTATACCTCCAATCTCCATGGCAACTACATTCAAGCAAGATGCCCCTGGAAAGTTTAGAGTAAGATATTATGCGTTCATTCACTTAACCCTTTCTGTCCCAAATTATTGGTTTGAGCTAAAAAAAATTTAACACTTAAAAATGTTAGATAGGTATGGAAACATAAACAAAACGTTTAGAAACTTATTTAATTAATTACACTTGAAATTATATGATTCCATTGGCACTATTAAGTAATAAGAGAAGCTAACATAACTTTGGTACTTTGAATGAAACAAAAGCAATTTTTGACCTTTGCTAAACACAATGATAGATAGACCATACTACTTTGAATGGAATGCATTAAAACAGTTTTTGTCCTTTGTAAAATATAATGGTACATCACACTTCCGGCATTTTAGACGAGAGTAACCCCTTCATGCAGTTTTTGCATCTCTTTTTGGGTTGTAAATGCTCAGGCCAATGTCGAAAAACTGCGAAAAACTGCAGATGTTACTATACAGTTAATTGTTATATTCAAATGACATAAGGCATCATTGAAGCTACTGAGGAAATTACGCGTACTTTTTTGTTGATGATGCCGTATGCTATATTTAACTGTAATATTTCAGTTAGTTTTTTATAGATTCATTACTTAACTTTATGGGCTGGCATTCGGTGAAAGCTACGAATGGTCTTGAGAAAAAAGAAATCCATATAGGCCTAAATTTGCTTTTACGTTGAGCTTTAGTTTTTTTTTCTTCAGGGATATGAGTATGGTAGATCCGGAAACCCTACTAGAAATTGTTTCGAAAAATGTCTGGCGTCTTTGGAAGAGGCTAAATATGGTATGGCAATACAGAAACTTTGAACTAACGACATTCAGTTTCACCATTATACAAACTTAAATTTAACAACCACCTCCACCACAGCTACATCCTTCTCATCCTCCCTCCACCACAGCTACATCCTTCTCATCCTCCCTCCACCACAACTACATCCTTCTCATCCTCCCTCCACCACAGCTACATCCTTCTCATCCTCCCTCCACCACAGCTACATCCTTCTCATCCTCCCTCCACCACAGCTACATCCTTCTCATCCTCCCTCCACCACAGCTACATCCTTCTCATCCTCCCTCCACCACAGCTACATCCTTCTCATCCTCCCTCCACCACAGCTACATCCTTCTCATCCTCCCTCCACCATAGCTACATCCTTCTCATCCTCCCTCCACCACAGCTACATCCTTCTCATCCTCCCTCCACCACAGCTACATCCTTCTCATCCTCCCTCCACCACAGCTACATCCTTCTCATCCTCCCTCCACCACAGCTACATCCTTCTCATCCTCCCTCCACCACAGCTACATCCTTCTCATCCTCCCTCCACCACAGCTACATCCTTCTCATCCTCCCTCCACCACAGCTACATCCTTCTCATCCTCCCTCCACCACAGCTACATCCTTCTCATCCTCCCTCCACCACAGCTACATCCTTCTCATCCTCCCTCCACCACAGCTACATCCTTCTCATCCTCCCTCCACCACAGCTACATCCTTCTCATCCTCCCTCCACCACAGCTACATCCTTCTCATCCTCCCTCCACCACAGCTACATCCTTCTCATCCTCCCTCCACCACAGCTACATCCTTCTCATCCTCCCTCCACCACAGCTACATCCTTCTCATCCTCCCTCCACCACAGCTACATCCTTCTCATCCTCCCTCCACCACAGCTACATCCTTCTCATCCTCCCTCCACCACAGCTACATCCTTCTCATCCTCCCTCCACCACAGCTACATCCTTCTCATCCTCCCTCCACCACAGCTTACATCCTTCTCATCCTCCCTCCACCACAGCTTACATCCTTCTCATCCTCCCTCCACCACAGCTACATCCTTCATCCTCCTCCTCCACCACAGCTACATCCTCCTCATCCTCCCTCCACCACAGCTGCATCCTCCTCATCCTCCCTCCACCACAGCTGCATCCTCTCATCCTCCCTCCACCACAGCTACATCCTCTCATCCTCCCTCCACCACAGCTGCTCCTCCTCATCCTCCCTCCACCACAGCTGCATCCTCCCTCCACCACAGCTGCATCCTCTCATCCTCCCTCCCTCCACCACAGCTGCATCCTCCTCTCATCCTCCCTCCACCACAGCTGCATCCTCCTCATCCTCCCTCCACCACAGCTGCATCCTCCTCATCCTCCCTCCACCACAGCATCCTCTCATCCTCCCTCCACCACAGCTGCATCCTCCTCATCCTCCCTCCACCACAGCTGCACTCCTCATCCTCCCTCCACCACAGCTGCATCCTCCTCATCCTCCCTCCACCACAGCTGCATCCTCCTCATCCTCCCTCCACCACAGCTGCATCCTCCTCATCCTCCCTCCACCACAGCTGCATCCTCCTCATCCTCCCTCCACCACAGCTGCATCCTCCTCATCCTCCCTCCACCACAGCTGCATCCTCCTCATCCTCCCTCCACCACAGCTGCATCCTCCTCATCCTCCCTCCACCACAGCTGCATCCTCCTCATCCTCCCTCCACCACCACCTATATAAGTAAAGCTTGACAGGTAACGTATTTTTCAGTGTTTGGTGTATCATTATTACTAAAAATGTGTTGTACGTAGCGTAGCCAACCAATTTTATATTTGCTTTTTTAGGGCTATCATTCGCGTCAGGATTAGGAGCAACCTGCGCAGTAATCCACATGCTTAAGAGCGGTGACCATATAATTGCAATGGACGATCTTTATGGCGGGACCAACAGATACTTCAGAAAAGTTGTTTCTAAGTAAGTTCTAAGCTTTATTTTCTGTTATACATATAGAATAGGTTGTTATCAAAAAGAATTATTCACCCTTTGTAGGCTGTGATACATTTATAATTATTAATCAGAAGGTTAAGAGGTTTGATAAAGGTTTCTGTTTCACTTTTTTTATGGATGGTTAGGAAAAGTGTTCAATTAATGATCAGAATGTTAATAAGTACTGGTACTGTTTTCGATGATAACCGCCCTATATAACTAATAGTTCCTCCAAAACAAAAGGTTCGGACTGGATATAGATTTCATAGATGCTACAGACGTGTCCAATATAGAGAAAGTAATTCGCGATAACACTAAAATGATTTGGATTGAAACTCCAACTAATCCAACCTTAAAGTTGGTCGACATAGCTGCGGTGTCAAAAGTCGCTAAAGGACTGCCTGACTGTTTCCTCGTCGTTGACAACACCTTCTTGACACCTTATTTCCAACGTCCTCTGACCCTCGGTGCCGACATCGTTATACACTCCTGCACCAAATATCTGAATGGCCACAGCGATGTCATTATGGGGGCTGCTTGCACGAATAGGAAAGACCTTGAGGATAAGCTGCGGTTCTTGCAGAACGCCATTGGACCCGTCCCTTCGCCTTTCGATTGCTATCTCGTCAATCGATCTCTAAAGACGCTTGCTGTGAGGATGCGCCAACACATGGAAAACGGCTTTGCCGTTGCTTCTTTCTTGGAGAAACATCCTTGCGTCGAGAAGGTTCTTCATCCAGGCTTGCCTTCGCATCCTCAACACGAGGTAATTGTGTTCAGAGTTTTCCTTTACATGAGACTGCCATTTGGCATCATAGTACGTTTCATTAAATTAAATTGAATAACTTATTAATAATAAAATAAATACATTGGTTTTACAATTTACAATGGCATGAATAATTGTGAAGCTGGACTCCTTATTTTGTTTAATTTGTCCCTTAAGCTTTAGGCTTTACTGGGCTACACGTTACACGTTAATTAACACATGAAAGTTATAAATATGTAGCTTGCTAACTGATAATTACTTTCATGATAATTTTCAAAGCAGTATTAGTTGTAGATGAATAACACGCAATTTTTCCGACTGCGGGTTTGCATGTCATCCAATTTGCCTTCCAGGTGGATTTCAAATCACTTAACGATGACGTATAAGACCAAAATAAAGATTTTGATTCAGTGCAAATGTTGATGAATGTCATTGAAATAAATACGACTTTTTAGATAAAGCTAAAAAATTTAAGAGCGAACATCAGTCCCTTCGCTTCAGTTGTGATTAAGTGGTACCTGCAAATTCTTTCCTTCCTTAATGGTGCTACTTAAAAAACCTGAAAAGGTTGGAAACACCTGTTATAGAGTACTAACAGAAGAAGCCCGTGCTAAAAATACCACGCTTAAACAATCAACGGGGGCAATTTTTTTAAAATATTTTCCGGAATGAGTACATACACAAACACACAAACAAAAACATTATCCGATATCAGCTTTATATATATAATAGATAATTTCGAAGTGGCTTCAGAACCGTTGCGACGGTCGCGTCAGTTTTGGAGCCCCGTGCCAAGTCATGGTTACGGGACTGTCAAACTCTTAGACTACCAACTGGTTAGGTTAATTGAATTGCCGGTCAGGTCAACTGTACGCCCTTGACAATTGGTTAGGTTAAGTCGTGACTAACGGAAATATCACTATTAACCGAAGCAATCGTCAAGGGCGTACAATTGACCTAACGGAGCATTCAATAAGTTTCCCGTAGGTTTCGATTGATTTTAAGTAACTTTTACCTAATAGTTTTCCTCTAGAGCCGTTTCCCCAATCCCTGTTGTAGGATGGGACAGACAACATTAGCTGTTATATAAATAGTTTTTACTTTTCCAACCTCTGCCCGTCCTTTTTTTCCCCCTTATTTTCTGGACGCTAAAATAATACTGTAGGTTTAAGAAGCTATAGACTACATCAGAGGAATCATCTATTATCGAAATTACAAAATTTATATTTCATAGTTCTGAAACTTATTTGAAAGGTATTCGGATTTTGTATTTAATTTTTTCTTTTTTTTGCTTGGCAGCTAGCGAAAAGACAGTGTTACGGTCATTCTGGAATGGTTACATTTTACATCAAGGGAAATAAACTGGAAGTTTCGAAGAAATTCTTTGAACATATCAAAATATTCACACTTGCTGAAAGTTTGGGAGGATTTGAGAGTTTAGCTGAATTACCGTAAGTATTATTTACTTTTTATTTTATAGAGGAATTAAAGAGTGAAGTAGTTTTAAAATATGTTGTTGCATATATTTCCGTAATATTTGTGATTATACATTTGAGTAGTTCGGGGTTACAGCGCCAGGCTTCCAAAAGAAGGTTGTGCGTTAGAATTTCAGCTGTTTTCGCGGTGTCGCATTAATCTCGATTTTGTGAGTTGTAGTTTTTATTAAACATACGACTAGAGGCCCATTTATGGTGTATGCTGCTGCTGTTAAAATTAATAATTATTTTAAGTGAAGAAAAAAAAGGGGGGGGGAAGGGTTTTTTATAAAAAGCCCAAACGTCGTGATAAGAACTGTTAGGGTTTCCCAACTGTGTGAATGTTCATTCCACAATAACTTAAAAGCTGAACTAAATTCAAACAGTAATCTTGCGATTGTATTTGAAATTAGGACACACACGCATAAAGTTTACGTGATTTTACATAAAATTATGCGGACTGTCAAATAATACGCTTTAAACAATATTAAGTACTAAAAATAGTAGTAGTTCTTTTGACTATTGTTATTTTTACTTAATTTGCATTTTATTTTTTGTCATAAATTAGTGCTGCATTTTTAGAAAGACTAAAATTCCAAAAG
The DNA here is from genome assembly GCA_023014485.1 of Bathynomus jamesi. Taxonomy (NCBI): domain Eukaryota; kingdom Metazoa; phylum Arthropoda; class Malacostraca; order Isopoda; family Cirolanidae; genus Bathynomus; species Bathynomus jamesi. Next base: position 229,850 of record JAJOZX010001883.1, on the reverse strand, counting down.
TGGCAAGAAATCTTTTCATTGATGGGAAAGTGCAGTGTAGCGGGTTAATTGAACCTTGATTTTGTGTATCAGCCAATACTTGTAAATTCACTCGTCAGATTGTTTCATTAATTTGTAATATTTAAGAGGTTTATTTCATTGTATAATTTTTTTTTTCATTCTTCATGTAGAATATGATAGCAATGCAATTTTAATGTAACCAAGTTCAGTTAGGATTAGTGAAGTTCATTTATGAAAGACATTACACTCAAGTAGTCGGAGAATTTAAATCAAGTTGCGAGTTCTTCTGTCTTTATAATGATCAGTTGCCTAACACTTGCATAAAATAGTTCAGTCGCTTCAGAAATGTCACTAAAATCAACATTTGTTAGGCAGGTATGTACTGATGTCTCCTCATTTTACTTATTATTCCAGGTCCATTATGACACATTCTTCCATCGCCCCTGAGGAGAGAGCGAAATTGAATATTACAGACGGACTGATCCGACTGTCTTGCGGGATTGAAGCTCCAGAAGACCTCATTAATGACTTAGATCGGGCACTGAGGGCAGCTGTGGTGAGTTTCTTTTCAATTTTGACATCCGTTTTTCTTCACTGCGCACACCATCTAAACGTGGATTATGCCGAGTTCAATTATTGACCATTTAAGCAGTTGTCAGAGTTTTGGATCAAAAGAATAGATTTTACTCTGGCCGTGGCTAGGAAAAGCGCGTTACTGTTTTGTAAAAGTTTGTGTTGTCTGCAAACTCAAAGTATTTCAAATTATTATTATTTAGGCTTATATACGAAAAAAAAGTTTTGATTAAATACAGAACTGGCCTGCTATCGTTGCTGTGGATCTCAAACGCAGGCTAATCTATGGGCGAGATTTGCGAGAGAAGCCTTCAAGTTAGGACTGTGTTGAGTATCCAGATGAATGCCTAGTTAGGCCTATTTTGTTTATATTTGACGTTATCAGTTTCCTCTTTCGTCCACAGATCTGACTTGTAGGTAATTAGTTAAAGAATGATTTTTAAATCAAGTTTTGGACGAAAGAAAAACTGCTTTTGTTGGTGCTTTGTGAGCAAAAAGTGGTTTTGGTAGTTTAATTTATTTGTAGCTACTAAATTAATAAAGCATGGTGACTAAAGTAATATACTTAGAACCGTAATCGATGAGCAATGCATGTTGTTAAAGTACTTTAGTTTGTATGACCCTTTTTCTTCTTTCTTTGCAGGGAATTTAAAGGGAATACCTCTGGCAAGTGTTGTTATTTGAACGATTTTCAGTCAATAAACTCCCTGAAACTGCATATTTATTTTTTATTCATAAAAGTTCTTTTTGAACAATCATTTATCAAAAACTTAAAAACTAAATTATATGCTAATACTAGTTTAACGATAATCAAAAATACTGGGGTTTTTTTTTTACCATCAATAAATAAGATTTTAATATATAAATATATATTTTAATAATTAAAATTTTTCTATATACAATGTGTGTGTGTGTATATACAGACTAGGTATTCTACCAAAGAATGTTTTAACTAAGTAGTACCTCTTTAAACAGTAAAGAATTTTTAAAATAAAGCAATACACTAACGACAAACCCCAAAACTATCTTTGGCACACCATTATTGAGAGTTCTCCTTATACCTCTCTTGGCGTGTTGTACTTTGAACAATCTTTTTTGTTTGTCTTTTACGCCATGTTTTTAGATTTGTAGTGGCAGTAACATGGTCATAATTATCTAATGACTCCTTAGGGAAAATATTTAAATTTCTATTGACGGTGTCTTTGCTGGGGTCGTTTCTGGATACCAGCAAATTATTAGTGTTGGTGACAGACCTCAATATTCTTTCTATTACTACTACTTCAGATGTAGAGAACTTCTTTGGCGGGAAAAGAACAGTTTCGTTCCGCGATTTTTCTCTCTGCATTGAAACTTTCTTTTCCGTGTCAACGCGATGGACTGCGTGAATGTTTTGTAAATGTAAGGCAGTGAGATTTTTTGCTAGTATTTCCTGAGAGGGGCTCGGCCCCCGCGTGTCTTCAAGTGGGTACTTCTGGGCTGTGTTCTCTACTTGAAGGCAATTCTGATCCACTTTCATCTGACCCCTGAACTGAAACAAATCGATACTCAATCACCTAAACCAAAAAAAAACGTTGAAATATAGTAAACAGTCACATTGTACATGTATAAAGGGTATCAGAAAGGTCGCTACCCAAGGGGTATTACATTAATTAAATTAACGAGCTTGGAATTGAATACGAAACATTTGACGACTCCAGAGAAAATGTATTTCTTACCGAGTTGAGAGTTTCATTGTAAATTCCTTTTGGTCAGCGACTTTTCAGACACCCTGTAGTAGAAAAGTACAACATACTAATAAACGAAATAAAATCTATCCTGACAGAAGAGAAACTTTTAAGAAACGTTTCGTTCCCCACATATCAGAACCCTTCGATTTCAGTTGGAAAGGTTTTCAGGTAACAATGAACAAACTCACCGCCTGAATGTCTTCGGTCCCATGTTCCAAACAAACATTTCCTAAGCCTGGAGTTGAATGAAACTTGCCGGCAGAATGGTACCTACAGTATGAATTGGGACACATGATGCAACGATTCGAAGCTCGTGAGCCACATTCATCGCAATGGTGCCACGGACAGAGCCATTTACCTGCCAAAATAGAATACTGATAGAATGCCAATTCATTTTGACAATTGAGAACCAGAGAAATAGTTTAAGACTAGCAAATCTAGTAACCTGCTCTCCAAGGACGTACGGATTCAAACCAACCCACTTTACAAATTAAAACATTTGCACTACCTTTAAAGTTTCGTATGTCGGAAGGACATAATTTAGTGTTTGCGTTTGAAGGACCGATTCGGGAAGAAATGACGCCGAAAGTCGAGTCGAGTCTAATTTTAATATATGAGGAGTGTGATCTTCATTTATAAGTACACTAGAAATCACTCCTACCATTCTGCTTTAGTTACGGGTCTGAATTGCCGTACTAGATTGTCTTAAAATATTTACTCGATTGGAGAGGGGGGGAATCTGAACTCGTTAACTTAAGAGAAAATACCCTTATTTTAAGACGATTGATCGCAGTGACAATAATACACACCAAATTATGAAAACTTAATAAAACAAGCATTGCAATCTCTCAACTACCATGGTCTCGTTTACATTTTCACTTGCGAACCTCGCGAATTGCCAAAATAACTTTCGAAGCAAACTGAACAAAAAGCGGGTGTTTAACAATTTTAATGTTATCTTTTCTCAAATATTACCCATGCCACACATTTTTTTCTGAAAAAGTGGAAATAATTGACACAGTTTTTCTTTTTTTAAATAAACCAGCAGAGAGCAGGATTCACCGACTGTATAATCGATATATTCCGTTAATGACCATACCGTGACTGGAGGGAACCATCTCAAAAATCTATATACATTTTTTCTTCCCCAACTAAGGGCTACTGAAGTTGATATGTGGAGAGCAATTTTTCAGCAAGATAAAGTGCCTCCCAACTGTGCCATTCATGTTCCTGGATAGGCTGTGGTAAACAGATATGGCCTCCTTGATCAAGGTGGCCATACTTCGGATATTTTATCCATGGGAGTATGTTAAAATATTTGTATATCGTGACAAGTCGAGGGATCTGGCAGAAACTCCCGTCAAATAATCAGAAGGATTAATAATTGGATCCATTCCACAAGAGCATCTTACTAATGCTCCAATGGAGTTCGAATGTTGAATACTCACTGTAGTGACGAATGATGTCCATCACGCAGAAGTATTTTAAACTTAGTTTGGAAACGTGAACCACCATACACATATATTCTATCAGGTCATCCTATAAGTCAGGGGTGGGGAAACTTTTCAGTACCAAGTGCGAAAATCGATAACAAACACCTCCGCGGGCGTCTGGCAAATTTTAAGCTTATATAGCGTGTCCTAAAGAAATGTATACCCACTTTGTTCGATAATACCAGCTATGAGAATAATAAATATATTACTTTTTATATGTTTTTTAATAAAGAATTTTCTCCTTAATCTAAATATGTAATTATTTTTATTAAAAATTGAAGAACAAAAAAGTTACAGATGTTTAAATTATAATTATTATTTTCGAGACTTCATGTGCGATATTTTCTAATATTTTAACCGACTATATTACCAAAGTTAATAGGTCAACCAAAAGTCAACTTTTACCTGTTAGGTCAAAAAATAGCAATGAGGTAAATAAAGTCAATTTTTTGGAATAAATAATTAAAATAACTAAAAATTGGCATCTTTTTGGTTAACTGGCAACTTCGCTGCTCGTATTCGTCTTATTCAGTTATGTCCGTTCTGGTTTTGGATGTGGTTGTGTTGTATGTATTGTGGTTACTGGTTACCATTTTTGATTTGTGATTTGTGATTTTTTCTGATTTGTGATTTCACTGATTTCGATTTCTTTTGATTTCAGATATTTAAAATGCCAAAAGTTGCAGTTAGTTCTATTGCTAAAGTGTGCGCTATAATTGCAAAATATCCTAATGAATTCATTTGTTCAGGGAAAAATGAGCTATACTGTCAGATTTGTGTTGTGTTGTGGTGTGGTCAAGCATGACAAATCCTTTTTTGTGGATAAACATCGCTCTACCCAAAAGCACCAGCGTGGTATAGACCAAAATGTGGGAAATGAAAAGTAGACCTGAAATATCACCAACAGTTTATGGTCAGCTTTTGCAATGTTAACCAACAACTGCCGCTGTAGAGAGATCTTTCTCCATGCTTAATAAATTATTAAGTAAGGATCGCAATTTTTTGCCAGAAAATGTCGGCAAATACTTCATAATTTACCACAATCGGTCAACTGATGTAGAAGAGCAAGAATAAGTAATTAAAGTATCGTTTTTATTATTGAAAGTAAAGGCAACTTTATAAGTCAATTTTTTCAATTCGTAAGGTCAACTTTCTTAATTTTGTCGGTCAACTTTTGACTGCCCTACTTATCACGTATACGTGCAAAAATATTAGAAAATATCGCACATGAAGTCTCGAAAATAATAATTATAACTTAAACATCTGTAACACTTTTGTTTTTCAATTTTTAATAAAAATAATTACATATTTAGATTCAGGAGAAAATTCTTTATTAAAAAACATAAAAAGTAATATATTTATTATCCTCATAGCTGGTATTATCGAACAAAGTGGGTATACATTTCTTTGGGACACGCTGTATATAAGATGTATTTTAAAAAGCTATTTGCTGGGCTGTAAATAAATAATTTTTAGTAAATAATAAATACCTAAGCGGGCGAATTGAAATTAGCTCGTGGGCGAAATTTCGCCCGCGGGCGAGGGTTTCCCCACCCCTGCTATAAGTAATGTCGTTTTTAACGATAGATTAAGTTTAAACTAGTCCTATTCGATTTAAGCATAAATTTTCCGAAGGTTATATCCAAGAGGAGATCTATCGTGTTTCGCTACATACTTTACAGACCTTGACCAGTGAAGACGTGTGTTTTGCTTTATGTGAACCCCTCATAAATATGGCGGTATCAGAAGAGCATATCAGGCATATAATGCTTTACGAGTTCAAAAGAGGGAATAGTGCTACTGAAGCAACGCGAAACATTCAGGACGTTTATGGCAACGATATTCTGCATGTGAAGAAATGTCAAAGATGGTTTCAAAAGTTTAGGAATAGGAACTGCTGTTTGACAGATGCAGCACGCTCTGGACGCCCTGCTGAGTTTGATGATGACCCGCTGTTAGCCGCACTTCAAGACTTCAACAACTGTCGAAGAATTGGCCCAGAAACTCAATTCATCCCGTCCACCATCCATCGATATTTGCAACAACTCGGGAAAGTGCCTAAGTTAGGAAAATGGGTGCCACATGAATTGTCGGTCGACAATCTGAGAGTGCGGGTAAACATTAGCACAGCTCTTCATTCCCGTGAACTCCAAGATCCGTTTTCGCACCGTTTAGTGACTGGTGATGAAAAGTGGATACTGTACCAGGATGTTAAGCGCCGTTGACAGTGGGTTTGTGCCGGAGAACCAGTGACACCACAGTCAAAACCAAATTTTCACCCTCGGAAGGTGTTGCTTAATGTTTGGTGGGATAAAGGTGGTGTAATACACTTTGAAACCTTACCACACAACCAAACAATCACCGCTCAAGTCTACTGTCAACAACTGGATCGATTGAACACTGCACTTTGGTTAATCGGAAAGGAATCGTGTTCCACCACGACAACGCACGTCCTCATACCGCTCTGATCACTTCTGCAAAAATTGAGGAGCTTGGGTGGGAAAAACTTCCACATCCTCCAGACCTTGCGCCTTCAGAGTATCATCTCTTCAGGAGTCTGCAAAACTATCTTGATGAGAAACAGTATACTTCTTTAGATGACCTGCACACCAGTCTTTGTACGTTTTTTGCCTCAATGCCATGTTTATAAAATTCAGGCGGTTTTGAAAGCTTGTAGGACGTTGGCAGTGTGTCATTGATTCCGATGGAAAATATATACTAGATTAATAAGTTTCAGTAGAGTTAGTTTTTTTTTCCTTCAAATTCTGATCTAAAAAACGACATTACTTATGGGATGACCTGATATATATAATGATTAAGAAAACAGAGCACAGTAAAGCCTGAAGCTTAAGGGCCAAATTAAATAAAATGAATAGTCCAGCTTCACAATTATTTGTCACTATAAATTGTAAAAACCAATGTATTTATTTTATTATTAATAAAAGGTTATGACCAATTAACTTAACACTATTCTCAGATATCCTGTAAAGTTAATATATTAAATAAAATCACCTTATTACAGAACAGCTATTATCAAACGAAAAATTATGAAGTCATAAGCTACGTCCCAAATTATCTAAACATCTATATTTAAGAATTTCGCTTGTCGTTAACTCTCATCGTACTACTGAAAGATGACACGTGAAGTATCGAAAGTTGGACTATGATTCTTAATGAACTGTTTTCTAATGAAGTACTTTTAATAATTATAGCAAACGTGTTTATAACGTTATATGTATCTCTTAGAGTACGCATCACCATTTCTTTATTAGCTCCTCTGACCTGGAAATCTTAAAATTTTAGTACCAAAATGCAACATAAATATCGTATTTTGATCTGCAGTTTTACATAACTCGTTTATGGAGTCAGTGATGTCATCAACATGGGCACCAAGATATAGATATATAGTGGCGCAAAAGTTAGGACACGCAGGAACTATGCTTTTTAATGCAAATATAACCTTGGTTAACTTTCATTTTGCTTCCGCCCGAATTGTTCACTCTGACGAAGGTCAAACTTGTCACTCCACCTTATGCCTACAGTTTAACGTGGAATCCGAACCATGCTCCATCAGCAGCCCAGCGTCTTTAACCACTAGGCTACCCATTTATCTACCAACCAATTTTTGTATGGAAGGATGAACAGCTGGGTTTTGCTGCGCGCCGCCTGCCGTCACCGGGTTTCAATCCTGGGGCCGATGGATTGGTAGTGAGGGGACGCTAACCACTACACCACCGAGGAGCATATGTATGTACATTAGTATTGAAAAAAGCATTATTTCTCGTGTTCTGACTTTTGCGCTACCCTGTTATATTTGCACACAGTATACACACACACACTTAGATGTGAGCAGCATTGTGTTAAAACACTTCGCAAATTATTTTAGTGAATAAACTATTTTCTCGAAACATTTGAATATCTTTCTTGGTGTTTCGTGAGTAACATAACACGAGATGAGAAGGCTGAATAGAATTAATATGCACTTTCTCAAATTAATCTCTAAGCATACTTGGATCGAAAACTTGGGTGGAAGAGTTATTGCAATTGAAATGCACGACAAAAAAAAAAAAAAAATTTAAATTATTTTTAAAATAACTACACTCAGTCTCTTATTTTTTACGAAGCCTGGAAGCACAGCCATAAATGACATATGAAACGCCACAGGTGTGGAATTTAGCCATTTGGCGTGGGTAGGGGGGCCTCCATCAGGGTGCCAGTGTGAATGATTGTATGCCTTAGTTTCTACCTTACTTCATAATTTTTATACCCGAGCATGCCTGCCTTCTCACCCCAACTCATTTGAGAAGAGAGATTTCTCATGGACGCACGCACGACGCTATGTATGTATGTATGTATGTATGTATTATGTATGTATGTATATGTATGTATGTATATGTATGTATTCAGTGTACTTTATTTAACGATTTCAGTTACTTAATTGGTTTTATTGAGACTCGTCTTAAACCAACCTTCCCTTCACGCCGAAAAAATGCATTAATTGGATCGTTTAACCTCCTTCGCAACATCGAAGGTCGTATGACGGAGGGGACCTACAGCTTTACGCAAGATCCGAACAACGGGTCGCTACATAGTCTGGACGCAGCGCAGGGTCTCCCATCCAACCAAATTCGCTTAACTTCGCTGATCAACGCAAAGCGTGTGAAATGAAAGAACTTTGTGCTTCGCGTGTAAAAAAAAAAAAAAAAAAAAAATTTACCTTTGGGTAATTCCTTCAACCCGAGGCATTCCAAATGGTAACCTTTCGGGCACATCGTCATGTCACACAGAATTAAATCTCCAGCTTGACCGCATCTGAAACACTCATTTTCCGAGTCCTTTTCAGATTTTTTCTTCTTTCCTCTCTTCTTTTTCTTAATTCCATTTTCCAATTTGGGTTTCTTGATGGTGGCACATTCAGGCTAAAGATTTTCAAAAATATCAACAAATTATTCTTCAATGGAAATAATAAGAATACTAAAAATAATAAATATTTAAACAAGTCCGTTAAGCTTTTCATTTTATTGGGCTCATGAAAAAATGCTATAAATAGCTCCAAATATATATATATATACACAGGGTGTCCGAGAATTATCTGTACAATTTTTGGCTGTTATTAAAAGTCAACCATGAAGTGTAGAAATTCCAGTGTTGTCCCATTTTACAGAGAATCTCATTAAGTTTTTTCTGATATCAAGTTTTGACAAGTTTTTTAGAAATTCCAGTGTGTCCGAACATTATCTGTACAATTTCATCTTTTAATAAAATTCTTGATAACACACGTAAAATTCTTAAACAAGATTATTTAGAATCTGTATTTTCAAAAGTTTCTTTTATTAAAGTAACGTTGTTACAAACATTCGATATGTGCACCATTAGTGATTCGCAAAACATCCAATCGATACTCCAAATGTTGCCATGTACGCTGCAGCATATCCACATCAATTCGCTCAATAGCAGCTGTGATTCTTGCTTTTAAATCATCAATGTCTGTCACCCGCGTACATTTCTAAAAAACTTGTCAAAACGTGGTATCAGGAAAAACTTAATGAGATTCTCTGTAAAATGGGACAACACTGGAATTTCTACACTTCATGGTTGACTTTTAATAACAGTAAAAAATTGTACAGATAATTCTCGGACACCCGGTATATATAACCAGGTAGCTCAGTGGGGCGCTGGTTCGCTTCCGGCCGTTGACATCGGATGGAGTTGATATGGCCGCTTACTCTATTTCTGATCTGGCTCAGGTGACCATTGGGGCACAGAAGTTTAGCATTACAACTAAATTCTTGGAAATATTTAAACTGTAATGCATCCGGAGAACTACGAATGCCCAGACATACAGTATGTATAAAGTTGTTGACATTTTTCATTATTATATAATAATAATAATAATAATAATAAGCAGCCTTCAGCTCCCTGCCCTACAGGCTGGGCTTGTGCTTCGCAAGGCGAGGACACGTTAGGGTTACCCCTTTAGGGGGTCATTCTCCCCCCCCACCTTTATGCAACTTGGGGGGCTAACCCTCACCCACCTTGTTGCATAAAATAGTTGAAACATTGTGGGTCATTTTTTTTAAACAGGAAATGGAAGGAATTGTAGGGTTTTTAAATGTTTAAAGGATAATAATAATAATTTGAGGGAAGATAAATCGACATCATATAAAAATCTATAATTATGTTTGTTTCTGAAGATTGCAACACAAGTTTAGGCACCTTTCAAATTAGTAACTCGTAAAACTTACGAGTTACTGTAAAAATATGACTTGTGTACCGTCACCGTCACCCCGGCCGCAGAGCTGGGCACTTGCGGTTTTTTTTGCGGTACTGCGGTACTACCGTGTTGGTCGGTACCGCGGAAAGTACCGCGGGAAATTTGAATGCGGTAGCGGTACTGCTGTACTTTCAGCGATCCTTTGCGGTACTGCGGTAGTAGTACCGCAGTACCGCAAAAAAACGCAAGTGCCCAGCTCTGAATTATAATAATAATGTGTAGTCCTCAGAATTTACTTTTTATACTTGGAAATGTATACTACATACAACCTCTGGATATGTTTTCGGCTTTCCTGGTATAAAAGCTAATTTTTTTTAATCCAATGTCAAACCAACGACGGATTCTTCGAGAACTTTTAGAAGATGTGAAACCGAAGGCTGTCAACGCGTAAAAGCCTCGAGAAGATATGAGAAAGTTTCGAAACGTCCCGACGTACTTGTCAGTATGATTCGGAGCCTCATAAAGAAATGACAACAATTTGGTACTATTCCATTCTTACGAAGATAAGGAAGGACAACAAAAAAAACTCAGAACTGCAAAGAAGCTTATCGGAGATGATGTGGAGAACCTCCACTCGTCACGTGGAGCAGCGAGTATCTCAGTGGGCATCTCAATGGTTCAGAGAACACTTCACAAGAACTGTCTATACGGGAGGATTGCAAAAAGGAAGACTTTTCTGACCCTCTTCACAAAGCTGTACATCTGAATGATTCTCGAGTTTTGGAACAGGATTTTCTGGTCGGATGAAACAAAAGACCGAACTTCTCAGTTACAGTCAAAAAGGGTTTCTTTGTAAGAGGAGCAAAGCATGTAATCAAATGAACACCATCCCGACATTGAAGCACGGTAGCTGCTCGATCATATTTAGGTCAGTGTATCATTTGCAGGTACAAGTAAATTGGATTCGACTGGAACAATGGATTCGGCAAATTATCAGAGGATTCTGATGATAAACATCCTCTGCCTTCAGTGAGGGATTGGGGATGTTGAATATTTCAACAGGAGAATAATCCAAAGCATACCGGTACAGTACATCCAAAAATATGTACAATAAACTGGTTGGGACGAACGAAAATCAGTTTTGGAATGCACTTCAGCAGTTCCCAGACTTCAATATCATCGAGCATCTTGGGGAGGATTTCAAGCAAATGGTCCATACGAGAAATCCGAAGAATCTTGGTCCATACAAGAAATCTGAAGAATCTTACCAGAGTTGAATGTATGGTGACGTCACGGCGATTGAAGGAACGAATCGAAAAGTACAGTACCTGTATATGGGAAGCGCTTGCTTTAAGTAATCGCAGAAAAAGCAGGTTCTACAAGTTACCAATTTGAAGGGTGCCTAAACTTTTATGTTGCAGTCTTCAGAAATAATAATAACCCATTCCTATGCTTTTCAGATTTCCTTTCACTCATTTTCTATAAATTTATAGAACGTTATGTTTGAACATTTATATTTCTCTAGATGAATTTACAAGAATTTAGTGGGGGTGCCCAAGCTTTTGCATGCAATTATACAGAGTGTACATAAAGTCAGGATCTATTTTTGTGAAGCACTTGGAAATTATATGGAATTCAATCATAAAATGATAAAGTGGTAACATTTATTAAATAATTGAGAGTAGGATTCAACGTGACGCCCATCAGTATCCCTGCACAGCTCAAATCGTTCCGCAGCATTTCTACACACATTCTGGAGCATTTGTGGGGTTATGTTATCTGCAGCAGTTCGTATACGTAAGTTTTCAAGACTCGTAATCTTCGTCTGATAGACGTGCGATTTGATAAAGCCCCATGCAAAGAAATCTAAAGGGGTTAAATCTGGTGATCTCGCTGGCCAAGGTCTGTTGCTTCCGCGTCCGATCCAGCGATTTGGAAAACGTCCATTTAGATAATCCTGAACAATTTTGGCATAGTGACAAGGAGCACCATCATGTTGATAGACGACGGTATTAACAATCCTATCCCCGTCGTCTATCAACATGATGGTGCTCCTTGTCACTATGCCAAAATTGTTCAGGATTATCTAAATGGACGTTTTCCAAATCGCTGGATCGGACGCGGAAGCAACAGACCTTGGCCAGCGAGATCACCAGATTTAACCCCTTTAGATTTCTTTGCATGGGGCTTTATCAAATCGCACGTCTATCAGACGAAGATTACGAGTCTTGAAAACTTCCGTACACGAACTGCTGCAGATAACATAACCACGCAAATGCTCCAGAAGGTGTTTAGAAATGCTGCGGAACGATTTGAGCTGTGCAGGGATACTGATGGGCGTCACGTCGAATCCTACTCTTAATTATTTAATAAATGTTACCACTATCATTTTATGATTGAATCCATATAATTTCCAAGTGCTTCACAAAAATAGATCCTGACTTTATGTACACCCTGTATATGTATCGAGTAATCTTTCATCTACTCAGGAACAACCTTCCTCAATCCATCTTTTCCTCCCCCATCTATGACCTCCAATCTTTCAAACGCAGTGTGTTCAGGCATCTCGAAAACTTTGGATCTTGGTTTTGGCTCTCTTCTTCTATAGAGGGGTTAGTTTGCGGGCATTCGCCCTGTGTCCCTAGGCTCCTTCCTTCCTGCCTAAAAAATTACCTTTTGGACTTTCACACCAATGTACCCACTGCAATTAGGAGAACCGCAGTTACATTTCTTCTTCTCTGTTCCAACACATTGCAAGTTGTAATTAAAAGTCAATTCAGACCCCTCGGGAATGTCTTCCAACGCGAATAAACCGACTTTGGTGTCTGCTCCAACCGTCCATTTTTGAGTCTCACAATTTGGTTGGCAAGAATGGTTCATAAACCTTTGGGGTGATAAAGAGTTGTTATTGAGGGTGGTTCGAGGGGGAACTCATTAAAAAATTATGAAAATGAACATTGCAAACAGCTTCATCTGGCTTAATTACTAAACGCGAATCTACTCACCTGGCAAGATTCCCTTTGGGTCCAGCATCAATCAAGCGATCAGTTTCAACAGTGAGGAAATAATAGTTTTCTTCCTTGTAGTCATGCATTTCGTCAATACGACGCCTGAACTCTGCTTCGTCAATTAACTCTCCCACATACTCAATGACGAAGTCTCCTGAATGATCAAGATATATATATATATATATATATATATATATATATATATATATATATATATATATATATGCTGGGTGAATCTGAACCCGGATTCGAATTCGAGCTCATCAAAAAAATATAAATTCTGTGGTATGTGGTTTATTCATGTTTGATCAAATAATAGAATTGCGAGTGTGTTCTAATGTTAATAAGGTAAAAACTGCAGCCTAAGCTGGCTTCGTCAGTTTTATGTCTGCACCTAAAATTGGGAAAACAAGACAACAAACGAACTGGAAGCTTATTTACAAAATGAGATATAGACAAGTTCTGCAAGTGCATTGGTCTATCTATCGGCAGCAGCACACAAAGAAGTTTCGTAAATTAAGCCTTCATAGCAAGAAAATTTGCAGATCACTGCTTCTCCAGCAGTTGAGATTATTTTCTGTAGCGGGTACATTGGCTGAGGGGAGATCAGATCTTCATTAACGCCAGGAACAGTGGAGAACTTTTTTTTGTTAAAAGAAGTTATTAACTTAAATACACAATAATGTACGCATTCTGTAATACTTTGTAGTTTTAGTTCTTTCATTTAGTTTATTATACATAATTCAAAAATTAGTTTTGCAATAAAATCCTTTAGATAGTAGCATATTAGGCACTAGGTCACTTTAACCCTACAATATAATTGCCAATTAATAATAAAGATGTAGAAACGACGACTTGTTTTAATTTTTTGAAAAAGAAAAATTACCGTTCGGCCTAAATGCGATAATTTAGTAGACTAGCTCATTTCTACTATGGATTTGGATAAGTCGGTTATTATTATTATTAAAAAATGCATACTAAAAAAGTCACGCTTCAGGCATCTCAAACTGATTTAGAAAATTTCGAAAAGCAGGAGATTTTAAGAAAAAATTGATTAAAAGATCACGTGGAATAGTTCTTCGTTTTATATTAAAATTATCTCTACTTCTTACAATAAAAGATTCACCGAGTTCACGTTTATCATTCTTATTCACATTTAGGAGTAACTGGGCATCATTAATATCATCATAATATTCAGTATTAAAACGATGCCTCTGCAAAGCAAAATTTTCGTTGCTTCACCCGCCAAACATCAACTCTCCGTCGCCACTGGTGACCTGCGACCGGAATAAACAAATAAATAAAACTGAAAAATCGCATAAATGTACAATTTACAAACCTGGTTGAGACTTTATCCTCACTCTTAAAACCCCCAAAACACTTCTTAAATGAATCTTAAATAATCTTCGATAGAGTTTAACAGTTACTCAGTTTACATTATTCAACCATTGTTATTCCTCGATCTTAACCAAACAATGATATCACAACCAGGCTTGGAAAAATTACATTTGTAATTTCATCTGAATATAATTAATTACACGTGTGGTTGTAATTGTAATGACAATGTTATATTTTACTATAATTGTAATTGAAATAATCCCTCTCATCTCAATTAAATTAATTTTTACTTTCTTCGCTATTATTATAGTATTACACCCGTCTAACGTCCAGCAATTATTATATGTTCATTAAGTAGATTTTTTAATTCTAAGACACTTTCCTTCTATAGCGTTTCCGTCGCAAATGCTTCGTTTTCGAGATATAAACATTTTTTTTGTGTGTATCTAGTGTGTGTTCGTACGTTCGTTTGTGCGCGCGTTTGTGGGACCGTTACATATCTGCCCAATCACTGCGCTCCATCCATTTCGAATTACTTTCCTACCGGAATGGCTTCGTGTGACGCGTGCTCGTTTGATTATTACAGATGTATTGTCGCTTTCTACGAAAATTTAGAAAAAAGTGTTGTTTCTACGTGCTCACGGTGTTCTACCGACAGTAGTGAAGTGTCCACATTGTAAAACGGAGTGTATATATCGTCAAGACCAGAAACTGTGGCGTTGTAGATAGGTTAGGTTAAGTTAGTATAGGTTAGGTTGTTAGTATAGGTTAGGTCAATTTTGAAGGTGAGATTTGTTTTTCCTATGGTTTTTGATGTATTTTGAACGAATCTGACCTTCAAAACCGTCGGAAATGACTCGATTTCTGTGATTTTCCCCACCCGAGAACTCTCAGTTCCCACCAGGGTCCCCCAGATTGCTGGCTGAGGGGGAGGGAGGTTATCTCAAAAACGAGTCATTTCCGACGGTTTTGAAGGTCAGATTCGTTCAAAGCACATCAAAAACCATAGGAAAAACATAAATTTCACCTCCAAAGGGAGACGGGTGTAATACTATAAATTTACCGATTTGAAAATTTGGCGTTTTTTGCTATTAAATTAAAAAACTGGTTAGCAACACTGAAGCGTTCAAGCGACTCAGTCACTCAAAACTCTCAGACCAATCACCATTTGAAATTCAAGGCCGTGGGCCTCAGACACTTGGAGGATAAGGAGGTTTAACAAGTTGAAACTTGAAAGATCGGAAAGGGTGTTCTCAATCGCAGGAAACTTTTATCGTGCAAAACGATCAAGTCTTGGTGTAGAAACATTCAAGTCGTCATCTTATCAAATGTAATCAAGTGTTTTTGACAAAATTACTCCTATTTAAATATGCAAATGAAGAATAAAAATTTATGCAATACTGCTGATAGGGGGGGGGGGGGGGGGGGGGGGTCAAAAGTTTTTTTTTTTTTTTTTTTGGCTTTTTTTAAAAACGACACTATGTGAGGGTTTTCATTTGGGTTAACAAATAACATATCAAAAGTTGAGCCATGTGCGACCCCCTGTACCCCTCGCACATAGTCCCCCTTTTTCCCCCCTCTTCTAGCTGAGATTTCACAATAAGCTTTGAACATATTCTGAACATCAATTTAAGATGTTACAAATAAGTTAGAAGACCTTATTTACCCTTATTTAAATCAAATGGGTATCTTCTTTATTTATGGATACTTTTGTTTTATGGAGGGTTGCCAGATTGGCCACTTTGTGGCCAAATTTCACAAATGTGCAAAAAAGTGTGGCAACCCTAATTTTTTGAGTACTTTTTGCAAAAGATTATATTTTATTATTTTTATTTCAGATTATTGATTAAGTGAAATTATTATTGACTATTGGTTATTGATTCAAACTATTGGTTTTTAAGTTAAATTATTGGTTAAGTCAAATTATTCATGACAAGAAAAAAGTCAAATGCAGCCTTTGGACAGCCTCCCTAGTTTCCAGCAACTATGACACCAACAAAAGCAGATGTTGTAGGTACTACAACTTCGTGCGACGACGAGAAGAGGCTGAATCAAATAAATCGATTACTTTTAATGAATGTTGTAACATAGTCGCAATTGACGTTGAAACCATATGGAGAAGGTTCTCTTTCCCTACAATAAGTACTCGTGGAATCTTTCAGAAAGTTGTTAGTGATACAAGCAGCTTCAAAGTTGAACAAGGATCGTATAAACTGATGAGATGAGAAATCTGAACAAAAAGTCTCCGAGTGTGATGTTCTATTTGATGTATGTACCTGTGATTGCTACGATAAAGGGATTGATAGAAATGCCTGACGGTGCAAGGATAAAATAATTGCTAAGTGGGATTCTTTTGTAGGACAAAAGCAAAGATTAAACCAACTGGGGCCAATTGATAGAAAAGCTGCTTTGATGAGGAAAAGATCTATTGCTAGAGCTAAAAAAGAACACGAACGCCGAATGAGATCACAAGCAGAATTGACTGAAGCTATCAGAGTTGTCCCTTCAACATCACAGGAATCACAGAATGCAGCCGGTGCGGAGAGCATGGAAGTAGAGACCGACCAAGAGGATGAAGAGTTCGTGCCCGATATAGAGTTAATAGAGAATGAGCAGAACAGATATACCTATGAAGAGTTGGCAGTGACCGCAGATCGTTACAGAGTGAGTTGCAGGGCAGCAGCAGCAATTGTTAATGCTGCTTTAAAAGATATGGGAATCGTAGCTCAGGGCAACATGATTGATAAAAAGAAGCTGGAGAGGGAAAGAGCACGAGTAGGTAAAAAATTGAGTACCAGGGTTAAATCGGAGAATATAAGAATAGAATGCATTGGCTTTGATGGGAGAAGAGACTATACATTAACAGGGGCAGGCAAAATCAAAGAGTACTACGTCATTGTTAAAAAGCCTGGAAATATCTATATAGATCATGTAACACCTGATCATGGAAATGCTCGTTGTGTAGCAGAAGAGCTAATTACTGTAATTTAGTGGACTCGGAAAGTTCAGGCACACTAAAAGGTTTACTATGTGATGGCACTGCTGTGAACACTGGAAGAATCGGTGGAGTAATAAAGCTTGTTGAAATCTATCTGAATAGGTCTGTTCAGTGGCTGGTATGCCTTCCTCATATGAACGAACTACCATTCAGGCACGTCTACGAGGCAATAGATGGAAAAACAACAGGCCCAAGTACTTTCAAGGGTTCACAATTAGAAATAAATTGACAACTGATCTAATAAAACTGGAAGTGGTTGCTTTTTCTCCTGTTAAAGGAAACATTCATGAAATTTCATCTGTTGTTGTTAATGCTTTAAGCAGTGATCAAAAGTATCTCTACAATATGTGCCTAGCTGTTCAATCTGGAAATGTCTTCAAAGATCTCGCAGAAAGATCTTCTGGTACAATTCATCATGCTCGTTGGCTAACTAGAGTAAATAGACTGTCAACACCAAATCCAACCAAAAATCTCAAAGATCTAGTAGAAATTATTGTTATCTTATGCTCCAGGATGGTTTTGGGTCAAGTCCCATCCACTGGCATCTGACGGATCATTAACTTTTGGTACTAAGGGTATCTGCTGCACAACTTGGGGAAATACATATTGATCATGGAACCGGTGTTTCAGAATAAGTCATACTTTGGCGAACCCCGAAAATATTCTACTATCGATGATAACAGACTCAAGAAGAGAAGTTAAGAGAGGTTGCAATCCAGAGAATCATGCTCTCAAGAACTACATTTTCTGGATCAAGAAACTATGACCTACTTTTATACTCTACTTTTGCTAGCAAGACAAGAACCACTCAAAATACCGGCCTTTCCTTGTCACAGCCAAGTAGAAAGCGCTGTGAATCTAGTCACGAATGCATCTGATGTACGAATTGACTACGAAAATCGCCAAAAATATATTCTTAACCTACTGGAATCACGGCAAAGATTGCCTAAATTTGAATGGAAAGGACAGTGGAATAAATAAACATGCAGTGTTACTTTCAAAATACCTTAAATTTACCCAATGAAGTGGGTAATGTTTTTTCTTTTTCTTGTAGAAGACAAGTTCTGTTGTTTAATTTCTCAAAAATGTTACGCAATTCATTAATTTGTTCCTTATTTTTTATCTTAATATATAGTATACACTAAAAAACACGTAAAAATTTAATTTTCTTTGAGTTTGAATACAAAAATAAAACACGAGTTTAACGCAGCTGAAACAATTTTTATCAGAGTTTTTACTGAAAAAAATGTACATTTTGGCAAATTGAAACTAAAAACAGAAAATTTGTGCCGTGGGTAGGAGACTTAGTATACGCGAAATATTTTACTGGGTGACTACTGTGACCCATACGAAACCCCCACAATGTGTCACTTTTGAATACAAAATATGAACCCGCCCTACCCGAGTGCATACTGTAGGATTATATCTTAAATCAAAGTTTCCCTCTCTGTAACTGAAACAACTTGCCTGGTATTAAAATATATTGATTCGTGATTCACTGATACTACAGTAGTTTCCACTTTTCCCTTTTTTTGAAATAATATACACTACAGAATAAATAAATACACGATTACATCTACGGGAAAACCATGTTGTTGATTTCTAATTGGCGAATATGATCTTGCCTATTTAACTAATTTGATAGATGTCGTCATTGTAATTGTAATTATAATTGTGACTATCGGAGCCAAAGTAATTGTAATTCAACATTTCTAATAAGTAATTATAACTGTAATTATCACAAAAAAAATGTAATTTTTCCAAGCCTGAATTAACAACTAATTTTGTAATTATTCAGAAATTGCCGTTAGACCAAAAATTTTCTTCTGAATATCTAAACCATTACTGTCTCCTGACCTTTTTTAATGAATTCCTTGGTCTTCAGCCCCCATCCTCTTCCAGAGGTCTTAAATGGATACACATTTGGGTACTGCCTGCGCTGGAATCTCTGATTGTTGCACCGATCCTTCCCAGCACAAACCTCCCGAATGCATTCCACCATTAACATCCTGAGATTAAATATAAACTTGAAACTAAGAACTGGAAAGCACGATCAATACTTAGGCCGATTCTTTCGCAGTTCTTCGTGTTTAACCATCAGTAAATGGTAGGTAAATTTTTATAAATAAAAGTGGCTCAAAACCAGTATTGAGAAAAAGACCTACTCTTATATAAACTTCAAATTCTTGGCGCAATTTAAAAGACCCCTCACTAGAATTTGTGAATATACAGTATATGTATATAGAGGGTGATTTTTAATTCGACAACCATGAAAAATAGCTATCTCAAAACACATCAGAGCAATCTAGTTTATGAGTACAAAATAACAATATATCTACTAAATTAACTAGTTCCAATAATTACGAAGATAACGTTACTGAGTAATTAAATGTGAAAATTTACACAGACCTGTTAATACATTTATCATCCGATCCGCATGGATTCTCAGAATAAGGATCACAGTCACATCGTGTGGCGGTTGAAGGATCCAATTTGCCCAATCGAACGTTTCCAACTGGTTTGTTCGTGTCAATTTTAACGTAAGGTGGAGGTTTCTATGGATACAAAGTATTCAACTTATTATAGCCAATAAAAGGCCCCTTAAACTAATAAACATTCACGGATCTCTAAACCACTTACCCACTAAATCTGAAAGTCATTGTCTGTTACAGTAGTAGTTCTACTAAGTCTATAAATTCAGCCTTTGCTGCGTTATTATGAGGTTTAACACACACGACCTATTCTTGTTTGGAACAGCTAAGTAACATTATACGAGATTTTCTATTAAGGACCAGTGGTAGATTTTTCTACCAGCAAAAATCAGTTTTTAATTTTTCTGGTCGTTAATGGGTTAAGCAAAACTAGTATTTACAAAATATAAAACGTGTGCCAAGTGTGCTGAGTGTGCTGAGTGTGCATTAAAGTACCCGAGTTACTTTCTGGTAGGCAGAAGGCAAAAATTAGTAGAAAATATCCTTGAATCACTTTCGTTTCCAAGCGTCCAATTAATTGATTACTTCCCATTCAATGTCGTTCCCATTCGCAGTTCCCAAATGAAAATCCACATTTGGGAAATTTCTTGATTTGAGAAATAATATCACTGTTCGCATTGGCGGTAAAGACGCCAAATGAGAATCACTAATACTGTACTTCCTAACCTAACCAAGCGTAACCTGGATCGAAGTGGAAAAGCCGTGGATGAGAATGAGAATGGCACGAAATGGGACTAGACTAATTTCATAACTGCCTTATTTGAGATTCTCTCTCTCTCTCAGATTTCACATTCTTGGGCCCGAAATGAAATGGGAATGACAATGAGGGGAATGATACACAATTAATTTCGAAATGGGAATGACAATGAGGGGAATGATACACAATTAATTTCAAGTCATTAATGTTATTCCTAGAAGACTTCGTGCAAGAAACTACCAGCCAGACTTTTCATAAGAGTAGCCATCCATCACTATCACGCACACCAACCATTACACGGATGGAGTAGCGGGGTTTTAAAAAACTTATGAGACTTCATCATACCAAATTTCCTTTGAGAGATCGGCTCTGTTCCTGCCTATCTCTCCTCTCTTTTTGTTTCCTGTAAGCGATGACTGCCTCACCAAGCGCTTTCTGAAATTGTTGTTCAAGGAATTTGCTAGAGGTACTTTTTGACCCTTGATCCTGTAAAAGTAAACAAAAGTTATTTCCATAACTGTCCAAGTTACATAGTGGGATAAATTGCTGAAAATTAATTTATAACTTATTAAAACAACCCTTACCCCTTCCTGATAATGAAAAGTCCGGCCCCGAGACATCCAATAGTAGTCGTCAGATCCAAAGAAGTGGACGCAAAACATACCTTGAACATGGCTCAAATTTTCTATGTTATCCGGAATATATCTAGGGTGTAAAACCTCCCCAGGCCACCACCTATAAAAACAAGAACTATGTCAGAACGACATCAATGTCCCCTTCTCTGTTTGTGACTGACCTTTGGTGCAAGAACCTGTTTTGCTCGCAACACATGGTGTTATGATGATTATTTATATATTTATATATATATATATTAGGGTGGTCCACAGAATGGGGTAAAAAATCGAAGTTCAATTTTCTTTCCTCCCAGGCTATAATCTGGTTCCTTTTAGCTAAAAAATATTTCATGTAAAATTTAAGGCAAATCGAATAACTTTTAGGGGTGGCTCAAAGCTGTTTTTTATATACCATTATGCCCTTTATTAATATAGTGAATAATTAAAAGAAACATTATTTACAGATACATTAACTAATGATTATTTTTCTTTCAGATAGATTTATTAAATTTACAGGTTTTGCAATGTCAAATAAACATACATTTTACTTAATGAAAAAGTCAGAGGAAACAATCACTAGAGCCAAGCTGCCTTCCCGTGGCCATGTCCTCCGCATGTTCCTCCACCATCATCAAGTCTTGAAGAAGGAGATCAAACCTAGTTCAGAAGCTGTTTTTGAAGAATTGCGTCTCTTCTGGGAGAGAGCCCGAATCCCTACTCAAAGGAAAGACCACATTCTTCACAAAATTCAGGCTCTACACTTGGAGTGGAAAGCGATTAAGAAGAATGCTGGGAGGAAAAGCAACTCTCAGTTAGAAAGAGAAAACCTTTCAGGAAGAAATCAAAAATGAAGAAGACCGGCAGTTCTTGATCCAACAAAGGAAAGCGGGACGAGTAGGATCAATGGTCTCTGCAGATATGGTGACTGACAAGGCAGAAAAGAGAGCTGCTGAGAAGCAAATGAAATTGGTAAATAGGAAGCGGAAAGCTGAAGAAGAAAAATATGCTGCTTCACAGGAAGTTATGCTAGATCAGGGAAGTTCTTCTTCTGAGTCTTTATGTGAGTCAGAAAGAGAAGATGAAGATTACCTTATTAATCCCCCATCTACCAGCGGACCAACTCCACCAAAGAAAAAGGCAGCAAAGAATATCATATCTCCTGAATTGGCTGCTGCTCTGGACAGGACTGGCATCAGTGACAGAAGGGCCACCTTTGTATTAGCTGAAACTGCATCTAGCCTTGGTCAAGATCTTTCAGAGGTGAACATCTCTCGTTCTTTAATCAAAAGGCACCAAGAGAGGCATTGAAGGCAAATAACCCATGCCATTAAAGCTAGCTTTAGTCCAAGTATTTTGATTGTCCACTGGGATGGGAAGTTGATCCCTAATCTACTTGCCAAGAATGAAAAGGTAGACAGACTCCCAGTCCTTGTCTCTTCAGTTGAATCAGGTGATTCAAAACTGCTTGGTGTTCCCAAACTACCAAGTGGAACAGGGGAAGCTCAATCAGCTGCAGTGTATAATCTTCTTTCCGAATGGAACATAGATAAGTCAATAATCGGAATGTTATCAGATACTACAGCATCAAATACAGGAACAAACAGGGGAGCATGCGTTCTTCTGGAACAGAAACTTGGTCGACCACTCTTCTATTTTGCCTGTAGGCATCATTGCATGGAAGTCATGTATGGAGGAGTGCTTGAAGCAGTCCATGGTTCATCTTCTGCCCCTGAGCCACTTTTGTTCAAAAGGTTCCAATCTATGTGGGACTACATTGATTTAAAAACCTTCTCTACATCACAGGATGATGATATGAAGGAGCAAGTTGATCCTTTCAGAAATGAAATAATTGCCTTTGCCAAAGAACATCTGGCCACTGGAAATTTTCGAGATGACTATAAAGAGTTTTTGGAACTTTCTTTGATCTTTCTTGGTGAAAAAATTGAAAGTTACACATTCAAACGTCCTGCTGGCACGCACTATGCAAGGTGGATGGCTAAAGTTATCTATGCCATCAAAATGTGGCTTTTTCGAAATCAAATCACCCTGACTCCTCGAGAGAAGGACCTGAAAACCCTTACCCTTTTTGGAGTCCTAATCTACTTAAAAAGCTGGATCACTGCTCCTATTCCATCACAAGCTCCGAAGAATGATCTGGATCTTATCCAAAAGTTAAAGGACTATCATGACCAGAAAGTGGCCAAAGCAGCTCTCAAGAAATTTGAAACCCACCTATGGTACTTATCAGAAGAGCTGGTGGCCCTTGCTCACTTCGATCAAACTGTTGCACCAGACACCAAGGGAATCATGGTCCAGTGTATGAGGGAAAAGGAGGGGTCATTAGACTTCTCAAAGAGAAGAAGACTCAAGGAATGCAAAGCAACACTGAAATTAGAAACTCTTGCCACAAAGAACTCATTAAAGCTTCTTAAGGCCCTACCGATCAATATTAGTTTTCTTGATGATGACCCCAGCACCTGGGAGGAGAATGAAAACTTCCAAGAAGCTAAAAGAATTATAGGAAACATCAAAGTAGTTAATGATCATGCTGAAAGGGCAGTAGCTCTCATTCAGACCTTCAGCTGAACTCTGACGAAAGGAGAAGATCAACTCCAGTTTCTCTTAAGTGTGGTGGATGAGCACCGAAAGAGGTTTCCTGATTCTAACAAGTCCACAATCTTAGCTGGGCAATAATGAGTGACCTGGTCAGCCATGATACTCCCGCCAACAAGCGGATAATACCCATATATATGGGGGGACCCAGAAGCCATGAATGTGGACTTCTGGGGGTAGTTGAGCCACCTCTAAATATTAACCGATTGAACCCAAATTTTGCTCAGAGAAGTTCTTTGGGAAAAGGAACCTAATGAAACCCTGGGAGGAAGAATTTAAAATACTTCCATTTTGTGGACCACCCTAATATATATATATATATATATATATATATATATATATATATATATATATTAGGGTGGTCCAAAATATTATAGTAAAAAACTATGTTGGTCGAATCGTTTCTCCACATGCCTTGTTTTTGTCCACTAGGGTCGACTTGTGTGTGGAATTTGAGCTTGATTGATGGATATTTAGGGGTTGCCCCATACTAAACATTTCGTTTTTTTCTTTTTAGAAGTGATTATGACCGTCTAGTAGGAGATCTGCGCCTGAAAACTGGCTCCTTGGGAGGCCAAACTCTCAGTTATCGACAGCAAGACTACCCCATGTACTGGACGTGCTCAGACTGGCCCAGTACAACCACCTGGACGAAGGAAGAACCCTGCCCACGAGTTACAAGTTGGCCTGTGAAGCAGTTGTCGCTGTATGGCAGCGCGGCAGATTTCCTTCCCAACGGATAGATTCGTGTGTCCGGAAACTGTCAAAGCTGTACGAGAAGTATCTAGCCCTCAAGAAGCACCGAACTCGACAACGAGAAAGTGTTCAAAGGTGATCTGGAAGAGCTGTTTGATATATCTACAAAAGATGCAATGTCGGTAATCAAGAACGAGGAAGACCGGGAATTCCTTCGGAAGCAAAGAGAAGACGTCTTTTCCCGTAGCATCAGTGGGGCTGACCAAAAGACGCCTGCAAAAGAAAGCAGAAAGAGACAACGAGAAGAAAAAGAAAGGATGGCAAAAGCGAGATACGAAGGAAGGGAAACCAAATCCAGGACGGGGGCAACAGCAGAACTTTCTTCCAAATCATCATCTCGGGAATCTGAAAGCGAAGACGAATAGAGACCTTCTGCGTCAACATCTGCAGCAGCTGCTGCTTCCCCAACGGCAGAGACACTTCAGAATATCTTCAACTCGCCCGAAGTCGTCGGCGCCTTGGATCGCGTCAATCTTCCAGAATGCGGAGCTGTGTTTGTGGCGGGAACCGTTACTGAGGCGCTTGGACAATCTTTCAGAGCTCACACTCTCCCGAAGTTCAATCAGGCGGTCTAGAAGACAAGGAAGACAGGAAATGGCAGCAGCAGCAGACCAGGAATCTTCTTTAGAGGGACCTCTTCTTTTACACTGGGATGGCAAACTATTGCCAGATATCGACGGATCCAAGGCAAGCGTTGATAGAATTGCTGTCCTTGTCAGTGGAGATGGCCACGAGATGCTTTTGGGAATTCCGAAGATGGACAAAGGTACTGGGGAGTCTCAGGCGAATGCTTGTGTTGAAGCAATTGAGAAATGGAATCTCGGGTCTCAAATCAAAGGACTCGTATTTGATACGACAGCCAGCAACACAGGGCTTCACAAAGGAGCTTGCATCAGAATCGAAGCAGCTCTAGGAACCGAACTGGTCTGGATTGCTTGCCGTCACCATGTCATGGAAATCATGCTGTCCGACGTCTTCTCCTGTATCTTCGGTCCATCTGGAGGTCCAGAATCCGGACTCAACAAGCGATTTCAGAAACAATGGCCATCGATAAATCAAGATGCGTGTGTTGCAGCAACCGACGAACTCTTCCAGGATCCGGTATTGAGCAGATTGCGGAAAGAGATGCTGGATTATTTGCCACATGCACTCGAAGCGCAGCAACCAAGGGACGATTATCAAGAATTCTTGCGCTTATCTCTCGTTCCTTGGCGGAGGAAGTGGGAACGAGTCATTTCGAGCTCCCGGCCGCACACACCACGCTCGTTGGATGGGGAAAGGAATGTGTGTTGAAGATATTCCTTTTCCAAGCTCAATTCAAGCTGACACCACGAGAAGCCAGGAACATAACCGACTTCGCTCTGTTTGTGAGTCTCGTTTACATCAGACAATGGAACGAAGCGTCCCTTGGAATTCGAGCCCCATACAACGACATCGAACTTCTGTCTCTGCTCAAGACTTACCCAAATCAGAATGGCCAGTAAAGCGTCCGCGGCCTTTTCCAGGCATCTTTGGTTTCTCTCCGAGCACCTGGTTGCCTTAGCCTTTTTCGACGAACGAGTGACCACGGCGACAAAGGAAAAGATGCTCCGGAACCTACAGCGTCCGCGGTTACCCTGCCCTCCTCGACGTCTAGAGATCAAGGATGAAGTGGAAGACGAAGTTGGAAGACCTTGTGACTAAAAGGACCAGTTCCTTCTTTGATGTAATGAGGAAAAGCGAAATCTCAATCCTTTCTGGAGAAACCCCCCGGACGGTGGACGGACGATCCTTTTTTCAACGAACTTCGGGATCGGTCCTCTCGGATGGTAGTAGTAACCGATACGGCGGAACGGGGTATCAGCCTGATCCAAAAATACAACACGCTGACGAAGGACGCAGAGCAGAAACCGTTCCTTCTTCGACTGGTGGCAAACCACCGAAAGAAGCTCCCCACTCCATCAAAGGCGGCTATAATGTCATAGTTTTTCAAGTGCATAACTGTTTTCTGCTGCGTGAGACCCCTGATTTATGGATTCCACATGGGCTGACCCCTAAATACTGTTTCTTGGGGAAAATAGTGTGATTTTCAGTTATGTATAAAGGAATAAAAATATCCTTGGGGAGAAAGGAAATTTAATTGGGGTTGTTTAACCTCCACCGCAACATCTAAGGTCATATAACGGAGGGGACCTACAGCTTTACATGGGATCCAAACCACGAGTCGCTACAATCTGGGCACAGAGGATGGTCTCCCATCCAACTACTACCCAGACCCAATGTCGTTTAACTTCGCTGATCTCCGGGAAGCGGTGTTACGACATTGGCCACGACGTAGCCCCATATATATATATATATATATATACATACATACATACATATACATATATATATATATATACAGTATAATTAGGCGGCAGAAAAATCGGCCCACTAGGAATATCGCGAAAAGCAAAAAAGTGAGCAAGTTTCTTTATAAGTTTTAAAATTTGAAAATATAGTCTATGAGACAACCAAATAACGAGACAAAACAACGTCAGCTGCGAACACACTAGCTGTAACAAATTTTCGACTTTTAAGAAATCGACAGTCTGACATTCAGTTGCTCTTAGACTGCTAGTGCCACTCTTTTCTTCCACTAGTTGGAGTAGGCATTTGCGTTTAGTAGCAGATAGTAGTGATGGGACGATTAATCGGAATCGGAATCGAGAATCGAGCATTTTTCAGGAATCGGAATCGAGAGAATTGTACCATGATTTCCGATTCTTAAAACGATTCTAGCTTTTAATTGAACCAGTTTTACAATGTAAACTTTAAAATTTAAATGAAAGAGGATAACAAATTTTATTTTTATTGTATTGTAGTTATACATTAAAACATGTATATCCATGATGTGTAATCAAGAAGATTAAAATGAATTGTTACAACTTACAGTTGATTTTTATTTTTAAACCAATCTATTATAATTTATATTACCATACTCATAATGTAAATAGTTAATCTTACCAGAGTAAAATATGACAATTTCCAGAAAAACAAGTATAGAATTATATTTAAAAATATTGAGAATCGGAATCGAGACTTTTTAGTGGTATCGGAATCGGAATCGTTAAAAATTTTGGTATCGTCCCATCACTAACAGATAGACTTCTAATTCTTTTGGGTTCCAGAATTGGACATTTACAATGGATTTGAGTGCTGTGAACGGCGCAAGAGTCGTCGCCCTAATTGAAGATGGTCGGAGCCAACGTTAGGTCGCCGATGCGCTAGGAATTCCAAGAACAACGGTTCGACCTGTCTACCAACGTTATGTGGAGACAGGACAGTACACCCGAAGACCAGGATCTAGAAGATCGCGCTGCACATCTGCCCATGACGATCGTTTCATCGTCTTGAGTGTTTTGCGAGATCGTCGCTTGACTACCACAAACGTCCGCAATGAGCTGGAAAAGTCTCGAGACGTCAGTGTATCGGAGCGAACCGTTAGGAGACTTATGGAAAGTGGCTTACATGCTAGACGTCCAGCAATGGGCCCGGAATTGCTCCCACACCACCACAATGCTCGTCTTGCTTTCGCTCGTGAGCATGGCAATTGGACTATGGTCGAATGAGGACGAGTATTGTTCACGGACGGATCAAGATTTAATCTACGAACATCCGATGGACGTGAAAGTGTGGAGAAGAACAGGAGAAAGATTCACCCCATGCACTTTTACTGAGAGGGTTGCTTTTGGAGGAGTCCAATTGACATGCTCACGAGCGAAAGCAAGACGAGCATTGTGGTAGTGTGGGAGCAATTCCGGGCCCATTGCTGGACGTCTAGCATGTAAGCCACTTTCCATAAGTCTCCTTCTAACGGTTCGCTCCGATACACTGACGTCTCGAGACTTTTCCAGCTCATTGCGGACGTCTGTGGTAGTTAAGCGACGATCTCGCAAAACACTCGAGGATGAAACGATCGTCATAGGTAGATGTGCAGCGCGATCTTCCAGATCCTAGTCTTCAGGTGTACTCTCCTGTCTCCACATAACGTTGGTAGACAGGTCGAACCGTTGTTCTTGGAATTTCTAGCGCATCGGCGACCTAACGTTGGCTCCGACCATATTCAATTAGGGCGACGACTCTTGCGACGTTCACGGCACTCAAATCCATTGTAAATGTCGAATTCTGAAACCAAAAAGAATTGAAAGTCTATGTTACTAAACGCAAATGCCTACTCCCACTACTGGAAGAAAAAAGTGGCACTAGCAGTCTAACAGCGACTGAATGTCAGACTGTCAAATTCTTAAAAGTCGAAAATTTGTTACAGCTAGTGTGTTCGCAGCTGACGTTATTTTGTCTCGATATTTGGTTGCTTCAGACGATATTTTCGGATTTTAAAACTTTTATAAACAGAAGCTTGCCCACGTTTTTGCTTTTCGCGATATTCCAAGTGGGCCAATTTTTCTGCCACTCAGTGTGTGTGTGTGTGTGTGTGTGTGTGTGTGTGTGTGTGTGTGTGTGTGTGTGTGTAATACACACAGACCGTGCATGGAACAAGGAACTCTTCTAGGGAAATTAAATCCACTATAGTCCAAATAAGTAATGGTAAATGACAAATACTATAGTTTTTCTTTTTCATGATGCTAGCCAGATGTGGGCAATGGGTCACTCGCAAGAGGTCCCAAAAATATAGCTTCCCTCACCAGCTATCTGCAAAGCAGATAGGATCCAGCTTTGGGACAGGATCTAGTGTTTAAAGCAGCCTAGCCCAGCTA
This sequence comes from Bathynomus jamesi, assembly GCA_023014485.1. NCBI lineage: Eukaryota > Metazoa > Arthropoda > Malacostraca > Isopoda > Cirolanidae > Bathynomus > Bathynomus jamesi. The sequence goes on along the minus strand of JAJOZX010001883.1, from coordinate 200,591 downwards.
CATTTAGAACCTCAATATAAGCAAAAGACTCACTGCCTTCACATCAGATTGAATACATCAAAGAAAAAGGGGTAACTATTATATTTTTAGCCAAAAACCCATCATGAAATGGACATGTTATGTGCCTTGAAAAGTGGACACTCAATTCTGCCAGTTGAGGTTTAAGTTTTGGTTTTTGGCTAAAAATATAATAGTTACCCCTTTTTCTTTGATGTATTCAATCTGACGTGAAAGCAGAGAGTCTTTTGCTTATATTGAGGTTCTAAATGTAGCTGGGCTAGACTGCTTTAAACCTTACATCCTGTCCCAAAGCTGGATCGCATTTGAATTTAGACGTTTTTGAAAACCTTTTTTGCTTCTTCCGCATAATATAGATTTATTGCGTCTTTACAAAAAATATTGATATATATTTTTTTTTGCATAATATAGATTTTTGTATGTTTATTGTGGTTAAATACTACGAAGCACATCTTGTATGAGCGGTAGTGAAAACGTTGAGGCAAGAATCACATCTGTTCTGTTGATACTTGTTTTCACATTTTTCCATGAAATAGATTTTGTCACTTTTCCCATTAAGTGCTCATCTTGCATAAACGTGTTGAAAGGGCATTCCTACAACAATCATATTTTTCATTCACAAGCCTCAGTCTTTTGCCAACCTGTCATTTGCAGTGTTGCAATAGTGAAATCATCATATGAGAAATGGCAAGTTCCTCAATGAAAACTCACAGAAATACTGAAATATGGCTCATTGGACAACCAGTTGAAATGATATGTGGGAGAAAACTTCCTTCCAAAGGTGATGTGCTCCGTCGTCTTTTTTATTTACTTAAGATAAGAAAACGCTAAGAGAGCTTCTAAAGCAGTTTACATAGAGTAGTTAAATTTTGGGAACAAGCTAGAATTCCAACAAGAGCTGATTATAATGTTATACCAATAATTGAAAAAGTAAATACGGAATATAGAATGCTCCAAAAATTAAAATTCCAGTGCTCTGAAACTCAGCATGAGAAAGAGAGATTGTTTCAGTACAGTTTAAACGATCTCTCTGATTTTGCTCACCAAAAAGGGCACGAGATGATCAAGATTAAAGAAGACAGAATTCCTCCAAGCTCAAAAACAGAAGGGAAGGAAAGGATATATGGCTAATGATGACAAAGCATTATCAGTGAAAGAAGATCGTAAAAGGAAGAGAGAGTCAGCTAAAGAATGGTTAGCACATAGGGAAAGGAAGAGAGAGGAGGAAGAAACAAAGTCTGCCAAATTGACTTCATCATGCAGCATGAGTAGTGAAGATGAAACAATGTTGTGTAAAACTAACACAGCATCAAAAATTAATGCAGGCAAGAAGGTTCCTAGCAAACCAAGTAAGAAGGAACTTGTAACACGAGACGTTGCAGTTGCACTGGACAGATCGAATATTTCTGATAGACAGGCCGTATATGTGCTATCAGCTGCTGCCTTTACATTAGATCATGATTTTGATGACTTGTCCATAAGCAGAAGTACAGTTCATTGAAAGAGAATGGATGTACGTGAGAAAATCGCAAAAGATTTAAAAGAATCCTTTAATCCTGAATGTTCTTTAATGGTGCATTGGGATGGAAAAATGCTAATCAATTTAAACTGGAAATGAAAAAGTTGAAAGATTAGCAGTGTTGGTGTCAGGAGGAGGCAAATCAAAGTTGCTTGCAGTACCCAAACTCGAGTCTGGCACAGGAGTAGACATTGCAACAGCTGTTGTTGAATGTTTAAAGGACTGGAACTTGAAGCTACTGCACAAATAGAACAAAAGCTTGGAGAAGACTTACTAAATATTGCACGCCAGCACCATATAATTGAACTTATTGCATCCAATACTTTTGAGGTCTCTTTATTCCACCAGTAGTGGACCTGGTATTCTGATATTCAAACACTAAGTCTGCTTGGAACTCCATCAACAAAGAAAATTTTGAAACCTTTCCTGATACTCCAGGATGTGATGAACTGCTTGTTATTAGTAAGAAACATCTAACCTTCACACAAATCCAAGATTACAGAGAGGTCCTGGAACTTACAATCCTCTATCTAGGAGATGTATCACCACGTGGAGTCAAATTTCTAAAGCCAGGTGCTTTGCATCGTGCTGGGTGGATGTCTCGCATAATCTATGCAATAAAAATTAATCTTTTCTGCTCACAGTTTAAAATGACTAAACAAAGTGGAATAAAACATTTTGCACAATTTGCCATTAGACACTATGTTCCTGCATGGTTTTCTGCACCTATCACTGCTTCTGCCCCTGCCAATGATCTTTCACTACTAAAACTGCTGCTAGTATACAAAGACAAAAGCATTGCTTTTGCAGCATCTCAAGCACTTTCTCACCATGTTTAGTACCTAAGTGAATTTCTTGTTTCACTTTCATTCTTTGATGAAGATATTTCCATTGATGTTAAAAGAGACATGGTAAAGGCACTCAAGATAAGGTAATCTAAACATCCACCCAAAAGAATAAATTTGAATGTTTCTGCCAATGATATTCAAAACAAGACAGTAGCCAGCTTTGTTACTAGCTGGTCTCGACTATTTTTTCACTAAGCTCAGACTCCCAATAGCCTTTTTTAAGGATGATCCAACAAACTGGAAGAACAGACAAGATTATCAAATGGCCCTTGAGTATGTCAAGTCAATGATGGTAACAAATGATAACTCCAAAAGAGGAATAGCATTAATAAAAAATTTCAATGCACATCTAACTAAGAATGAGTCAAAAGCAGTTTCTCCTGCAAGTAGTGGGAGCAACATCACCTGTAGTTTCCTAATGTAAAAAAATCAAACGAAGCAGGAACTGCGAACGCAGCAACAATGAGTGGGAGATGGGCACCCATGAGACCCCCACCTCTGAGTGGTTAATACTCAAAGAAATTTTTTGAATATGAACTCAAAGAAATTTTTTGAATATGAACTCAAAGAAATTTTGAAACAAGAAAATTAAGAAATTTAAAGTAGTGTGTGGCACCACTAAATATTTATTAATTTGGTAAGTTTTGGTCAGTAATGTTTTTCTAATATAGGTAACAATTTCCGAGGGTAAGACAAGATTCAGATACTTTCAAAATTTACTGTATAATTTTGGACCACCCTAAATTATATATATATATGTGCCTCAGTGGTGTAGTGGTTAGCATCGCTGACACCAAATCCATCAGCCCCAGGATCGAAACCCACTGACAGCAGCTGCTGCGCAGCAGAACCCAGCTGTTCATCCTTCCACACAATAAAAAGAAAGTGGTTGGTAGATAAATGGGTACCCTGGGTGGCCTAGTGGTTAAGACGCTGGGCTGCTGGTGAGAGGTGGTTCAGATTCCACGTTAAACTGTAGGTCTAAGGTGGAGTGAAAAGCTTGACCTTCGTCAGAATGAACAATTTGGGTGGAAGCTAACCAAGGTATGTGCGTATATATATATCATATACAATAGATGCTGGATTTAGTGTGCCTGGATATTGTCTCTCGCCGCTTATAGTGTCTCAAAACTAGGAAACAGTTACTTTTACATGGTAACTGCTATGGATAGTCTCTCTTTTCAGCTAGTATAGTCTACTTGGCAGCTCTAGTTTACACATGTATTTGTGATGCTGTGCTGTTTACAGGCTTACTAGATGGCCATGGAAGGAAAATGTTGTTTTAATGTAAAATGAACATAGTTTTGATGTTTGAATTGTAAAAACAATTTTAATGAGAAGTTGCATAATAAAGGTGTTTATGTTGTAAATATATTGATATACAGTACATATTCACTATTTTTAACCTTGCAAACCTCGAGAGACCAAACTGTGGATATAGTGTTTCATCAGATACAGTGTCCTTTTGGCTTGGCACCAAGTGGGACACTATAAATGGCATCTACTGTGTTTATATATATATATATATATATATATATGCCAAGTTTCATCAATTTATGTTGAGTGACAAAGGATATGGTATTAGCCTCCATTTGCCCTCTGATGTCTGCGTGTGAACTTGGTGCAGAGACCTGATTCTTGCTCATAACATATCAGCTATTTATGATACAAATGTGTGTCAAAGTTTCATCTATTTATGCTGAGCAGTTCAAAAGTTATGGTCCAGATACAAAAATCTAACTAAATTCAGTATGGCCTCTCCAAATTTTGGTCAGGGGCATAAAAATAAAGAATAAGTAACAAATCAAATGTGGTGATGAGTATAACAGTTTGAAATGCAAAATCTTTTAAGCAATTGATCTCTAAAAATTCTAAATGAGGTAAATAATTTTTGTTTTCTACGCCAATTTAAACTTAAAATTAACAAATTACGAAAAGGCCATGGCTCTTAATTTTTTTAATTTATAGCTATATGTATCTTTGGGAAGTTCCTGTAGTCTTAATAACAACAATGCAACAACAGGTATTCTATTGCAAACACTAAAAATTTAGTGGTAATGCTTTCAAAATATGCCATATTAAAAAGCATTCCACAAGGATCCAGATGGAAAAATAGAAGTCTTAACTTACCTGTATTGGCCTAATTTGACCCACACAATATCCCCATAGACTGGGAATTTCCCATTTTCACAATCTTCACATATAAAACTTCCTTCAGGCGCTGTTATGCTCAGGCATTCGGCATGGAAAGCAGCAGGACATTGGTCACATAACAGAAGAGATCCACCCTATTTAAGAATTATTATTATTATTTTTATCTCAGCTGTGTACTGAAAAATACGAAACAATCACTTAAATGCTCTTCACTTTATTCTATTTTACCTCAGCCACCAGCCTTATTTATTTTCATAAAGCAGGACCCATTGTCATGTTCCCGAGAAATACTGAATCTAAGTTTTGCTTTCCATAATTTCTCATGTAGTTTGAATAATTAATGTCAGCAAAAAATATGTTTTGGCTCGTTCATTCTTAAGATTAGACTCTTAAATTCATTAACTAGCAGCTGTATGTATATTTGCACATATAATTAGTCAAATATTTTAAGATGCAAAGAAGGCTGTGAGAAATTGGCAGGCAGATCACAGCTTGTAATGAAGATTTGTGGACTAACCACTGTGTTGCCCCCATCACAAACTCATATTTAAAATGAGACAAAATGTAGGTATGACTTTTTCACACACACCACTAGAAGTATGGCCTGAGAGAGGGGTGTAACCCTTTTCCCAATCCCAAGTTCGAGCATCGTGCCTACCCCAAGGAGAATGGAAATGAGATTTTAAATGCATACAAGGTTTTATCCATACAGATATATTCCCTAAATTGTACAAACCACAAAATAATTAGCAATAAAATTTGTTTACAAACCAACAAAGCTTACCTTTGAACAACAGAAACACCAATTAACATTAAAATGATGAGAACTGTTCTTAGGGATCTTCATATGTTTGGTACAGATGTGGTGGTTCTGACTTACTTCATCCGCTCCAGCAGCAATACAAGTCTCTCCTACATCACAATGATAAATATAAGTGCTAGTTACTAATGAATAAATCTCCTTACTCGAGTTTTTTAATTTCAATACTATCAGAAGCAACTCTTAGAACTCGATACGAATCTTTAAAACTTTGAAATGCAAACTGTACTGAAAAATGATCTTTCCAATGAAAAACAGTTTTACCTGTGTGGTAAGCGGATGGGCACCGAAGACATCTGGTAAAAGGGGGAGTTCTGGCAGCTGGGTCATTCATGTCATCAGCGTTAGCCGCACACATGTGACAAACATGACGTGGGCAGACAAGTTTCTAAATGTATACGTAAATTATTATTAAAGAGGTTACATTAAAATTTTCAAATAATAAACCCGATATTATACAACTGAAAATCAAAGCTGGGCACAAACCGTTAATCCTTTAATCATTAATTAACGAAGTTAACTTTTTCGTTAACGATTTAACTTTTAAGTTAACTTTGAAAATCATTATTGGACTAATTAACTTCCATTACATTTAACTTCCGTTAACCCAAAAAATTCATAAATAAACGTTTAAAAGTTTCTATTATTTTCAGTGCTGAGCAGGTGCGCAATTAATCCGCCACTGTTAATAGTGATGAACGAATTTCCATTTCCGCAGTGCAAAATCAGGCGATATATTTGTTTCCGTCGCCACAATTTGTGTCTTACCAAATATGGTAGTTATTTATGGCATTGGTTTGAGCAAAACATGGTCAACTGTAAAATCAGGCGGAAAGATTTGCCATTTGAGTTGAATGTTTCAACTTCTTTCAAGAAATATCACGAGCATTTTAAGGCACTTTCAATAATATATATGTAACAATTACAACAAATAACTACATTCGTTTCATTTGCAGTCTGTCTCTTGCGCAACATGTTTGTGCTAGTGAATATTTAAAAATAATCGTTGTCAAGTAAGTCATGTATATTTATAATATGTCTGTGAGTACCTTATTAGTAGTCTCCTTGATACATTTCAAGAACCATAAAACTGATCAGGTAAGATTTCAATTCTCATGTCACTTTGATGACATAAATTAAGTCAATTGATGTCTTACAATGGGAGCGTTTTCACCTTAACCCTTTATGTCCTGGTGGTACTTCTAGGTACCACATCTTTAAAATCTCCATAATTATTTTTCTACCCGGTTGATCCTGCAGGTACTTTCAAGTCCCAATGTGAATTAGTTTCTTTATGAGATAATAGATGGCATTGAGAAGTAAATGTGAGCGTGTGGCGCCAGAGGCTGTTTACTCTTTAGTATCTCTGCTGTGAAGACCGAAGAAATTTCAGTGCAATTACTTCCTGAATATTCTGTGCCATATCTGTTCAAAATAACAAAGGTAAGGGTTATTTTATTTTTTATCTTGTTCTTGAAATGTTCAAGAATGCTTCAAACAATTGTTGTTCTTGTTTATTATTTTTAAGTGTGAAATAATAAAGGATTTATTGAGTCAACTTCTAAGTACCAACAGGACAAACGGGGCATAAGTCTACATCGTTTTCTTTTGGTTTTCTTTCAATTTTATGGATGACTATTTTAATTTATGTGGAAATATTTGAACTTGAACTCGTGTTTTTACACAAGATGCTGCCTTCTTGGGTGAGCAAGTGTTGGTGGACTTGTTCATCAAGTTCAACACAGCCATCCCCTCCAGTGCTGCAGTGGAGCGTTTGTTCTCTATGGGCAAGGACATCCTGAGGGCCAAGAGATCATCCCTGTCTGATGAAAACTTTGATATGCTAATTTTCATGAAGGGCAACATGCATCTCATGGACAAAATGGAGAATGAGAAGAAGAGGGAAAATTAAATTATATATATAGTGTGTTTTTCATTTTTTTTATAATAAAAGTTAACATTAACGGTTTATCAGTAACTTCCGTTACATGTTTAACGGATTAATGGTTAACAAAGTTAACTTTTTGGTTAACGGATTAGCGGTTAACGGTGCCCACCACTGCTGAAAATAAGGTTGGCCTCCTAAAAATTAATTAATAGCCTAAATGATAACTTCAATCAGGCTGAAAACCCAATCAAAAGGAAACAAACAGTTTACATTGATTAAGATAAGCAACATCCTATTACCATCCTGTTATGGAGTTTAACCCTAGAGCCTGAGAGTGCCTTATTCAGTCATTTGTAGGTTGGGTAGATAAACCAACAATTGTCTGTATGATGGTAAGATCACAAGTACGAGTGAGTGTCAGAAACTTATCAGTTACAATTCAGGCAGAAATTTATGTACCAAAAATATTACAATACTATGTCAATTACTACTGTAGCAGCCAGTGCCTGTAGCTCAGTGAGTAACCATTTCCCTATGAGCAAAGTAAAGACACTGAGGTCAAAAGTGACTCCCAATGGTGCTGGTGATAAAAATCCAGGAGTTATTACTACTACTACTACTGTAGTATATATATACATACACAAGGAGTGATCAAAAAGTATTTATAATTTTATTGCTATGGACAAATGAATGCAAATAAGAAATAACCATTCATATATGTGAGTCTTCCTGCCTTCTGGCATCTACAGTCTGAAGCAAAATCTGCTACCATGAGTCAGTAGTTGGTTGGAGCACTTAAAAGGAGGGTGTGTTTTTGCACTGCGTATAAATCTCTGAAATGGAACAATGCGCATTTGGAGATGAACAAAATGATTAAAATGGCTTTTGGAAATGATGCTCTCAGTGTAGCTATGTTTACAAATGGCACAAAAAGTTTAAAAATGGAGAAACATCACTTGAAGACAAGGAACACAGTGGCCACCCTTCCACTTCTCATACAGATGAAAATGTCCAACAGATTTGATTCCTGGTACGAGCAAATGTTTCTCCATTTTTAAACTTTTTTGTGCCATTTGTAAATGTTAGCTACACCGAGAGCATCATTTCCAAAAGCTGTTTTAATCATTTCGTTCATCTCCAAACGCACGTTGTTCCATTTCAGAGATTTATACATACTGCAAAAACACACCCTCCTTTTAAGTACTCCAACCAACTACTGATTCATGGTAGCAAATTTTGCTTCAGACTGCAGATGCCAGAGGGCAGGAAGACACATGTAAATGGTTATTTCTTATTTGCATTCATTTGTCCATAGCAATAAAATTATCAATACTTTTTGATCACTCCTTTTGTGTGTGTGTGTGTGTGTGTGTGTGTGTGTGTGTGTGTGTGTGTGTGTGTATACATACATAATTAGGGTGCATCAGCCTATAAGGGGTGAAATTTTGAACTTCGGATATTGATTCGGCCCTATGATATTATGGTTACAATCCCCAACAAACCTTCAGTGTCCATGTTTCAAGCTGTTCTGACAATATTTAGTGGGTCCACCTCGAAGATGAAAATTTGACAATTGTGGAATTTTATGGTTTTACTAGAAAATCTTGTGTAAGCATTGTAGATTTTGTTTGAAAAAAAATTGTAAATATAGTTAGTTTTAGGCAAGTTTTAGCCTCAATTCATGAAATTATCTGTCCTTTTAGACTTTTTTTTGTATTATTCTGAGAATCATGAAGTGAGTTACCAGGATGCGGGACGAGGACCCAACTTGCCAAGCATCCCACCGACCACCTCCACCTATTAAAAATGGTATTTCATGATAAAATACTTGTAAAAATGGATTTATTGCTTATTGATATCTTAATTCTTCTTTGTCCTTTTTTCTTTTAAAACAGATGATAAAGAAGCTTGTCTCTTTCTCAGATTAGGAGTGGCTTTTCTGTCAGCTTCTACAACTTGGAGAACATTTTGAAGATGTTCTTCAGTCCTTGCAGCCTCATAAAAGTCACTGCATAGTTTTACTGCCCTCTCAGAGCCATCATTTATGACATTTATAGCCAAAAGTTTTTCTTTGGAAGATATAAATGATGATGCTATTTTCCATTCAACAATCTCAACCATTAAAAAATCATAGTCTAACTGTAGTGAAGAGAATATGAACCATGAGTTTTTGTCAACCAAGTCAGCTAGTGTGGTTTCCGATCGTAGATTGGTAGGGAAATTAGGCTTTCCAAAACTAGATCCATGTCTACCTTCTGGAACCACTGTCTCAATCTTGTGTGGTTTATAGGAAAGTAGATGGTTTGTTATAGCACGAAGTTCATTCTTTGGAACCAAATCGCTGAATAATACAAGAGGAATCATCTCTGATGAAAGGTACCAGAGATGACATTTCAAAGATGTTAGAGCACTTTTTGCTATTTGCTTGTTTACTTCCTCGTATCTAAGAAGCTTTTTGTAAAGCTGCAAATCGTGCCATGGTGCATCAAAAACTGAAGAGCAGGTCATCCACCATGGGTAGTAAATCAGTGAAATGAAGGTTGCAAAATCTCTTAGTTTCAGAATTTGTTGCTTGTTTGTGATTGTTACTGAAGGTAGTTTCAAGATATTATCTTCTAATAATGCAATTTTTAGAGCATATATTGCTTTACTCATCCATCTGGCTCTATGTATAGCACCAGGTCGCTGAAGGGTTATATCCTTATCACTAGGTCCTGCATTTAAGTATATAACACAACTAAGTCAGAAAATTGTTTGTAGTCATATCGTGTATGTTGCTTTTCTATATTACTTATTTGAATTGCATAATCAGTCCATTCCTGAAGAATCTCCTGGACAGCTTTGGAGTACTGATTGAAGTCAATTTTTTTTCAATTTTTCATCCTTGGAAATCCACTGAAACTTTTCTCAAAATCTGTTAAAGACATTAATTTCTGGTCCACTCGAAGTTTCTACTTTCATGTCCTGAAACACATGACTCATAACTTCAACATGATGCCTGCATGCAGACCATAATAAAGGCCATCCAATCTCTTGTTGGATAGTTATGCATGCAGCGCTCACATGTCCCGTGTTGGTTGCTGTAGTGTCAAAAACCAAGTTCACTATTGAATCGGAGCAGCTCCACAATTTCAGTAGCTTCATAACTTCTTCAGTCAAGTTTTTCCCAGATTGGCCACTGCCACCAGCACTAGGATGATATGATGGAATACCAAGTAGTTTGAGATCCATTGAATTTCCAACTGATATGGCTAATCGTTCTTCTGTAACATTTATCCTGCAGAGTAGAAATTATTTTTGAATCCCAATGAAGAGAGGCCAATTTAGGAGGATTCCAGGATTTTTTAATGGAACTTGAAATTTTTTGGGCTACTTCGTGTCTTGCTCTATCAGCTGTAGCATATGAAGTTGCCAATGCCTTAGTGTTACCACCACATTCTTCAACAAAAGCTTTTGTGAATGCAGCCTGTTGTGCTGGAGTCATTTTCATTCTTGATGCCAAAGAAACAAGTTTTGGTCTTTTCAGAATGTCATGAGGAATGATAGCTTGAGTACCTAAACAGACTGTTGACTGTGTGGATTTTCCATCTTTTTCAGCTCCATCATTAGCTTCTGACTCACTCTCAATGGTAGTTGTATCACTTGTGCTACTGCTTTCTAATTCAACATAACTGCAAGAAGCTTCAGTGTCTCTCAATTCCTTTTCTTGCATTCATTTTCTTCACATTTTCAAAAATTAATGCGCTTCATTTTGGATGCTAAAGTTTGATCATGAGCTCCAAAAGAAGCAATTCTATCCCCTTGCATAGATTGAGGAAATTGTATATCTTCTGGATTACTCATAATTTTTTCGGCATTTTTAATCCACAGTGGAAGTCATTTTAAGTTGCATTTCCATATCTTCTAGTCTTGTCTTTGTACTTTGTAGCTCTCTTCTTTTCAATGGAATTTCTCTCAGTTTCACATTCTTTTCTGACAACGAAATTATTTTCTCATGCTTTTTTTCTCAGTAATCATTGGTATGTTGGCTTTATTGTAGAATGGTTGAATTTCTGTTAAAACAATTTTAGCTATATCTCGCTTAGTTCTCTCTTTTAGACCCTGTTGCTAGTGAAATAGGAAACATCTAAGAACTTGTTCACTTGTTGGCAAGCGACATCCTACAATCTTTGCATCATTATTTGTGATGCCAGGACCTAATCCAAATATACAGGTTTTTTTTCGTGTTTTTACATCAACTTTATCTGCACCACTTGAACAAGTTTTACCACTAGAAGTGGCTTCACTGGCTTTACCACTATTATCCATTATATCATATATCAACTGCTATCACCAACATATATCAAAAATTGACCTGTAATAGAAACATAGATTAATATTAAAGTAGTCTACATGCCTGAAAATAAGAAAAAATAGCTATAGGTATTTCATGATGGCAAATGATGTTTATTAATAGAAGCTATGGCTTAAACACAAGCAAACTAAACATACTAGGCCTATAGTACCTTAAGGATCATTCAATTCAATAAAATAAAGGTATATGTGAAAAAAATAATTTAAGGCAATTTATCCTAAAAATTGTCATTTTTGTAAAAGTTTAGGAGCTAGGTAGACGCAGTAGATATTAATCAATTGACCTGAAATTTTGCATGTGAATTTTTTTTAGGGAATGTAACCATAATAACGTAGGGCCAAATCAATTTTTGAAAGTTGCCATTTTTGATGAACTCTAACGTACGTACATACATATATATGCAGGGTGGTGGACTATCACAATACATTTTTTATTATTTGTATTGTATTGAGAGATACGATACAAATAAGCGTCAGTAACACGATACTCTCTTTCCTTCAAAGAGAAACAATGTCTGATGAATTGTTTGAGAAGTCACTGTTTGTAAAATTCAATAAAAATAGAAAGTAATTCAGTTGTTTCATAATATGTCATACATGATGTATATATTATAAATATATTATATTTTATATATATGTATCATATCGCGATACATATATTATTCATATTGGTCATTTCATGTCAGTTCAATGGTGAAAAAAACCTGACCATCACCAATTTTTTTTTTTTTAAATTGGCACACACAGATCTCTGAGAAAAACAATGATGCTTGTTTCAACACTCTATGTCATATGGTTCCAGAGATATGGCCCTTCAAATTTTGTAAAACAAGGTCAATTTCCAAGGTCACACCATATTTCAACATGAAATATGTCAGCTCCTATTGCACTTACAGAGACCATTTAAATGCTATTTTAAAGCAGATCTACAACTTTTTCTGTTCATATTTTACCTAAGTAGTAAAAAAAAAATCTTATTTTTGACCTTTGACCTTGTGTAGGTCATTTGATGCACAACCAATTTTTTTCTCCTTTCACCCAATTTTGGCTACACACGTCTACCTTAACCTAAAAAGGTTTTTAGTGTTGATTAAGTTAGTATAGATGCTACAGCCATTTCAGTGGACCATACCCACCTCCATTTTGACCAAGTACCTTTTTTCACCAAACTTTGCATCACTATCTTTGGAACTGTTTGAGCTACAGTGTCGAGAAAAATATCATTAGATTTTTCTTACTGATATATATAACATCTGCTAATTTTCAAAAAATTGGTAATTATCTAACCTAACCCAGTTATTTGGTCGAATAAGTATCCAGCCCTATTATAATTTTTTTTTTTTTTTTTTTTTGTATATTTCAGAGAATTATATAATATAGTTAATTTATATGGACATTCAAAAATGTGAAGAACTTCGAACCTGCTATCCTGTTTAAAGGTAAAGCTATGTACGTATATAAGGACCTTATACTAGGCTATAAGGTACTACCCTATAGAATAAGTTCAGTTTTAAGAGTTAGATGAGTTTTAATAGAATTACTTAACTGTGTATTTATTCATTGTGTACAACAGTATGTACCCATGTGAAAATAAGCTTATTTAAACCATGGAACAAGGATTTTTTTTGGCATCTGTATTTATTCCAATCTGTAAATCAAACTGCACATTTTTTCTTGTTGTAGACCTCTGAAACAAGATCAGTAGGTCCCAAATTTTATTTGTGCCATCTAAGCAAAAATAGCTTTTAACAGGGTTGGATACAATGAATAATTATAATTGTATTTTTAATTAATTGATCCTAATTTCCATTAATTGTAACCGATTCAAAATAAAATAAAAAAAGTAATTGTAATTGATTTTTGAGCTATAACTGATGTAATTGATCAATTAATGTCAATTGTTAAAAATTATACCACTAGATCTGGCAGTCATACATCATCCAATGAAAATAAACCTTTGATAGTTTATTTAGTTATACTTAGATATAGATATATATTTATTTTAGATATATATTTAGATACATAGAATAGATAGTTATATTTGTGTAATTGTAATTGATTAAGACAAAATTAATTATAATTGCAATTGATCTTGAAATTGTGAAGTACAATACTAACTAATTAATTTGAAGAAAAATAAAAAAAATTTTAATCGTTTCCATTTTGTGTAATTGAACCCAACCCTGGCTTTTAAGCTACATTTTTTTTTTTTCCTTTTTAGATAAAACATCGATTTCAGCAGTTTGAATATGGGCAGGTTCTGTTGTGACCCATTTAAAAAACACAAAGGAAAAGTGAAAAAAGGCATTTGTGCATTGACTAAAAATTTGTTGATCAAAATCCTGAATTGAAACTAACAAATAATCATAAAGCATGTGCAACCTGTCGAAATATACTAGCAAATCATCCATCCCCAATCCCTGAATGTGAACCACTTGAAAAATCATCATCCACCTCATCAAGTGCCCCATCTGAGCTAGAAATCATTGGAGATGTAGTTGAATTGCAGTATGAGCTTAGTAAATTCAATGCTTCATTGGCCACACTTGAGACCCCAATAAAACCATGTAAACTCTCTGACAGCACTGGTTACGCAAAGAGAAAGTTGAGGAAAGTAGTAGTAGTTGTGAAAAGAAAGCTTGAACTTGCAACTAAACAACCAATTTCATGCAGTGACTCAGATGATACAGAACTGGAGATTCTTCAACAACTAAGAGAGAAATTTAATCAAGTGACAAGTCAAAGTGAAAAACTGACAATTCTTACTATCCTACCAAAAAGATGGACACAAGTAAAGATCAGAGAAAAATTTAAGTGCTCAGATTACATGGCTAGGCAAGCAGAGAGTTTGATGAGGGAGAAGGGAGTGCTTTCAACTCCTAATCCACATTTGGAGAAACGCCTGAATAGTGAAACTGCTGCCAAAGTAATTGACTTCTATCATTCACCAGATGTGAGTAGACAAATGCCAGGGTTGAAAGACTTTCTGTAAAAGGAGCTGATGGTAGGCGGGAAAGAAAACAAAAATCGCTAATCTTATGCAACCTAAAAAAAGCATTTTAGCTTTTTAAAACAAACCATCCAACAATTAAAATAGGATTTTCAAAATTTGCAGAGCTTCAGCCAAAAGAATGTGTGTTGCCAGGTGCCAGTGGAACACACACACACTGCATTTGCACTAAGCACCAGAATGTCAAGGTCTAAGGTCAAATCTTTGGTAGGATAAATAATTACCTTGAAAGGCATATACAAATACTTTATTATTATTATAAATGTAACAATAATGGTTTCCATAAAATATATTGTAAATACCTAATAACTGCCTTTTTTTAAATATAAAGTTATGTTGATGCCTCTTTTTTCATGGTTTCACCCAGCTCAACAAGAATTGGTTCTTATAACTCAATTGGTAAAAATAAAGGAATACGTTATTTTAATAGCTATACATATTAAAAAGCAAATTGTCTTAAAAATAGCAGACATTATAGGTCTCAGTGAGCCAAATCTAATGGTACTTTTCTCAACACACTAGCTCAAACAGTTCCAAAGAAATGGCGCTCCAAAGTTTGGTGGAAAAAGGTACTTGGTCAAAATGGAGGTAGGTACGGTCCACTGAAATGGCTGTAGCGTCTATACTAACTTAATCAACACTAAAAATCTTGTTCTAGGTTAAGGTAGACATGTGTACCCAAAATTGGGTGAAAGGAGAAAAAAATCAGTTGTGACATCAAATGACCTACACAAGGTCAAACGTCAAAAATAAGATCAACTTTTTTTTTTACCACTGAGGTAAAATATGAATAGAAACGAAGTTGTAGATCTGCTTAAAAGCTTTAAAATAGCATTTAAATGGTCTCTAAGTGCAATAGGAGCTGAGATATTTCATGTTGAAATATGGTATGACCTTAGAAATTGACCTTTTTTTCACAAAATTCGAATGGCCATATCTCCAGAATCATATGACCTAGTGTCAAAACAAGTGTTATCCTGTTTTTCTCACCATGATCTATAAGTGTGCCAATTTTCAAAAAAATCGGTGATGGTCACATTTTTTTTACCCAAAATTCCATTGAACTGACATGGAATGACCCATATATCTAATATCATGATGAGATACATTTTGGCAATGTATCAAGTTACTTTTTTTGGCTCCAATACACCACCATATATACACTATATGATCAAAAGTATTTGGACACCGCATGGTTTTGGGAAAAATGGTTTTATTATGGCATTTAGTAACCAGTAGGTCCACCCTTTGCTTTTATTACAGCGTCAACACGTTGAGGCATACTTTCCACCAGTTTTCGGTAAGTCTGTGCAGGAATGGCTCGCCATTCCTCTTGCAGAGCTGATGCAAGAGATGCAAGTGAAGCCGGGCGTGGTGTGCGGTTTCGTATCCATCGCTCCAGTTCGTCCCATATGTGCTCGATTGGGTTGAGATCGGGGCTCTGAGCAGGCCAGTCTAACAAATCCACCTTATTTTCACGAAACCAGTCCTGCACACGCCTTGCAGTATCGCAGGGAGCTTGATCCTGTTGAAACAAACAATGGCCATCTCCGTAGTATTGCCACAGTGTAGGGAGGGCCGAATTGTCCAGAACGTCGAGATAAACATCAGCGTTCATGGTAGTGGGTATAACAACCAACGGGCCGAGCCCTAGCCAGGAAAAACAACCCCATACCATGATGGACCCTCCACCGAACTTCACCGTTGGACGTACACAGTCAGGAAGAAGCCGTTCTCCGGGCTGTCGCCACACCCAAACACGCCCATCAGACTGGAAGAGTGAATACCGCGACTCGTTGCTCCAAAGAACAGTTTTCCAGTCCTCCACGGTCCAGGAACAACAGGAGACACACCAGGCCAAACAACGCGTGGCATTAACTTTTGTAATCAGTGGCTTGTGTACAGCTGCTCTACCATAATAACCGAGTCTGTGCATCTCTGCGGATAGTTACAGTACTAACGGAGGTACCAGATGCTCTTCCTACCTCCTCAGCGATGGAAGCGGCAGAGGACGTGCGGGACTTCTTGACGTCGTACCAGACTACTTCTATCACGTTCCGTCAGTTTGCATGGTCGTCCGGAACGGTTTTTCGCGTTAGTTGCACCATCGTGCTTCCATCTCATGATAACATCCGCTAGTCGACTTTGGTATATCCTGTTTGGCTGCAATGTTTCGTATAGAAACGTTACTTAAATAACATCCGATGACGAGTCCACGTCCAAGCGGCATGGCTTCACAACAGTTACTGATAACTTAACAGAACACCTCAGCATTATAGTTTCGCCACGCTTTTTCCCAGCATACCTTTCGGCGAAGGTGATATTTGCAGAAATGCGGATTTTCCAGGATGTCCGAATACTTTTGATCATATATATATATATATATATATATATATATATATATATATATATATATATATAGTCATTCCATGTCAACTCAGCCACAAAATGGCACTTTTTGCACTCACCCCTTTCAATTTTGCTCATACTTGGCACAATAGCAGATATACATGCCAAACTTAAATTCCCAAATTATTAGAGCTGACTGACCTTTGGTTACTGAGATACAAGGTCACAAAGTTGTGACATTTTGACCTTTTTTGCGTTAAATGACTATTTTCAAAACGGTGTAACTAAAAAACTATTAAAGCTAGAGCATTGATTTTGGTCTCATTGTAAAGCTCTTTAGTAGCCCCTTGTTTATTGTCTCTTGTTAAATATCTCTACTGTGAAAAATAAAAAAAATCCCTTCAAAAGTTGACCTTTGACCTTGAAAAAAAAAAATACCTTCTCCTAAAAAATTCAATTTATTTACATTAATACCTTGAGTCATGTACAACAAAATCCCAAGAAGCTGTAAGTGGCTGATAACTAGTTCAATGTAAAAAAAATAAATGAAGTTGGCATCATTCTTCAATTTTAGATTTTTTTTGTCAGTTCATTTATTTAAAAGTTCTGTTCTGATATAGTGTCAGTGAAGACTTAGTTCAACTTAACATTATTAGTTCAAAAACCTTTTTGTGACCTGTGCCAAAAGAAGTCTTTTAAAAGACAACCAGGGTTAAACCCCTCGACAGCCCCAAATCTACTGGAGTAGCGCTGATCCAAAGGCCCAACTAGTATATAAGTACTGTCAACTTTACAGAGTTGACTCCTGACTTCAAGTTAAAGTGAATTTATTTTTACTAAATACATGTATAAAAATTTATTTAATAATTCATTAATTGTTCATTGTTTTCTTTTCATGATTTTCTGTGCTTTTGTGATTTCAGAATACAAACATGGAACATTTAAAACTGAAACAGAAGTGTGCTGATCCTTTGCTGCGTCACAAAGGTCAGTGTCGAAAGAAGAGTTTGAGAATTGTACCACAGGAACTTGTAAATAAGTTTCCCGATCTGCACTTAACACTACATCACAGACTTTGTAAGCAGTGTAGAGAACATCTTGAGTCCTTGCCTGAGAAAGGAATAGGCACTTTGAATTCAGACATAAATGATGATTCTTCTTGTAGTAGTGAACCACCTGAAGATCTTGAGAAAATTGAAAATGTTGACAATAGTGATGCATCAACTTCAGAGCAAAACCATGAGATGTGTACTTTGAATGCTTCTTTTGTTTCAATTGGTGAATCACCCATAAAAAAGAAAGCTTGTAGAGCAAAAGTCATATGGAGCTAAAAAACTAAGCAAGGTGACAGAGACGGTTAAGAAGAGAATGGAAACAGTTGCAGGAAGAGAGATTTCTGACTCACAATTTAAGGAGCCATCTGGAGATGTAGACTGTTTAGAAATAATAAATCAACTCAAGGAAAAATTCAAAAATGAAAATACTAAAAGAAGTGATAAAATAAAAATCCTCACTGTATTGCCCAAAAGTTGGAGCATTAGGAAAATTGCTTCAGAATTTAACACAACAAGGCATACAGCATCTATTGCTAAAAAAATAGTTGAAGAAAAAGGTGTCCTTTCAGACCCAAATCCAAAGGGTGGGAAAAGAATTAAACAGGATACTGTTGACGCTATTAAAGCATTTTATCTTTCAGAAGACATCAGTAGAACAATGCCAGGAAAGAAAGACTATTGTAGTATCATTGACAATGAAAGAGGAAGGATACATTTGCAAAAGCATCTTTTACTTTGCAATTTAAAAGAAGCCTATCATATTTTCAAAGAAAGAAATCCTTTGGTTAAGGTGGGATTCAGTAAATTTGCAGAATTGCGTCCAAAGCAGTGTGTTATTGCTGGAGCAACAGGAACTCACTCAGTATGTGTCTGTACAATTCATCAGAATGCCAAACTTATGTTTGTAGGAGCTGAATTAGAAAAACTAACTGCAAATGATGACACACCTACTAAGAATGTACGTCATTGTGTTGCCTTTATGGAATGCAATCCTGCCTCAGACAATGTGAACAATGCGGAGATCCATCAGATTTAAAAAACAGACTACTGGACATATTTACAAACAACTTCATTGATATCATAAATTTTAAAAAGTGGACCAATACAGATCGGTCAAATCTTGAATCAGTAGAACTGAATACAGATGAATATATTGACCAATTCTGTAACCAACTGAAAGAATACCAGATACATGACAAGACAAAGATGCAAGCAACTTATTACTGTGAAACAAAAATGTCTTTGAAAGATGGTGAGGTCCTTGCTGTGTGTGATTTTGCTGAAAATTATTCCTTTATTCTTCAAGATGAGTTCAGAGCTTTCACTGGAACAATGAGATGGCTACTCTACATCCATTTGTTATTTACTATAAAAAGGAAGATGAGATTGCTCACCTTAGCTTTGTTATTATTTCAGAGTGTAACATCCATAACACAGTTGCTGTACATTTGTTTCAAAAGCATCTGATAAAATTCCTAAAAGATAATATCTCATCCATCGGTTCCATCCACAAAATAATTTACTTTTCAGATGGGTGTGCAGGACAGTATAAGAACTGCAAAAACTTTTTGAATCTTTGCCATCACAGAGATGATTTTGGAATTGAGGCAGAATGGAATTTTTTTGCAACAAGTCATGGAAAGGGACCCTGTGATGGTGTTGGAGGCACAGTTAAGAGATTAGCTGCAAAAGCTAGTCTACAATGACCTTATGATGAACAGATCCTTACTGCAGAACAGTTATATACATTTGCAAGTGAAAATATTGTAAATATAAAATGTCATTTTTCAACCAATAAAGAGCATGAAGAGGAAAGCCAACTTCTCCAAGAAAGACACTCAACTGCAAGGACTATTGCTGGTACACAGAAATTACACCATTTACAGCCAGTTTCATTGACTTCTCTTAAGGTTAAACATTATTCAAATATTGAGAGTTACTGAAAAGGAAGAAGTTGTGACTGAGGAGAAAATACATGGTTTTGTTACTGCTGCATATGATGGCCATTGGTGGGTGGCATATGTGCTGGAAAAGATACCAGAGAATAGAGAAGTAAAAGTCACATTCCTTCATCCTCATGGCCCAAACCCATCATTTGTGTATCCTGGTCGACCAGATGAATTAATCTTACCATATTCAGATATTCTAACACAAGTTAAGGCATCTACTACTAATGGACGAACATACAGGATTTGCAAAGAAGTTACTTTGAAGGCATCCAAAGCTTTGGCAGATCTACAGCACAGAAAGGTAAGAATTCAAAATTAAAATGGTCATGTAACTATATATACACTGCATACATTTTAAGTTGTGATAAATGGAAATCAATGAGCACTATACCTATACATATTGTATGTACATTTTAATATGTTACTTGTATTTGTTAATTAGGTAGCTATCTAGGTATACATTAAAAATTGTTTTCTCTTCTAGAAATCACAATAAATTGGGTGGCCCACAAGAATCTTGTCAACTACTGAAAACCATCACATACATGCACAACATACAGGTGAGGTAGGTAAAGAACAAATATTTAAAAATAAGCATTTGCTTGTTTGTAGAAGGCTGCAGATAGTATGTAGATATGGGTTGTATTTGTAAGAGATTGAGCTGACCTTAGACAAAAATGGTTACTGACATACAAGGTCACAAAGTCATGACTTTTTGACAATTTTTGTATAAAATTACTTTTTTCAAAATGTTGCTTGAATTCATTATTTTTTATACATTGAACTAGTTATCAGCCACTTACAGCTTCTTGGGATTTTGTTGTACATGACTCAAGGTATTACTGTAAAAAAAATGAATTTTTCAGAAGGTATTTTTTTTATTCAAGGTCAAAGGTCAACTTTTGAACGTATTTTTTTATTTTTCACAGTAGAGATATTTAACAAGAGACAATAAACAAGGGGCTACTAAAGAGCTTTAAAATGAGACCAAAATCAATGCTCTAGCTTTAATAGTTTTTTAGTTACACCGTTTTGAAAATAGTCATTTAACTCAAAAAAGGTCAAAATGTCACAACTTTGTGACCTTGTATCTCAGTAACCAAAGGTCAGTCAGCTCTAATAATTTGGAAATTTAAGTTTGGCATGTATATCTGCTATTGTGCCAAGTATGAGCAAAATTGAAAGGGGTGTGTGTTTTAGGTGGCTGACTTGACATGGAATGACCCTATAGCAGGGGTGGGGAAACCCTCGCCCACGGGCGAAATTTCGCCCACGAGCTAATTTCAATTCGCCCGCTTAGGTATTTATTATTTACTGAAAATTATTTATTTACAGCCCAGCAAATAGCTTTTTAAAATACATCTTATATACAGCGTGTCCCAAAGAAATGTATACCCACTTTGTTCGATAATACCAGCTATGAGGATAATAAATATATTACTTTGTATCTGTTTTTTAATAAAGAATTTTCTCCTGAATCTAAATATGTAATTATTTTTATTAAAAATTGAAAAACAAAAAAGTTACAGATGTTTAAATTATAATTATTATTTTCGAGACTTCATGTGCGATATTTTCTAATATTTTTGCACATATACGAGATAAGTTTGAAACCGCCGGCACTGTGCAAAACTTACAAAAACAACGTTCTGGAAGACGTCGAACATCTTAGATAAAGTGTCATTTAACCATGGAATTTGTAAATTTTTTGAATTAACTAATAATTACAACATTTATGCTTCAATATCAACACTAAACATAAGTATCTCAAAACAGTCAGTTAAAATATTAGAAAATATCGCACATGAAGTCTCGAAAATAATAATTATAATTTAAACATCTAACTTTTTTGTTCTTCAATTTTTAATAAAAATAATTACATATTTAGATTCAGGAGAAAATTCTTTATTAAAAAACATATAAAAAGTAATATATTTATTATCCTCATAGCTGGTATTATCCTCATAGCTGGTATTATTAAACAAAGTGGGTATACATTTCTTTGGGACACGCTGTATATAAGCTTAAAATTTGCTAGACGCCCACGGAGGTGTTTATGTTATCGATTTTCGCCCTTGGTACTGAAAAGTTTCCCCACCCCTGCCCTATAGGCTAGTTCTGCATAATGCAAGGCTGTCCTGGCTAATATTTCTGGAAAGTGCACATATGGTCTAATTAATACTAAACATATCTGATGTCAACTGGATTCAAATAAGGAAGTTCAACATTTCTTGTTTACCCCACCATCATAGACTAAATAACTTCAATATTTATTTAAATGTTATGTCTGGTACTTCACTCATCTCTTACATACTTGGTACTCATTCTGAACAAAACTGGATTACTAGTCCACTTTCTTTTTTTTGGTACTTAACATGTAGGCATAGGATTAAGGGGGAAAAAAAAATTTGAGCCTCATGCAAAACAAAAGAAAGTACTCCAAAAACCAAATACATATTTTATGTAAATTAAACAAATTACAAGTCACTGCAACAGTCTCAGCCCTAATTTTTAGGTTCTACATTAACTAAAAGGAGTTTCTCCTCACCTCTGTCTGCCTTGCTTTTGAAACTTGTGGCCAAGTTTTCACACAATGATCATGGTAAAATTTGCCACAGGACTGAGCTGAACATCTAATCCTCTCACCCTCTTCAGATTTGCAAATAAAACATTTGTGAAGTCCTGAAAGGCAAGCGGCACATCGGAAATCGCCATTAGGAGCTGTGTCCAATCCAACACAAGACAGATGAAAAACAGAACCACACACTCCTCTACATTTCACCATATCTGCCCCAGATTTGAAACTAACATTTTCACAGTTGATGCAAACCTTCTCATATTTGGGGACGCGATACATGCCTTTAACACCCTCCACTCCATCATCTTCCTGAGTTGAACTTTTCTTTGATTTAAAAGAAGCAAGACTAGATAAGTCGGAACTACTACTATCATCTGTATCCATGGAACTTGATGGATCATAACCAAGTTTGGATTTGTAGCGTGATTTTTGCACTGGTGTCAATTTCTTCCACTTCTTCTTAAGTAATTCTTTAGCTTTCTCTCTCGACAAATTAGAGTCTTTTATTGTCGTTTCTAAATGTTTTTGGAGATAAACCTCAAAATCTCCTTGCTTAATCTTATCTAATTTAATCCGTTTTGTTTTCCTCTTTTCAACTGAGGAATCATCATCAAAGCCAGAAAAATCATCACTAGATTTACTTTTGGTGGAGCTGGTTTCTGATTTCATAAAGGTTTTGCTAATTCTGGATTTACTCAGTTTCCTTTTCCTTGTATTGATGCTTGAAGGTCGAACACTCTTCTTTATGTGAGGCTGAAATTCTTGTAATCTTTCATACCTAGTCCAAAATACGTTAAAAGTGTTATTTATGCTGAATTTCACTTTTAATTCTTAAGTTACATTTCATACATGAAATCTGCTTTACATTTTCATTATGTGATTATTTTGTTAAAATGCATTAATAAAGTTTTTAAAATGTTACAAACCTTAAAAAATATTTTTTCAAACCCTTCAAATTTAAACTACTATCAACAAAATCGTTCTATGCACTCACTAAAGCATCTCATCACTAACAAGTTAAAATAAGGATAATTGTGAAGACACTATTCAAGCATCACTAAAATCTCTCGCTACTCACTCAGTTCTGACAAAGACTAACAATCTTTACAAAAAAGAAAAAAAAACCTTACCTATCAAGAGTGACTGCTTTATCCGCTTCTTCCACTGCCTGGTGCCATTGAAATGTCTTAGAATGGCTATTTCTATCTTTATGAATAAAGGCATGCAGCTTCGCATAGGTCTTTAGTGTGTTTTTATTTGTAGGGTTCTTCAAGAAATTCTTAGTGGTTTTAGCCTGGAGGAAAAGTTTAAGCTGTAGTAGTCACATTTAATTTTTAAATAATCTCAACCGCTACAACTTGTCAATATTAAAATAGAATCTAAACTTAAAGGTCTTTTTTTTTTTAACAGGTTGTAGTTTAATGAAAATTTGGTTGGCAAAACATGACAATTCCTATTAAAAATATATATGGGTCTATCATATCTGTTGCTATTCCACCAACCAATGGTGAATGAATACATCATGCTCAATTTTCATTTAAATAAATTTTTTACAAACAATATACTTCTGCCAAATATAAGCACAGACATGACTACAATTTTACCCACAATTACATGGTTTAAACAAACTTTAAATCAGGATTCTGAAGTATGAAAACAATTATTTCTTTAAATTAAATTGTGCTAATTCAACAAATTTAAAACAAGTTCAAAATTTTCCCAAACTGATATTGCTATTTTGAAGCAAATTAAAAAAATGGTTGAGAAATCATTAAATTATTCTCAAAATTCAACCCACAAATACTTCAAATAAATAAAATTTGAGAGAAATTTATTATTAAGTTTAAATAATCAGTAAAATGAATAAAACATTTTATTTGTTCCTATTTGTCAGTTGAAAGTCGTATTACTGTGCATACCCACGCATAATTAATATCCACAATACTCATACTTACAGTTTCCTTCACATCTTCAATTAAAGAAACCAATTTGGGGAGTCCTTCATAAGAAAAAATGGCTGGTGAACTCACCCACATTGTCTGATTATTATCATAAAAAAACTGAACGTGGTATTGTCGTGGTCCTTTAAGTTTAAATGTAGTTGGACCTTAGAAATGAAAAAATATTTTGAAAATTAATGCCACAAACATTAACTGTTTCAATGGTTGTGTACACTTATAGTATTTCATTATTTAGGATACACCTAGTAGTTATTGTATTGTTATAAAAAGCAATTCTACAGGGTGCCCATAAAGTCATGCATCATAGGAACATAAGCAATGTCTATTTATTTGTCTCCATCAGGCCAAATATGTTGAGGAACATTCAAAGAAACCTGCTTTTTCATTTACAAACATGTTTCGAGATTGGTGGGAATCATTTCAAACAAATAAATAAAATAAGTGTATTTTCTTATGATGCACGACTTTATGGACACCATGTAGATAAAATATTTGGAGTGAAAGGCGATAAGAGAAATAAAAATGAGGGTTCAATTTATTAGAATAAGCATACCCTTACTTCGATTAATTCTGGTGTATGTGGTTTCATTTTTGGGATAAGTAATCATCCCAGGCCAGAGAGGATTCCCTTTCATGTTCACCCAAACCAAATCACCAATGAAGTAAGTACAGGGGTTCTCTTTCTCTGTTTTGAGATCAATATCAGGTGTATTGTCTAAAAAGTCCTGTTAAAATGAAATTAAGAATCAAAATGCTGAATTATTATATATTTAACAAGCAAATTAATTATGCAATGCCTTTTTTAAAGCTTACTTCAACAACTAACCATATTAACTATTAAAAAAATAATTTAATTTTGAATAAAAACCTAACAAACTACGTAATAACTTACTTCTTCAATTACAGAAACTGTTTGTTTATGTTTCTCTGATGCTTCCTTACGTCTTTTTTCCTCCTCTACAGTTACATCAATAAGCACTGGTTTCTTGACTTGCCTCCCATATTTTGTCTTCAGTGATTCCTCAGGCTTAACTTCTTCATTCAAGGTTTCCATTTTTATTATTTTGGGTTCAACTTCTGTTGCTGTTGAAGCAGAATCACTCTTTTGGGTTGTATGTTGATCTTCTTTGTCTGTGGGTAATGTTTTACTTTCATACATAAATTCTATATTGTTTGAATCTTCTGAAATGATTTCTGGCTCTTTATTTGGTGTAGTAGTAGTAGTAGTAGCAGTAGTAGTAGTAGTAGTACTAGTTTCAGAATCTGCTAAAGAGCTTTTAATAATATTTACATCTTCTTGAATAGATCCCAGTTCCTCCAGTTCAGTCTTCTTCACATTGTAATTAGATTTTTTCACCATTTTCTTTACATTTGTATTCTCTTTACTGAGAGAATCAAGCATATTTTCATTGAAATTGGATTCAGAATCATCCGTGTGATTATTACAGAGGGTGTGATCAGGCGTAAGTGGCTGTGGCCCTTTATCAATCTCTTCTCCAAAGCCAGTTCTACTTCTGGTGCATCTCTTTTCGTTAGTGGATGAACTTTCGTGTTTCCTTCTCTTATTATTATTCCTTTCATTCTTTTTCTTATTTTCCTTTGGTGAACTTTTAATAGATTCTTTTGAACTTTCAATATTTGTAGGAAGGGTTCGTCTTCTCATTGATTTAACTTTTTTACTAGTTTTGTTTTCACTGACAAATTCTTCCTCTGATGAATAACCCGGAATCTTATCGGATAATGGTTCAAAGTTCTGAGAAATACTCGTATGCAGATCTTCCAATCCATATGACTCTGAATCACTTTTTCCTTCAGATGATGATGAATGTCTATTTTTCTTAGGGGAAGTACTTGTTATTTTTCTCAGCTCATTAAAATTAATTGTACCAAATAAAAATCCATCTTGCGCTTTTTGTTTTCGTGTTCTTCCATAACGACTGGTGACACTCGCAGAAGTTGTGTCAAAATCTTTTTTGAAAGCTTGCTTTAAATCTTTATCCGATATGGAAACAGGTTCACTATTACCCGAATCATGTTTGATTTTCTTAGGCTTACTTTTCTTAATGGCTCCATTTTTGTTACTCGAAACAGTTACTTCCTCAACTTCATTATGAAATCTCCCTTCGAAGCTACCCAAAATATAATCAAACTCCGCTAAAGAAGGAACTTCATGGCTGTAAGGGGCATCAGGATCATCACTCGATGTTAAATTTCCATAAGCATCAAAAGATAGTACTGTTGGTGATTTGTACGGGCTACATTCCTTTTCAGAGTCTGAAGAACCCAAAGTTTTATTTTCAAAATTTAAAGTTGGTTTATTCTTGGCAGGTATATCATTTCCCAAAATGGCAAAAGAATCTGGTTTTTTCAAGGCAGAGCAATTGGTCCTAGACCTAGGACCATGTGATTTTTTTACAATTCTATCTGACACACCCACTGAAGACTTCTTACCATTTAATGTGTCAATTATTTCCAAATCATCTGAAGTCATTATGGGTATATTCTTTACATCCATTGGAAATTAGTCACATACTATGATTTTCAAACAACTTTTTTTTGATGATAGCAACCAATGACAATCTGAAAGAATCATACCTGTAGGAAGTTAAGTGTGATTATCATTTATATAGTGCCTAAACAACACTTCCATAGCCAATGGGGGTAACTTTGAGCAATTTAAATGACTTATTTTAAAGTTTCAATCCAATTACTAGTAAAGTACCTTGGGTCTTGGGTTCTCAAACTGGACTGTGGACAAGTACCATTTTTTTTTTGTTTTTTAAACCTTCCACATATCCTTAAGAAAACTTCTATACAAATTCTGTCAAACTTCAACCAGAAAATAAATAAATAAATATAAATAAATAAAAATAAAATAAAATAAAATAAATAAATATATATATATCATGCGGGTTGCTTCTACAGAGCTTCAATTTAATATTTAGGAGAAATCCAATGACAAGGAGAAATGTAAATGCCATGAAAAATGCCATGAAAAATCTTCTTTAATGCGCAACGTTTTGAGCAATACGCTCATCTTCAGGCTGTTTAATAACAATGTGAAATTAAAATCAATATTGAATGAAAAACAAGACAAAGAAAATTTCTATAACCTATTCATAAAGGCAAATTTTAAAAGACTGAGAAAAGAGGGTTAAATTCTAAGTTATACAGATTTACATATAAAAATTAAGAAGCTATTTTTAAATACATATAGTAAATGTGAAATTAATACACTGGAAAAATTAACAATAGTACACTGGAATAATGAAACTAACTAACCTTTCACTGCAATTTCCGAGGCTAACTGATTTAAGCAGAGGCAAGACGAGAAAACAAAAGATGGCAAGGGCGATTGGGGAAGGGGGGATTATAAGGAATTGGGGAAGGAGGAGGGATTATAACAAATTTAGAGGGACGGCTGATGAGTCAACATTTAGAGTAGGGGACAATGTTTTAATGTAAAGCAATTCCAAAATTCTTAGTGAGTTGGGACAAGTATTACAACCAAGAATTTTAAAATTGTCTAAAGTGACATCAGTTTTACATTTTATACTGTGTTCCCGAATACTAGAAACTTTAGTTTTTAAAATTTTACCTGTTCGGCGACTTATTCCCATATGCGAATAAAATCTAGCCCTGAGAGAGCGAACAGTGCTGCCAATGTAATTCCCAAGGAGACACCTAGGGCAGGTAAATAAATATACAACACCGCTACGCAACGAGTCAGGGGTTCGATCCTTCGCTGAGAAAAAGCTACCTAAAGACGTTTTATTAATAAATATGATGCGGAAATCAGTATGATAAAAAAATTTCCTTAACAACTTTGTAAATTTAAGCTTAAATTCCTTATTCAAAGGACCCATTTCAGGTACCAAGAAATATTTTATATCCTTCGGCACTGTAATACAAGGAAGTTGAGGGCTATAAACATTATTTAAGAAAGATCTAATTAGTTTGTCTACATATTGAACAGGAAAACTATTATTGGTAAAGTATGATCTTAGATTATTAAATTCATCATTAAGTAAGGTAAAACTAGAGGTCAAATTATATCCTCTGAACAGGAGAGTTTTAATACAAGACATCTTATAGTTGAAATCAGTAAAACTAAAAAAATTCATGCCCAAACCAGTGAAAGTGGGTTTCCTGTAAACTGATGTAGTAATAGAATCACCGTTTTTCGAAATTAAAAGATCTAAAAAGGGGAGGGAGCCATTTTGCTCAGTTTCCATTGTATACGTTATATTGGGGTGCAAAGAATTTAGGAAGTTAAAGAATTGTTGCGCTTGTACCACATTATCAAAGACTGCTATCGAATCATCAACGAAGCGTCGATAGAAAATTGGCTTGAGATGAGTGGGAGATTGTCTAAAAATTACACTTTCTAAATGAGTCATAAAAAAATCAGCTGCTAACGGTCCGACAGGTGATCCCATCCCTACACCATCAATTTGTTGGTAAACCTTATTGTTGAAAGTGAAATAGCATTGTTTGAAGACAAATTCTAAAAGTTCCTTAAAATGAGACAATGAAAAACCATGAAAATTATCAACTGAGCTAAAAACCCTATCTAAAATAATGGCAATAGTTTCAGATACAGGTACATTTGTGAAAAGCGACTTTACATCAAAACTGACAAAAAACTTTTTTGAATCGAAGTTCTCACCAAGGAAGTCTTTTTGGAATTCAAACAAGTTATTTATAGTGTAAGCATTTTTCGCAAAGGGTGACAGGAGACGAACAACAAATTTTGCCAATTGAAAGGTGGGTAAGTTATACGAAGCTAAAATAGGACGGAGAGGTGTTCCAGCTTTATGGATTTTAGGCAGACAGTATAATTGAGCAAGATTAGCACCAGATGCGAACAACTGAGAGTAAGTATCATTTTTTATTATCTTTAAAGACTTTAGTCGTGACAGAAATCTATTAACCTGTCTTCTAACCTTACAATGACTTTATTGACAGGTTCTAGAATTTGTTTGAATTTAGTAAGATCACTTAGGATTTCATTAGTTTTGTTTATGTAGTCCGATTTATTCAAAATAACCACTCCGTTACCCTTGTCTGGTCTAGTCACAACAATCTCCTGGTTCTTTGCCAAATTCTTAATACACTGCAAATCACTCTTCCTAAATATGAAAGATTGAATGTTTATAGCCCTCAACTTCCTTGTATTACAGTGCCGAAGGATATAAAATATTTCTTGGTACCTGAAATGGGTCCTTTGAATAAGGAATTTAAGCTTAAATTTACAAAGTTGTTAAGGAAATTTTTTTATCATACTGATTTCCGCATCATATTTATTAATAAAACGTCTTTAGGTAGCTTTTTCTCAGCGAAAGATCGAACCCCTGACTCATTGCGTAGCGGTGTTGTATATTTATTTACCTGCCCTAGGTGTCTCCTTGGGAATTACATTGGCAGCACTGTTCGCTCTCTCAGGGCTAGATTTTATTCACATATGGGAATAAGTGGCCGAACAGGTAAAATTTTAAAAACTAAAGTAGTTTCTAGTATTCGGGAACACAGTATAAAATGTAAAACTGATGTCACTTTAGACAATTTTAAAATTCTTGGTTGTAATACTTGTCCCAACTCACTAAGAATTTTGGAATCGCTTTACATTAAAACATTGTCCCCTACTCTAAATGTTGACTCATCAGCCGTCCCTCTAAATTTGTTATAATCCCTCCTCCTTCCCCAATTCCTTATAATCCCCCCTTCCCCAATCGCCCTCGCCATCTTTTGTTTTCTCGTCTTGCCTCTGCTTAAATCAGTTAGCCTCGGAAATTGCAGTGAAAGGTTAGTTAGTTTCATTATTCCAGTGTACTATTGTTAATTTTTCCAGTGTATTAATTTCACATTTACTATATGTATTTAAAAATAGCTTCTTAATTTTTATATGTAAATCTGTATAACTTAGAATTTAACCCTCTTTTCTCAGTCTTTTAAAATTTGCCTTTATGAATAGGTTATAGAAATTTTCTGTATCTTGTTTTTCATTCAATATTGATTTTAATTTCACATTGTTATTAAACAGCCTGAAGATGAGCGTATTGCTCAAAACGTTGCGCATTAAAGAAGACTTTTCATGGCATTTACATTTCTCCTTGTCATTGGATTTCTCCTAATATATATATATATATATATATATATAATTTAGGGTGATTCAAATATGGGGGTAAAAAAATATTTTTTTTTATTTTAATGTGTTCAACCCTTTAAATGGTTCATTTCAGCATAAAAACAACTATCCTAAAATATTTTAGCAAATTTTTAATTTTTAGGGGTTGCTACCAGCAATTAAAAATGGACAGAACGACTCAAATTATCAAATTTTTCCACACCACCCAGGGGGTACAGTACAAGGCGCATTGCTTTTTTTTAATGTGGAAAGCTCCCCCATAGGTCGTACCATAACCAAAAGCATGCATAATTAAACTAGCATGATATTTGAGACATTAGCTGTCCTTACTTCATCACTGTTTCTTTCTTTCTATCAGGGTAAACAGCCCTGTAGTTTTTCACTACTTGTAGCAAGAATTGTTTTTGATCTTCATCATGTGTTGGTATTTTATTATATTCATCCATTAATTTTACTCCTCTTTCCGCTACATCATTCACGACTTTCCACTGTTTGATAGATTTCTTAGTGGAGTTATACTCTTCATCATTATGCCATTCTTTAGCATCTTTGAGTAAAAATTTTGAACTAAATTCTGTTATTGTAAAGAATCTTTGAGTATTTGATGACAAAATCTTCTAATTTCTTCGTTGGAATAAGTGCAGGATCTAGAAAAGCCCATTTTGCAGGAAGAGTTTCTGTTGTATTTTGCAAGGCCTTTACAATTTTGTTTTTCGTTTCAGTAGGTACTTCATCATCATAAAAGGCCAAGGCTACCAGTTCTTCTGATAGGTACCAGAGGTGACCTAACAGTTTTTTAATAGCAACAAATGCAATTGTGTCATTTATTTGTTTGTAGACTACAAGATTCTGTAATAATTCCAGAGCAAGACGAGGAGCGCAAGATGGCACAGGAGCTGTAAACCATGCCTTTACATACAGTGGAACCTTGCTTAACGAGTGCCTCGTATAACGAGAAATTCGTATAACGAGCCAAAAGAATGGGGGAAAATTACCTTGCATAACGAGCGACACTTTGCTTAACGAGCAAAATATTTTAAAAATAAAATAACATCTTTTCAACGCAAAAGCAAAATAAATACAGTAAGGTCGCGGAGTCCATCCGAGCGTCTTACTTACGTTGACTCGCTTTCTTTATCCCCCAAGTCTCCTCCTGCATGTCCACCCCCAAGTTCAACGTGTGGGTGACTCACTGCCCAGTGCTGTTTCCCTCGTTTCTTGCCTCGCGGCTCTTAGTGTGCAATAAGGGAGATGCTGAGATCTTGGGAATCTGTTGTATCATACGTTGAAAAGCATCATCCTAATAAGGCAGTGACTATGCGATCTACAAATTTATTTAATGATAATGTTATCACGCATTTTCGTCAAAATTTAAAGCGTAGACAAAAACAAATGTCTCTAGACAGTTTCCTCGTGAAAAAGGATCCAAAAGAAAGTGAAAGTGCCTCTAAAAAATTTAAAGCTAGTGACTGTGAGCTCGTCGAGAATGTTATTGCATTGAACGAAGACGATTCTCCTCCTTCCCCTCAATAACCCTCTCCTCCTCCCCTCTCTTCATTTCCTTTGCGTGCGTCAGGAGCACCTTCTCTCTTCGTAAGTTATTTATAAATTTCACCGTTTACTAATTATTTACATTCTCTTTTGGGTTAATTTTTATTAATAATCTTTTCATTTCATGCAATAATAATTTAAAAAACGCCTTTAAATATCATTATAAATATTATTTTAAGTATTTTTTAAGCATGGAACGCATTATCATATTTTACATTGATTCCTATGGAAAAAATTGCCTTGTTTAACGAGCATTTTGCATAACGAGCACAATTCGGGAACGAATTATGCTCGTTAAGCAAGGTTCCACTGTATAACCGAGTAGCAAATAGACAGATGTCTTTTAGTCCTTTTTTGTCTATTACTGAAATTTTGAACCGAGATTTGAACATAAAATTTTTTAATGAATATGTAATTTTGGCCATCCACCTAGCCCGATGAAGTCCCACTGGGTGTTTAAATTTGATTCCACCTTTTGGTTCACCTCCCAAAAAAATAATTGTTAACTGCAATAGTTCTAGGTAATCGTCTCTTGGTTGGAATGTATCTAGTTGATTTGTTGCAAATATAATTATGTCATCTTTGATGTCATGAATATTTTCATAGATATCTGGATCTGATAATGCTGTCTCGTAGTCCTCCTTATTAATGCTTGACCATTTTTCTCTGAACTTCTTAAAAAGGACTATATCTGGGCCAGAAGATGGTGATAAAGACTTTGAAACAACAGCTTCCAGCATAATTTCAAATATATGGTGTCGACATGCCAGCCACAATAAATCTTTGTCGAATTTTTGTTCTAGAAGAATAGCTGCACCATTTCTAGGACTAGTATTGGCTGCCATTATATTGAAACACACGCATTTTATTTGTTCGCAGATGTCCCATTCAAGCGATGTCTGATTGTTTGCATTAAAAAGAAACGCATTTCTGTCACTCAATTTTGCAACATCAACTTCCTAATAATTTATCATCAAACAATTTTCTACGTTTGCCAACCTTACTTTTCCATGTTGAAGGTTGTGCAGCACAGAAACCAGATTCATCACTTTTACTCTCCTCTGATTCTGATTATGTACTGGTGAGTATGACAGCCTCTTCACTCTTCTTTCTTTTGATCTCTTCTTCTGCTTTCCTCTTTTCATAACGTTGTTGCTTTTCTGCTGCTCTTTGCTCTTTTTTAGCAACAGCCTTATCAATGGTACCCATTTTTCCATGATGTCCTTTCTCACGTTGCATTTTCAAGAATTTCTTATCTATTTTTATAAGCTGCGTAGCATTCTCATGAGCAATGTCAAATAAGTTTTCCAGTTTATCTTTCCATTTTTCTTTATTATTATTTAAATTTTGTGATCTTTTCAATTTGTTTGCTTTGTTTTTCTTAAGCAGCTGTCATTCCTTCAGTATTCCTTGAATTTTATCTACATGTATTCTTTGTTTTGCTGGTATTCCTGCTTTCTTCCAAACTGCTAGCACATCATCTGCAGTAGAGCAGCATGATTCTCTGTCTTGCTTTTTAATATTTCTGTAGTGCATGAAGAAGGCCATCATTTCCTTCTCTGATGGTAATACGGATGTTTTTAGTACTGGAGAGGGCTGCCCAATTAGGCATACTTCAGTTTCTTTTCTTGTAGAACTTCTCCCAAATGAGCAAATGGGTGATGGTGAGTTAGGCCTAGCTTCCATAATCGATTAATTGGTATCAAAATTACGAGTTCCAAGCAACAATTAAAAGCAAGCTAGTATATAAACCATTAATTAAAAATTCTGAAATATAAATAATTAAACAAAATCATAAGTTGTAAAAACAAACAAATTGAAAAAGAGGGAAACTTTGACACCTGGTAGCACATAGTAAATTTTATTTAAAATTCACCAAATTTGGTATATACTACTTTTTTGTCATAGGGAACAAAAATACAGGTTGAACAATTAAAAAAAAAAAACTGATTTTTTTGAATCACCCTAAATTATATATATATATATATATATATTTTATATATATATGTGCGCGCTAATTGGAAGAATTGGGAGAAGATATACAGGGTGTCCATAAATTATTCACCCCATTATAAGCCTTAATAAATTCTTTATTATAGGAGCTATCTTAAAACGGTTTGCGGCAATTAATAACAAGAAATTTTTTATTTATTTTGCAGAACATCCACTAGGGGCACAATGGTGACAGTGAAGGAGAAAGCAATGTGTGTGCTGTAGATGTGGGAAACCAAATCTCCAATTACTGTATAGAGACATTTTCAGGAGGAATATCAGAAAACTCCACCAACAAAGCAATCACTCAAGCAATGGCTGAAACAATTTCAAGAAACTGGCAGTGTGCTACATCAGAAAGGAGCTGGAAGGCCTAGTGTGTCTGAAGATAAGATAGCAGGAATTCAGGAGGCATTTATCCGAAGTCCTACAAAATCCATCCGCCGAGCAAGCCAAGAACTGCAAATACCGCGTTCAACAGTGCATAAAGTGGTTCACAAGAGGTTGAAACTATATGCCTACAAATTGCAAATCTTGCAGAAACTTCTACCAAATGACAAACCCAAACGGGTATAGTTTGCTGGACATTCTTGACCATATTGATGAAGATGAGCATTTTTTGAACAATATCATTTTCAGTGATGAAGCAACATTCCATCTGTCTGGTAAAGTCAACAGACACAATTGCCGTATATGGGGATCAGAAAATCTGCATGAATTTATTGAACACGAACCCAACAGTGCCAAGATAAACGTTTGGTGTGCTCTCTCCCATAACCATGTGATTGGACCATTTTTCTTCCATGAGAACACTGTGAAGGCTACAAATTACCTAGATATGCTTGAATGGTATGCTGCGCCTCGGCTTGGGGATATGCAGCCCCATGTGTTCTTTCAGCAAGATGAGGCACCACCACATTGGGGATTAGAAGTGTGGAGGTTCCTCAATGAAAAGTTCCCTTCTCATTGGATCGGGTGAGATGGCCCTATTCCATGGCCTCCTCGTTCCCCGGATATCACGCCTCTGGATTTCTTTTTATGGGGCTACACAAAGGACAGTGTGTATGCAAAGAAGGTTAATAACATCACAGAATTAAGACACTGGATTGAAGACACATTAGCTTCCATCACGCAAGACATGCTTCTTAATGTTTGGGATAAAATCATCTATCACCTTGATATTCTGGGTGCTACCAATGGGCTCATGTGGAGGTTTACTGAATTAAAACAAAAATTTCTTGAGTTGTGTTATTAATTGCTGCAAACCATTTTAAGATAGCTCCTATAACAACAAATTTATTAAGGCTTATAATGGGGTGAATAATTTATGGACAAACTGTACCCCTCTATCCAAATTAGAGATGTACTGGATCACAATATAACCAGATACCTGGCTTTTTATTTTTGCTGGATACCAGATAATCTGGCTGGATCAAGAAATGGCCAGATACCAAATAATTACTGGATATTTGGCTGGATCATGTATTAAGGGCATAAAATTTTAAAACCTGCAATTAACTAGGTTTAATAAACTTTTATGGTTCCTACTAATTTTATAAAAAAATTCAAAATTTATTGGTCTTATGAGAAAGCAATACAGTATAAATTAAATAATCTACTATATTATTGTGCATCTGGCAGCAGTAACAAAACTTAAGAAAGCCCATGCACTATGTTAAAAATTGACATCACCAGAGTACCATACTGTGTAAAAATATATTACATACTGTGCGCAAGTGAATGAACATGGAAGTTAGTGATAGTGAATGCCTATAATTTTGAGCCATAGGCATAGTGTCCCCAATTTGTATATTATGAAGAAATTAAAATGACATTAGCTTATCTATTGAGAGAAAATTTTGCAATCATCATTTTCATAATGAAAAGTATGAAATTATTGAAAATGAAAAATATAACTTTTTGCCATATATATATAATATATATATATGAAAAGAAGGATCAACACAACGGCAAACATTTTCATTTATTTGTACATCAGACGTTTCGACAAATCTTTTGTCATCATCAGTGAGTTAAGTCTTAAAACCTTAAAACAAAATTGAAAAGTGAAAGTTACATCAATACAATATTAAGACCATTAAAATTAAAACCTTAAAGCAAAATGAAAATTGCATCAATACAAAATTAAAAACATTTAAATTTCATCACTATAAAACTAAAATTAAATTAAATTTCATCACTATAAAAACTAAAATTAAATTACCTCAATAGGTAAATACACAATGTTTACATCCACCTCCATACTTGGCAAAGTCTAAGTGAACACTAGGTGGTCAGAGGATTAGGAAGGGTATATCTGTGAAACACGGTTGGTTGTCAAAAGAGTCGTAATTTGTAGGATGAGCTATTATTATTAAGGGAGGGTTTGTTTCTATAGATGTACAAAGATTCTAAAATTCGGAGTTCTGTAAGGTTATTGGATCTAGTTAAAATTTCAAACTGAGTTTTGTGAAGGGGATGGTCGTTTTCATCACTGTGGTTTCTAATTGCGGATTGTGGAGGGCTACTGAGGGGACGGTTGGTACGGACTGACAAGCCCAAATGTTGAGAAAGGCGCACCTCCAGTTGGAGTTGAGTGCTGCCAATATACGCAGCCTTACAGCTGTCGCACGTGTATTTGTAAACAACATTGGGGCATACAGTTTTGGGGAATTCATCTTTGAACTTTAAAAAATTTGATAATTTAAGTGGGTTGACGAAGGCGAATCTAAAATTTATTTGGGGATAACTAGACTTGAGTAGTTTGGACAATTCACCTCGAATACGCAATGATAAATAACCATAAAAAGGTAATTTAATATATCTGGTTTCTTTTTGTACTGTAGTTACGGGGAGTTTAGTATCAAAAGTGTTATTTAAAAATTTCTTTAATTGGTTATCGAATAGATGAGAAGGGTAGTAATTGTTAATAAAGTACTGTTTTAAAAATTTAAATTCTTCGTTTAACGAAAAGTAATCCGAACAAATATGGTAACTTCTTGTTAATAATGTTACTATAGCACTAATCTTATATTTATAAAACATACAACTTAAATAATTGGTTCCCAAGCCAGTAAAAGTTTGTTTCCGAAATAGTGAAGTATGGAACTTATTATGGGCCCGTTTAACTAAAACATCCAGGAAAGGTAAACTATTTTTGTTTCGTTTTCACACGTGTACTTAATATTAATATGTTGTTTATTAAGATAATCAAGAAAAAGTTTTACGTGTGAAGGATGGTTAAATATTAAGAAAGTGTCATCCACGTATCTTCTGTAATATATGGGTTTAAAACTACTAGGACAATTTTTCAACCAAATTTCTTCGTAATGGCAAAGAAATGTTGTTTACAAATACACGTGCGACAGCTGTAAGGCTGCGTATATTGGCAGCACTCAACTCCAACTGGAGGTGCGCCTTTCTCAACATTTGGGCTTGTCAGTCCGTACCAACCGTCCCCTCAGTAGCCTCCACAATTAGAAACCACAGTGATGAAAACGACCATCCCCTTCACAAAACTCAGTTTGAAATTTTAACTAGATCCAATAACCTTACAGAACTCCGAATTTTAGAATCTTTGTACATCTATAGAAACAAAACCCTCCCTTAATAATAATAGCTCATCCTACAAATTACGACTTTTGACAACCAACCGTGTTTCACAGATATACCCTTCCTAATCCTCTGACCACCTAGTGTTCACTTAGACTTTGCCAAGTATGGAGGTGGATGTAAACATTGTGTATTTACCTATTGAGGTAATTTAATTTTAGTTTTTATAGTGATGAAATTTAATTTAATTTTAGTTTTTATAGTGATGAAATTTAAATGTTTTTAATTTTGTATTGATGCAATTTTCATTTTGCTTTAAGGTTTTAATTTTAATGGTCTTAATATTGTATTGATGTAACTTTCACTTTTCAATTTTGTTTTAAGGTTTTAAGACTTAACTCACTGATGATGACAAAAGATTTGTCGAAACGTCTGATGTACAAATAAATGAAAATGTTTGCCGTTGTGTTGATCCTTCTTTTCATCTGTAAGCTCCGGTTTCCCTAAGGAGAAGTCAATAGCTTTGATATATATATATATATATATTTATTTTTTTTCATTATGTTCTCAATAATTTCACACTTTTCATTATGAAAATGTTTGCAGCCAGATACTGAAGAAGTGGCCGGATCAGCCGGATACTGAAGAAGTGGCCGGATCAGCCGGATACTGAAGAAGTGGCCGGATCAGCCGGATACTGAAGAAGTGGCCGATCAGCCGGATACTGAAGAAGTGGCCGGATCAGCCGGATACTGAAGAAGTGGCCGGATCAGCCGGATACTGAAGAAGTGGCCGGATCAGCCGGATACTGAAGAAGTGGCCGGATCAGCCGGATACTGAAGAAGTGGCCGGATCAGCCGGATACTGAAGAAGTGGCCGGATCAGCCGGATACTGAAGAAGTGGCCGGATCAGCCGGATACTGAAGAAGTGGCCGGATCAGCCGGATACTGAAGAAGTGGCCGGATCAGCCGGATACTGAAGAAGTGGCCGGATCAGCCGGATACTGAAGAAGTGGCCGGATCAGCCGGATACTGAAGAAGTGGCCGGATCAGCCGGATACTGAAGAAGTGGCCGGATCAGCCGGATACTGAAGAAGTGGCCGGATCAGCCGGATACTGAAGAAGTGGCCGGATCAGCCGGATACTGAAGAAGTGGCCGGATCAGCCGGATACTGAAGAAGTGGCCGGATCAGCCGGATACTGAAGAAGTGGCCGGATCAGCCGGATACTGAAGAAGTGGCCGGATCAGCCGGATACTGAAGAAGTGGCGGATCAGCCGGATACTGAAGAAGTGGCCGGATCAGCCGGATACTGAAGAAGTGGCCGGATCAGCCGGATACTGAAGAAGTGGCCGGATCAGCCGGATACTGAAGAAGTGGCGGATCAGCCGGATACTGAAGAAGTGGCTGGATCAGCCGGATACTGAAGAAGTGGCTGGATCAGCCGGATACTGAAGAAGTGGCTGGATCAGCCGGATACTGAAGAAGTGGCTGGATCAGCCGGATACTGAAGAAGTGGCTGGATCAGCCGGATACTGAAGAAGTGGCTGGATCAGCCGGATACTGAAGAAGTGGCTGGATCAGCCGGATACTGAAGAAGTGGCTGGATCAGCCGGATACTGAAGAAGTGGCTGGATCAGCCGGATACTGAAGAAGTGGCTGGATCAGCCAGATACTGAAGAAGTGGCTGGATCAGCCGGATACCAGATCATGATCCAGTATCCAGTGCATCCCTAAATTCCAAATGGATGACAAAGCACTGCTCAACATTATTTTAATTCAATTTGACTCATACAACATACTGTACGCATGCTGATAAAATTTCAGCCAACTAAAATTAAACCTACTACAAAGAATTGCAAAGATTTCTACAAAATCGGAAGTACCTCTCCACAGAATATTTATTAGCAGTAACTTCTCAATGTATGCTATTTGTAACACTGCACAGAGGGGTTCTAATGGAATTCTCTAGGACACTAACTTATCCAATCGCAGAAATACTATTAAATGATATGAGGTGTCTTATTCACTAAAGTACAGTCAGACCCGCTGTAACACACGGAATGCATTCCTGAAAAATGGTGCATTATGCAAACATGCACAATAACACGCATTTTCTCATAGGAACAATAAGTTCAGGATGCATTCTTGTCAAATTATTTTTCCCTTAAAGTCAATGTATTATTAATTGTTTAACCCCTTTCACCAAAATACAGGGCATCCCAAAAAAAGGTATACACACTTTAAATACTTATAAAGGCAGTGTTTATTAAAATACATTTCATTTTCAAAATGTAATAGAATCTACAGACATTATTTAATTGTTTTGTCAACGCCTGTTTTCAAACTGACGTCCGTTCTGGTCCAGGCACTGCCTGATAACGCGAAGCAATGGAATCGCAAACATCACGAAACATTTCGTTTGGTATTTGTGTGCATTCTCGTTCAATGGCTGCTCTCAATTCAGCGACTGTTGCAGGTTTTATAGCGCGTAGACTTTGTCTTTTAAGTATCCCCATAAAAAAAAGTCTAGTGGTGTGAGGTCTGGTGAACGCGGAGGGTATTCTACGAAACCCCTTCGTCCAATCCACATCCACATCGTGCCAAGTACCACTCGCAATACTCCACTCCTCGGTCCAGATCATCTTCATTAATAGCATGGACTAATCTTGGAATGTAACTTTTCCATTGACAGCGCTTCAAAATGCGTTGGACAGACGATTCTGAAATTCCTACCTCACGACTCGCTTGCCGCACAGATTTTCTTGGACTTTGGTGATACGTTTCAAGTACTCTTTCTTGCTTTGTGGGGCTTGTCGATGTCTGTGGTCTTCCGGAACGCTTCTTGTGGACATTCTGAATAGTTCCATCGGCTTCAAACTTATCTCTAATTCGAGTGATGGTAAGTCGCGTTGGTGGATCTGTTTGAAACTCCCTCCTAAACTGTCTTTGCACTTCAACTGCGTTTTTACACTTCCAGTAGCATTTTAGAATGAATTTCCTTTGTTCAAAGCTTAGTCTGACTGCCATTATTAATTCTAATGGGTTTAACTTGGAAAGAAAGAAACATCAATTGAGCTATCAGCTGTTAAAGTGTGTATACACATTTTTTTGGGATGCCCTGTACATTAATATGAAATGGATAAAAAACAAATTACAAGCAAAAAATTTATTTTATAATGTACATATTTATATAAAATTAGGGGGGGGGGGGGGGGGATCAATTTTTATTTTTTGGGGATTATTTATTTTTTCTGGTTCTTAAAATATGCTATCACTTACAAACAGCTTAGAAACAGAAAAAAAAAAAATGTATTTTACTCGATAACCCCCCCGTCAGAGCTGGGCAGTATTTAAATACATTTGTATTTAAATACGTATTTAAATACATTTGTGTATTTAGAACTGTATTTATAAATACATTGTTTTTCATGTATTTAAATATAGTATTTAAATACTTTAATGAGTATTTAAATACAATGTATTTAAATACTTTAATGAGTATTTAAATACTCAAAATATAAAAATGTAAATACTTTTACTGGTTTAATACACGTTCTGTACTAGCACAGTACGACGCGTCGACAGTGTAGTACAGCATGGTTCATGTTTCAACGTGTCAGTTCAATCAGTTGTGTGCCACTCTTAGTCGAAAGCGGTTGATTTCTTTATCGTGTGCGTGTCATGGCTTCAACAAGCAAATCTGGTGAATCAAACAGTGATATATCTGCAGATAACAATTTAAAATGTATTTACAAATGTATTTAAATACAATTGATGTATTTTGTATTTAGTATCTAAATACATTCGTAAAATGTATTTAGTATTTAGTATTTAAATACATTTCTCCCATGTATTTAGTATTTAGTATTTAAATACATTCAATGTATTTATTGCCCAGCTCTGCCCCCCGTACATGTGGTTTCAAAGTTTATTGAATATCATAATGTTTATTCTAAGAGTAAATTCCAGTTTATTTAAACAAATCTTGTTAAAAACATGAAATATCATTGAAGAAGTTAGAAATAGACTTGTAATTGATTAATTCATTACAGAATATATTTGCTAGAAAATAAATGGAAAATAATATATGTATATATTTTTACATCACCTAGACAAAACAAAAAATCATAAATTCAGAAATAGCATAATATAAATGCCTCTAATTACCACACATTATTTAGCACAAGTATATTTATAGCATTATCAAAATCTTTCATAGTCTGTCATATTTGATGCAACTCTGTCTAGATAGATTTTCAAGTTAATTGCATACGGTAAGTCTCTATTGGAAGATTCTTGTAGTACTTTTTTCAGTTTGAAGATATCTGATGACCTGGGAAGAGATGTCAATGTATATTCTGTCATTTTTCTCTGAGTGACAACCTTGTATCATTCACAAAATCATCTACTTCACTAGCTTTGGTGAAAGGGCCACCAAGTTTCTTCAGGGTGTCTAGATCTTTGTTCTCTCTCTTGTCAGCTGCTATGTTTGCTACCTCATTGTCACTTAATCCTTGCCTCTTAATTAAGTTCTTGTTGCTTTCTGCTCCATTCTACCAACACCTTAGGAAGGGGACCATCTTGCTGTACTAGTTTTACATATACTTTGGCCATAGACTTGCCTTCAATCAAGTCAGTGCTTCTTCCTTTTACATGTGCATAGCTGGCCATAGGTAACTGTTTTGCACCACATTGACTGAGCTCATAGTTGCTACTGCCCACTGACCATTCTGGATGCAAGTTGTTGATTGGTGCTTTCTATAGTTTCTCCTGATCCATCGATGCTACCTGAAAAGGAATAAAATAGTACTGTATCATGAGGATACAAAAACAGCATCAATTCAACAACAATAGGACATTATAAAATTATGTATTGCACTTACCTGTCAAGGGGCTTCCACATCACAGTCACCAAACTGGAATATGTCTCTACGTTGTTTCTGCCATTCAGCTGCTAATTTCTTCATCATGATGCTGAGAACATTTGTGACTCTTGGTTTGTAGCAGTTAATGGCTTTCATGATTGAATTACGGATGTCTTCATTCCACAGAACCATTTTAAACCCATCAGGTGATATGAAGTTGAATGCAGGCTCATCAATGTTCAGAAGATCAGATGGATCCATTTTGCATAAATCATCGTACAGCATTGGAAATGCAATCATGATCTTAGCATAATCTGTTGTGCTAGCCGATGTCAGACTGATGAATGGTTCAATCAAATGTATTCCAATTAGTGCACCAGCTAGACAAAGGATGTGAATATATTCAAGGTTACTGAATGAGTGCAGGATGCATCCAAGTTGGTTAGTGATGTGTTCATACTTGTTGAGAAATTAGAAACATCTTCATCCAAGTGGATAGTGATAGCGCACAAGAAAGCAAGCCTATTGAACCTCTCTTTTTGTAGGTGAACAGCAGCATTCTTCTTTGACATGATGTATTGATCAAAGTCACCTGCTTTGTTCCACTGTTTATGGTCATAATCGTGTGAAACCAATCTCACTAAACAGTCCATGAACTGTTCTGTGATTGAATCACAGGATGTAACACAACTGACAAGGAAGTTTGCAAATATCTTGTCTGGTCCAATAGTGTTATCAATCTCTTTAAACACTTCAACAATTTTGCGATTAAACATTAATGTAGGATGAACTTGACATAAGAGATGTTCAGGTGTGTGATTGGTGTCAAGCATGTCCGATACAATGTTTTCAACCCCAATGTTGTGATTCTGACTGATACTGGCTGCAGTGTTGGGAAGGAACGATATTTTCCATTAATTGTGATACCTTGAACAGAAAATGACCCTGCACCCTGTTTTCTTGATCCATCATCATAAGTAATTGTGACTGACTCATCCAAATTCATGATCTCTCTTACTATTTTTGCCAGTACAAAGGCTTCAATAGCTTTTCCTATTTTTTGGCATGCTGATTGGGCTGGAGCTGTGTCTAAATCAATGTAATGTGCATTTTCTTCAAAGTACTTCCAGCTGCGATCGAACATGTAGTTTCCCACTTCAATAATAGCTGCTGTTGCTTGGTTGTATGATAAATGATATTTTGGATATCAGTTTGTCAGCCACTCTGTAGAATGCTTCTTTTATTTTTGCCAGACTTTCACGGATATGTCTGTATTGATGAGGCAACTTGTCTCTATCCTCATTCAAGTTTGCATACACAAATTTTCGTTTTTTGATGTTGATGGTATATTTTCTTCAGGGATATATTCATCTTCAGTGCATGTGTCCTCATCTGTTATCAAGCCATCAAATTATTGGTAAAGCTGCGATACAAACTGATTTTCCTTTGTGTCTTCTTGTTCCTTTAGGAGCATCTTGTCCATTGCAGCTTGCATCCTCATTTGCCTCTCAGCTGTTCTTTGCCATGCCATCCATGTCCACTGAATTATCACAAAACATTTTTCTTGGTCGTCATTGATCCTCCAGGAACTTCCACTCTAGCTCAGTAACTTTAACACCATAGATCTTCTCTTGGCATCTTTGTGATTTCATATCTGTACAGGAGATATCAAACAAAGTGGCTGCAACACAGTTGTTGAATTCTGAAATTTCTGCTCGTTTTGCTTCAGTCATTCTCTGTGAGCGAACCTGACTGTTTTTTGAACTCTTCATACAATTTTGTTATCTGGTTGACAATGTTACTGATTGACTTTGTGTATAGGTTGCACCAGATCCAAAGGTTCTGCAAGTTGTAGGCAACTTTCCATGTAGCATCACTAACAGAAAGTTGATTCTTAGCAGCTCTGGCTGGCCTCAGCATGAACATCATCACTTGAATAACATCTTGCTGGAGTGGCAGTACACCTGCCTTAAACTGATATAGCTCAATATACTCCACATCTCCACACTGGCGTGTGGAAGCAGAACGTAACTTTCTCATTTTGATCCTGTTAATTACTGTAAGTCTACTTTA
The DNA here is from genome assembly GCA_023014485.1 of Bathynomus jamesi. NCBI lineage: Eukaryota > Metazoa > Arthropoda > Malacostraca > Isopoda > Cirolanidae > Bathynomus > Bathynomus jamesi. The sequence continues at coordinate 155,906 of JAJOZX010001883.1, read as the reverse complement.
AGATTTCTTTAGATCCTGTAAATGAGAAAAAATTATTAAACAGGCATTAAAAAGTTATAACTAAAATAATCACATATATATATAATGATTATATGTAAATAATAATCAATGGCAAATAATCAGTTTTTGTGGCTAATATTGTTATTTAGCATCAGCAAACAATTCAGTTAACTAAATTTATGTGAATATTGATGTCATAGCAATTTAATAGTATTTTTTTAACAAAACCAGATAAAGTGGCTAATAATTTTCATTGTTAATATCAGCAAAACTTCAGAGGGCATGTACAGGGGGTTTAATGACATCAGATATTTGTGAAACATGGTTCATTTTACCTTTGTATGATAGCAACTTTTAAAGACCAGAAAACTGGGGATCACCATTTCTGCTCCCCCCCTAATAAAATGCATAATTAAAAAAAAAATTTACAGTACATCAAGAGCATCTTCTCTGTCACCCTGGGTTGTGCATGACTTTGCAGCCCATATCAAATTTCTTTAAAACTTTCATATTAATAGCTACAGTGATTGCCTTCCTCTGCTTCTTCACTACACCACTTGCAATGCTTTCACTTTTCCTTTCTGAACTCGTGCTAATAGTTAATAGAAACTAGAAAATAAAATTTATAACAAGCCAAATGTGACTGTGACAGCTGGAACTCTAATGATAAATAAACATGGCAGAGTTCAGAGAAACCCAAACACACATGCTTCAATTCCACCTGAGGTCCAGAAATGTACATACATACATGTGTGTGTGTGTGACATTTTATGTACCATATTTTTATATTTTTTATTATTTAAAAATAATGTAACTTTAAATTATGTATGTAATAACATTTTCATGGTGTTAAAAAATAAATCATAACTCTCAATGCACATTATACTACTACACATTATAGCAGGTCCAACTGTACATACTAAAATTTCCTTGCATTAGTTTATTTTAGGCAGTCCATACATAAACTTGAACCTTTTAAAAATGCATTTCACATACTGCAGAGATATCAATTACAGCAGATAAATACTTTACAAATCAAAATTTCAGGACCCACATTTATGAATTCCAATGTACACTAAAAGAAAACACTGAATCCAAACTAATTTGTGGCAAAATGAAATACTAAGCTCTATTATAAATCATGACTATTCATATTTAATTTTATATTGACCAACACCAGAATATGATACAAGTATCTAAGCACGAGCCTCTTGTAATTTTATCATAGATTAGACTTATTGCAGGTCCTAAAGCTATTTTCTCTATTGTGTGTTCATATGGATAGCAAAACTCTCAGCACAACAGCATCCAAATATCATCCAATGATATTGGAAAGTATATTCTGCATACAAGTTAATAAGATTTTATCGTGATAGTAGTTTGGTGGTTAGCATCACTAACTAGGGATCAACTGGACCATGTTTGATTCCTGACCCAGGCTAGTACACAGCTCTCCCAGCTGTTCATCTTTCCTTTGGTTGGTAAATAAATAGATATCATAAAAATCCCCCAAATGAGGCAGGGTACTGCACACAAGTCAAACACAGGTCACTCCTGAACATTTGTTCAAAACCTGATGATAGCTACATTAACAATAGGGTCAAGCAGTCAGAAATTACACACAAATGTTAGTGTTCATGCAAAAAGCATGAAAAACCAAGAAAGTGGTACAGTAGATACTCCCAAACCCACACATCATGATGTCAGTGAGTCAGCATCGAGTGTTAAGTACAAATGCCACTTCAAGACACATCATGCCTGTGCTGCCTCATTCTCAGTACCGCTCCTTGTGTGAAACAACAGAACATTCATATCACTGTGAAGGAGAAGGTTGAAGTTTTAGATACGATTGACCATAAAGAATTCTTGGGACTCAATTAAAAGCTTCAACTCTCTCATTGGAGACTGAGTCTTCATTTTGTGGAGTGAAAAAATCAAAAGTGCCAGGATCAAAATTGAGGAGGGGTGTAGATAGTTGTCTTTTGTCCAGGATTAAACTTTAAAGTCAGTTTTGGGTTTATACAAATCGTATGTGTGTGTGCAACGAAAATTTTAACCCAGTGACCTATCTCGGGTTCTGGACATGATAGAAAGGCAACTGAGTCATTCCAGCTCAACTGGTACAGATTTCAGAAAGTTGGTCAGGTGACCATCTCTGATTTTCTTCAAATTTTCAGGGTTGATTCATACACCATTCAATAGCTTAAATCTAAAATTTTAGCTTCCTCAGTCAAAAACGTTTAATTTTATGGTCGCTTAAATGGCCCCCACCTTCGACAAAAAATGCCCATGTTGGGCTTGATCAACGCCTTCATTTTGAGAGGCCTTGAAAAGTGTCTTCTAATAGGAGTAGAAGCTTCAAATTTGTCATGCCAATACAACTTCTGGTGGGCTTTTCAATTTTGCAAAAAAGGCTGTGGAACAAATAGTTTCTGAGTTACAAGGGCTTAAACATGGCTCCATTTTGAAGCTTGCATCAATTCCTCCCACTTTTACGACTCTACCATTTTCAAAAGTTTTAGTTCTACATCAATCACAGCTGTTTTAATACTCCTAATAGTCTCTATGGGTTGTAAATTTATGAGTGAAATAAAAAAATAACCAAAAAAGGATTTTTTTTATTTTTAAAAATTTCCAAAAGTTGATATTTTCACAAAATTTGCAAAATTAACATCAACTTTGGGGCTTAATATAAAGGTGTCCGAAATTAGTCAGGGAGTTGATACTTCTAGTAAAGAAAGATACATATGTGTACAAAAACATATATTAAGGAATAGATCTCAACTCAACTCCTTCATATAGTTTTGGCTATTCAAAGAAAAGTACTTTTTGTGAAAAATTCTGAATTTTTTCAAAATTTTGAAATGTTTAAATTTCTTTTTACAACATTGAATTGTAATTTTACTTCCATTTTATTACTTGGTAAGTTAATTCACAAATGTTAAATTATCTAAATAAGTTTTACTCATAAAAAAGACAATATATACCTAGATTATTACTACATTTGCAGTTAACACAACAGATGGACCAGCTTGTAGGCTCAATACTTGGATCTACCTAAGTAAATCATGTAGAACCGTGTTCTACTGCTCTTTAAGCACTTCCTAGTAATTTAAATTATGCAGTTAGTACAGATAAACTAGCAGTAACCACCATTTTCAGTACAAAACCTTAAATTTAAGTAGCTTTGTTGTATTACTTCCCTTAATACAAGTGTACAGTACTTAGCTATATACAATAATGAATTCCTGAGTTTTTAAGCATGTGAATTATTGGCTATAAGTTCATATTCTTTTTTTAATGTGTTGTTTTATGTAAATTTGTATGTAAACTTATATATAGCTAACTCTTATGTTTAGACACTGACTCAGGAATTTATTATTGTACTCAGGCTTTAAGTCTGATTGTCTTCAACACTCCATGGCCTCACAGCCATAAATTGGCAATTTATTATTCAGCTTGATACAGGTCTGTAGTTACTTAGGCTTTTTTTAAAATACTCCTCAATTTTAGATAAACAATCATTTGATAACTTGTACTGTCTCCCCATTTTCCCAGCAACTGTAGGTGGTTCAATTGAACACAAAACATGTTGGAATGGAATCCAGCAAATGTCCTCTTGTTCAGGCCATTTAAAAGGATTCTTTTTCATGAAATTTACTAATAGATCCTTCTCAGTATCACACACTTCAACTATGTTTCCAACAAACCAGTCACCTTCATAGAAACAGGCCACATATGTACCAGGTTTATATTGGTAAGCCACATTTTCTTGTGTAGCATTGAGGAAGGAAAGTTGTACGTTAAAGAAATTTTGTACAGTTTAATGCCTGTTGATGAAGGTCTAAAGCAGTGATATGAAGGTTCCTGGGATTGTCTTAATTAAGGAATACCTTTTTTCTAACTCAAATAAATTAGCATTTTCCTCAATTTTAGCTGAATCAATGTACAGAAATTGTATACCATTAATATTAGATTTGCACCAATCGAACATCTCTTTTGGATTGGTGATGTGACCTTTACTTGTTGCTTGTAGACTTGCCCGGGCAACTAACCTTTTGACAGTGCCACCAACACCATCACAGGGGCTCTTTCCGTGAGAGGTGGCAAAAAGTTCCATTCACATGTTAGTTGGAAATCTTTTTCATGTAACACTGAATTAATGATGTTTTTATAGTTTTTATATTGACTTGCTGCGCCATCGCTAAAGTAACAAATATGTTTTAGTTTAGGATTCTGACTTTTAAGTAATTTCAAGGCTTCACATAAAAAAGAATGAACTGCAGTTGTGTTGTGTGTAAGTGAATCTGATATTACACAAAAATTTGTAACTTTTAGTTCACCATCAACTTTTTGATAGCAGACTACCGGATGCAAGGTAGCCTGGGTATTGTCCCAGTGATGCCCTTGTACGGCATCCTGAATTATAAAACTATAGTTTTCAGAGAAGTCAACAAGCACTAATGCTGTAGAATCATTGAGGTTTTCTTTACAGTCGGACAAATATTTTGATTGGGCTTTTGCTATGAAATGGTGTACTTTCAACTTTTTTGCACTTTCACATATGTCTTCTACTACATTCGAAACACTTTTTGTCATTGTGACCAGTTGGGTATGGTCTGTATGAAGCCACTGCTTAAAGGAAACATCATCCATGTCATAATCATTGTTTTCAAAAATGGTAAGAAGCCAATCCCGTAATTCATTTAAACCAGGACATGTTTTGCAGTTATTAATCATGCAGTTTCTGGTTTCAGTGTTGCAGACTATTTTCCCTAGTAACTCTCTTAATTCTACTTTGACGGGGAGTGATTCACATAAAAGTTTAAAGTTCTGGTGTATTTCACAAATGCATACATTGTGTGATCCTTTACTCCCCACACCCATACACCATTTTGGTCTCAGTTCAAAAAACTTTGATTTGGAGATTTTGTCATTTGGATATTTATTTTGTAAAGCGTATATAATTCTCTGATATTTGTCAACAACAGTATTTTCTGCTTGTGAACCTTCCCTTGTGGTTTTTATTGATTTGTAGTCTTTTTTACCAGGGCATTCTCTAGTATATTCATTGTTTTGGAAAAATTCTATCACTCTTTCCTTTATTTCATCGCTTATACCCTTGCTACTCTTTTTATTTCTCATTATAGGAAGGATACCTTCTTTTCTCTTTAAGGCCCTCACAGCATTAACCATTCTGGCTGACACTTCAAATTCTTTCATAATTCTTTCTCTGGACCAGGTTTTACCAATTGGAAGGAGTGTTAGAATTTGTATCTTTTCTTGTCTGGTACTAGTTTTACACTTTTCTTTCAGTTCCTCTATCATATGCTGATAACACTTTTCTTCCTCACTCTCTATAGGTTTCTCCGCTTCCTCATCCAAAATGCTAGGCTTCATATGAAGTACTTTTGACAGCTTTGATTTTGTTGATGTTTCAATTTGCTTTAGTTTCCTTTTCGCGTAAAACTTTCGATCTCTTGCTCTTACACTTAATGGGTGAGCATTCTAGTGAACCTAACGTTTCGTCAAATGTCTCCTTAACTATTTCTTCTGGAACATATTCATCACTACCTGAGTCTTTTTCATCTTCAATCGTCTTGGCTCTAGAGAAGCATGTTGAGCAAAGTTTCTGTCCTGGTATCAGATTCAGTCTAGTTGCTATGTCTTTGTCAATAATTTGTAGTGATTCTGCAAATAAAGTAGGGTAATGTAAACTCTAAACACATTGGAAAATAATTTTAAAACCTCAACATTTGGTTATAGGCTATTCGTATAAAATATTCAAAACATATGCATTCAGTAGCACAGTATATAGCCTACCCTATTAAAATTAAATAGCTAATTTAGGTTACAATTTACAATATAAACTTCTTTATGAAATATAAATATATTAGTACCTATATTTACTTACTTGTTATCTTCTTTCGATGATTTCTCCATGGATCTTGGCAGCTACGTTGCATTTGTTGGTAATGCATTCCAAACATTTTTTCATGGTGGTAGCATACAGTAGCACTATTTGGGTTGATTACAGTTGCTTTTGTTCTCCACAATAGCAGTTTCCTTGTTTCATCTGTCAGCTCATGTAAGGTATACATACCCACCTTCCTGGTGAGTCTGTGTTCATGACATGGATCATCCAAGTACATACCAAAGCTGCACTTTGATTCTTGATTAGAATAAGCCATTATTACAGGCAGTAAAATTAAGTTAATTGCTCTAGTTAAATTTTCTGAAAATAAAAGATCATGATCTATAAAATAGGCCTGGACATTAATGATTAACCATCATGTTTTACATTTATAAGAATATACAAAGCGAAATGAGCTACCCAGAGCCCTTCGAGTCGCTGGTTGTTTTGACAGACATATTAAATTTCTTGTATGTTTTAGACTTATTTACATATTATTACAATTGTAAATCAACTTAATAAGTAATAAAATGGAAGTAAAATTACAATTCAATGTCATAAATAGAAATTTAAAAATTTACAAATTTTGCAAAAATTTGAGATTTTTCACAAAAAGCACTTTTCTTTGAATCACCAAAACTATATGAAGGAGTTGAGTTGAGATCTATTCCTTAATATATGTTTTTTTACACATATGTATCTTTCTTTACTAGAAGTATCAACTCCCTGACTAATTTCGGACACCTTTATATTAAGCCCCAAAGTTGATGTTAATTTTGCAAATTTTGTGAAAATATCAACTTTTGGAAATTTTTAAAATAAAATAAATTTTTGGTTATTTTTTTATTTCACTCATAAATTTACAACCCATAGAGACTATTAGGAGTATTAAAACAGCTGTGATTGATGTAGAACTAAAACTTTTGAAAATGGTAGAGTCGTAAAAGTGGGAGGAATTGATGCAAGCTTCAAAATGGAGCCATATTTAAGCCCTTGTAACTTAGAAACTATTTGTTCCACAGCCTTTTTGCTTGCAAAATTGAAAAGCCCACCAGAAGTTGTATTGGCATGACAAATTTGAAGCTTCTACTCCTATTAGAAGACACTTTTCAAGGCCTCTCAAAATGAAGGCATTGGCCGATCAAGCCCAACATGGGCATTTTTTGTCGAAGGTGGGGGCCATTTAAGCGACCATAAAATTAAAAGTTTTTGACTGAGGAAGCTAAAATTTTAGATTTAAGCTATTGAATGGTGTATGAATCAACCCTGAAAATTTGAAGAAAATCGGAGATGGTCACCCGACCACCCCTGTACCAATTGAGCTGGAATGACCCTGCAGGCTTATAGAGAGAGGCCCTTCACCTTCAGAAGCAGCTAAAGATAGTTGCTATTGCACTTGATAAGGTATACTTAGCTACCTATGAAAATTTGGTTACATTTTTAAGTATGGTACATCTGCTACTTAATTATTTTAATACCTACTCTCCGTTTTTATTTTAATTAATTAATGCTTTGAGTAAAAATTTTATTTACACTATTCTGGGATTTATTATTATATCAGTGTAATCAAATTTTTGCAGCTTCAAAATGATTCAGCAACTTTGTCAACTGTTGTTGAAATGTGGATACAGCTCTTGCAAGGTGAAGACCTCAAGCCATACAGAGCTCAAATTAAAAAAGAATGAATGAATGATACTGTGGAACCACTCTTTTTATGTAGAGCATACTTCATGGACCCTCAATACATTGGTAAGTATCAATATTTACAATCTATTTAAAATATATTCTTTGTTTTCATAGAAATAGTAATATATATATATATATATATGATGTCAGGACAACTCCCCCCCAGGACAATTTCCCCTGAAAAATGAAAATCTTGAAATAGTATCATAAATATAAATACCATATATATAAATATAAATAAATAGAAATATATATATATATATTATATATACAGTGGACCCCAATTTGAGTACATAATCCGTTCCAGCATGGCGTACTCAATTCGAAATGTACTCAAATCAAACTTAATAACCTATGGGAATTAATTAATTCGTTCCAAAACCCAAAAATTTCACCACACCCCTACTTTTTCTATAGAAATTGGCCATCACTATAACAGTACACTATGTCACTATGCATGTACGAATCACCAAATTTATGCTATATTTTCACTATTTTATGCTGTAATCAACAGAAACTAACATAAATAAACACTAAGTACAGTCAGAAAACAAAATGTACGAAATTCTAACAGAAATCCCTAAGAACACCTGTACTATTCAAAACATTAGACCCCAAATGTTCCCGCAACGAACGCTCTAGACAAACTGAAACGCATTCGGCGTCACCGGCTGGTGTTCTCAAATAGAGTTTTCTACTCAAGTCGAGTCAATAGGAGCCTATGGACGAGCGTACTCAAATCAGGGGTCCACTGTATATATGTATATATAATATATATATACAGGGTGGGCCGTAAGTTTCCATACATAGGAAAAATAAACATTTTTTTATGGACAACCATTTTTATTTATATAATATGCTCTACATGGTTGCCATTGTTTTGAAAACACATTTCAATACATGTTCCCCACTGTTGATGAACACGCATTAGCACAGTTGACGTTATGCTTGTAATGGCGTTGGTGATACGTTCCTTTAGATGATTTATGTCTCGTATCTTTTCCTGATACACCATGGCCTTCAAGTGCCCCCAAAGATAGAAATCAAGGGGGGTGAGATCTGGGGATCTGGGAGGCCACTCCACAGGACCACGCTGACCAATCCAAGCATCCGGAAACTGCTGATCCAAATACCGACGCACGTGAAGACCATAATTTAAATTTTCCTATGTATGGAAACTTACGGCCCACTCTGTATATATATATATATTATTTACACTTGGAAAATAATGGAGAAACTAGTCCCTAATCTTACTCTGAATCCCATAACTCCCCAAACAACGGTGGAAGGTAGAAACGGTAGACTGTGTCGTATTCCCAAATTGAAGGCGAGACAGGGAACATCCTTAACCCTGAAAGAAAATAGTTTTGTAGTGAGAGGACCAAAACTATTTAATCAGCTGCCCAAAGACCTAAGAAACACGAAGGGAGTTGCAGTGGAAATATTCAAAAGAAGACTTGACGCCTGGCTCAGAACAATCCCCGATGAGCCGGGCGTACCTGGCTATGTGAGGTGGAGAGCGCAAGAATCCAACTCACTACTTCACCAGGCCAACTCGAGAGGAGGGGCGACACGCTTGACCTTCGCGAAATGAGAAATCATCACGTGGAACCTTTGTAAGGTTGTAAGGTAAGGCATATATATATATATATATATATATATATATATATAACCAAAATCCCAAACTTTGTGTATATATATATATATATATATAGATAATAAAATATAGATAATAAAAAAAAATATGGCAAAATATGGCAATTATTTTATACCCGCCTCAAGGATAAGTAAAGTTGTTAAGTTACGTTGAGGTAAGTTGTCATTTTATTTCTAGTCTGCGATCCCTTAAGATGGAGTTTAAGAGTGAAAAAGGAAGACAAAAATTAATGTTTGAAGGTTATTTATACGTTAAGCAGAAGGTTTTGGCGAATGGTGTCATTTCTTACAAGTGTGAGCAACGTAGATATAAATCAGCATGCAAAGCTAAAGTTAAAGTTTTAGAGAATGAAATTGTTGGTCGGCTTCATGATCACACCCATGCGCCCGATATTAATAAATATGAAGCTGCTAAAACTGTTCATCAAATAAAAGTGCATGCAACAGGTTCTCAAGAAATGTCTCAGCAAATTATTGCTGATGCAGTTTTAGGTTTAAGTGAAGAAGCAGCTACAAAATTACCTCCCATTCATAATTTGCATCGTAACATAAGACACCATAGACACAAAGCAAGCAATCCACCAACTTTGCCTTTAAATGCCAAAGATCTTGTTTTGGAAGATAGATATAGAGAGAGACAGGACGGTCAAGACTTTCTGTTGTACGACTCTGGCAGCAACACAGGTAAAAGAATTTTAATTTTTGGCACACACAAAAATGTAGAGTATTTATCAAGTGCATCTCATTGGTCTCTTGATGGAACGTTTAAAACTGTCCCCCAGATTTTTGCTCAACTGTATACCATTCATGCTTTTCTGAATGGTCATTCAGTTCCTTTAATCTATGCTCTGCTTCCTGATAAAAGTCAAGCCACATATACAACCTTACTACAAGAATTAAAGAATCTCTATCAAAATTTGGCTCCAAAGAGTGTCATGGTAGATTTCGAAAAATCTATGATCAATACTTTGCAGTTATGCTTTCCTGAAACCAAGGTAAAGGGCTGTTGTTTTCATTTGAGCCAGAGCATTTATCAAAAAATTCAATCTCAAGGTTTTCAGCAGCGCTATCAAAATGACTGAGTTTTCTCTTAAAATGAGGATGTTTGCAGCCTTAGCCTTTGTTCCACCACACGACCTCGAAGAAGCTTTTGAAAAATTGTCCGAAATGTATGCCTCCTGAAACTATTCCAATACAAGACTATTTTGAGGACACATATATCAGCAGACCTTGTCAACAGAGATGACATGAACCTTTATTTGATATTGATGTTTGGGGCATGTATTGAAGAGCAAATGAAGAACTCCCCAAAACCAATAATGCCGGAGGGCTGGCATAGGATTTTTTTAGCAAGTACTGGCTGCTGTCACCCTAATATCTAGAAATTCATATCCACTATTCAGCGAGAACAAGCACTTCAAGAGATTTTCATTACACAGAGCACAGCAGGCATTAATAAGGAACCATCTAAGAAGTACAAGGATTGTTCTAGCCGTATACTGACTGTCAAGATTATGCAAGCAGGGACATTTTAGAATTTTTACGAGGAATTTCTTATAATCTGATCTTTTAAAAGTAAAATAAATAATTTAAAATTAAAACTTTTTAAAAATAAATTTTAATACATTTTTTAATTATTTGTCCTGGATTCATATATATATATATATTAACAGGAGCAGAACTTGATGAAGATCAAGCAATATCAGCAGAACAGTGGATAATCAGCAACAAGCCTCAATATCTAGCATATTTTCTGGCTTTCAAAATAAAAGACGAACCTTTTCTCAGTATCAAATGTTTAATAATCAAGTCCTTCAACTGTATAGAAAGTCTTCCTCTACTTGGTGGCAATTGATGAAAGTACAAACTGCAAAAAGAAGTGGAATGGAATTTGGATTAAAAATGATAGAGAAAGACTTGGGTGTCACTGACTAATGAACTTAAACCCTCAAATCATGCATGGAAATCAGAAATAAAGCAAATGCTAGACTCAATCTCATGCACACACACATTGAGTACAAATCACCCAATATTATAAAGCAACTATACATTTCATATGTGAGACCCCTCCTTGAATACTGTATTCAATTTAATAGTCCCTATTTGATACAAGATATTGAAAGACTGGAAAGTACAGAAATGAGCAACAAGAATGATCCCATCTCTAAGACAAATGACATATAAGGAAAGACTGGCGTATCTAAACATGTTCTCATTAAAAAGGTGGTGGTTAAGGGGTGACATGATAGAGGTGTAAAAAATTATAAAAGGGTTGGATAAGATATATTTTGATTCTCTTTTCATTAAAGATCACAATAACCAGACTAAAGGTCATAGTATGAAATTATTTAAGCCAAGATGTAGAACAAATTTAAGGAAACAGTTTTACAAACAGAGTAATTAAGTTTTGGAACAGTCTGACAGAAGAAGTGGTGACTTCAGATACACTTGATTCTTTCAAAAGAAGGTTGGATAGTTTGATGTCTGCAAGGGACATCTGATGATAGTGTTTAAGCCCATTTTTATTGCATAAATGGTACTAGTTTATTTCATATATATTATGTGCATTTAGGTAATAGATCCCACAGCTCAACACAAGTGTTGTGGGATATAGGGAGGCAGCATCTTGGGTTAGGGGATACTGTGTCCTTACACCCCCCATTTAGAGAGATTCCTCTGCTGAGTGGTGCCCCCCATAGTACTGTGAGGTATTGAAAAACTCATGATCTTCATTTGCCCCACAAACACCTTTAAATGGGAGACCCAAAATGGGTGCACAAACATTTCTACATTACTGTACAGTCTTTACAGCCAAACCTACACTTTTCCTCCTAAGTACAGTGGAACCTCGACTTACGAACGCCTCTATTTATGACCAAATCGACATACGAACATACGCCCGGCGCTTCGATTGCCTCTGAGAGACTACTGGAAAAACCATTTTAATATCCTCCACTGCATTAACATGATTGATAAAGCCTAGAACGAAGTCAGTTACCGGACCTTGAACTCAGCCTGGAGGAAACTCTGGCCAGATTGTGTACAAGAGAGAGATTTTCAGGGCTTTGAGGCTGTGACATCGGTTAAATTAGTTGATGATATTGTGTCCATGGGCAAGAGCATGGGCTTGCAGGTCAACAGTGATGATGTGGAGGAGCTAGTGCTGGACCACAGTGAAGAGCTCACCACAGAAGAGCTTGTGGAACTTCAGAGTGAGCAGCGGACGGCATTGGTGGAGGAGCAGTCGTCAGAGGAAGAGGGAGCAAGTTACGAGTGCTATGATTAAAGACATCTGCGCTAAGTGGAGTGAAGTGCAAGGTTTTATTGAAAAGCATCACCCTAACAAAGTTGTGGCAAACAGGGCAGTAAACATTCTGAATGACAATGCAATGTCCCACTTCAGAAAGATTCTTCAACGAAGGAAGAAACAAATCTCTCTGGATAGATTTTTAGTGCAGCGAACCAGCGAACCAGATGGCGAGACAGAAAAGAGACAAAACCCCTGAAGGAGAGGTGCCCAGTGTTCTTATGGAAGGGGACTCTCCTTCCAAACAGTAACTTCCCTCTCCCTTCCTTTCCTCATCACCATCCACTCATGCCAGCAATTATCCTCCACAAAGGTACAGTAAAATTATACAGCTTATTAAATTTAGTATAATTTTTTCCTCTTATATTTTCTCTTTATAAACTCTTACAAAGCATTAAAAGTACAATTATCTGGGGCGCTGGAACGGATTAATTAAATTTACATTAATTTCAATGGAAAAAATGGATTTGATTTACGACCAATTCGAGGTGCGAACAGGGTCTCGGAACGAATTAAATTCGTAAGTCGAGGTTCCACTGTATATATATATTGTAATGTATATGGTTGTAAATTGTGACTTGGTCCGCAATTGATATGGACCATGACTTATTTTTGGTTGGCAAGGAACTGGTATTGATGGGTACTGTAATGAAATTGACTGGATTCTTTGGATCTGATATATTTGCATGTCCATTATAAATAGATATAGAGTGTAACATATTTGCAGATAGTAGTCTGACTTGATCCTCTGGATCCAGAGATTCTATCTCTAGTTTTAAATTGATAATTAATTAGTTTTGTAAAAATTGGTTATTGCCAATGTACAGGCAGTTTTTACATAGTGGAACCACCTCGATGAGCCGAAGTGGCCCTGATTGTGCCCACTATAAAAATTTCTTATGTTCTTAAGTGCTATTAGTATCAGAGCTGAGATACTTGTACTCGTTACTCATGAGTACCACTTTCAAAGTACTTGTACTCGTAAATTTTAAAATTCAAGTACAGGACTCCCTCGCTATACATTGGCTCGGTATATGATATTTTGTTAGAACAATCTACACTTTTTACCACCACCTTCTGCCTAAACAATCTCAAGACTCGCTATTACAATCAATCAAGCGGAGCGAGTAAATTTTTCTGGGTGGCAGTACTGGCTATGCGCAAGTTCATAGTCATTTATCTTTTCCAAAATGGCTGACCAATGTTTACATTCATCAGTGCCACCCGTGGCCAACTCATGCACCATCTCCCACACTCACTCTGTGTCTCAGTATCTCACGTGGCAGCCTTCTTGATTGTATACCTGTACTTCCCAGTGCTTTTACGTTCATCAATGATTACTTGTGGTTACATGTTCCCTACCACGCGATCATAACTGTTCTGTGGATTGGGGTGGTGATACAGGGTAATTATAATTATGTACTGGGGTTGGACAAGTCCTAGAACGTATCTCCATTGAACCCATGTTATAATGGGCTCGTTGTACAATCAGTTTTCCAAGAACGTATCCCGATCGTATAGTGAGGGAGTCCTGTACTCACACGAGTACCATACTTGGGTAATTATGTCGCAAATGACATGGCCTGAAGTTGAAATAAAAAATATATTTTTCTAGTGTATTTTGGTGTGCTGTTCAAATATAACCTTCATTTCCTGTGCAAATGAAAAGCAATATTATTTGTACATTACTTCAGAGTTGTATTTCTTCATTTCTGTTCATGTGAATAGCAATATATTAACAAAAAATTATGAAAAACTAACTAAACCTAACCTAGCCTAATGCTAACAAATGGGCTCCACCCCCTTGACCCTGCTAATAACCTAAAGTTCATTCCTGATATGACGAAATATGACTCCAAAATAATGTAAACATTCTTATTTCTTTACATTTGCACAGGAAATGAAGGTTATATTTGAACAAAACACACCAAAATACACTAGAAAAGTGTATTTTAAGGAAAGATATAAGGCCTATAGATAAACTAACATTGAATTATTCTGTGGGTGGATAGAGAAAATGTTCAATTGCTGTAAGGTAGGACAACTCACACCCCCCTTCACACATCATCATACAAAACTGATCTACTACGTTCAGACAAAGAAATGTGAATGGCGCATAGAAAATGACCATCACTATTTCCCTGTACAAATAGCACAAAATTATACTTGTCAGACCAAAAATGTGTGTATATATATATATATAGGGTGTTTCTAAAGTAACCATCTATTTTGCGAAATAATATGAATTATAAAAAAAAACACCTTTAAAACATGAAAATATATATATATATTTGTAAGCTCGGCACACATTGTTGCTCTTCGTGGATAATCATCATCTTGTAAGTTGTGGAACACTTGAATGTGGTATGGCTTTTTCTTTAAATCATAACGTAGAATTCTGTAAACCGTTGTTTGTGGAATTTCTAATCTGTGGGATGCCCTCCAAATCAATAATTGTGAATCCTCTTCGAATGCTTCTTGACCAGATTCGATTCTTTCTTGAGATCATCTTGGCTGTCCAGATCTACGCTCGTCATGCACAGATCCAGTCCTCATAAATTTGTTTACTAATTCGCGAATAGCCTGGTCTCTAGGGCCTGTTTTATGAAACCTTCTCTCAAACTTTTCTCTAATTTTTCTCTAATTTCATTGCACTTCATGCCTTTTATCCTGCATGTTACTACATAAACCCGTTCTTGCACATTCATCATCAATGATATGGGTCTGAAAATAAAATAAAATAATTAACAAAAAATTGTTTAAAGTAATTAAAATATAAATACATGAATTTTGTATAACAATGCACATACCATTATGCCAATATAACAATTGTTTAAAATCCCCCTATTTCACCAAAATAGATGGTTACTTTAGAAACACCCTGTATATATATATATATTTATTTATTAGGGTGGCCTAAAAAAAATTTTTTTTCTTTTCTCCAGATTAGAACCCAGCATTTTGATATGCCTATGGATGTAATTTTTACATAAAAATTTCAACTAAATCAAACAATATTTAGAGGTTGCACAAACCATGCAAAGATCATTCGTTTCATCATTTACTTAACGGCCACATGCTACAGTGTGCAACCTGTGCAATGTGCATGTTTAATGTCAAATTACAACATACTGTAACTTATTTATTTAAGCACAATATACAGCTTCAAATTGTGTCTGCTCATTTAACATTTTTGAACTTACAGTAAATAATATCAGTCGCCCCCACCACCAGTAAATGCGCTATATCAACTATAATAATATTCAAAACCATCAATTCATGCCTGTGAGTCAATGGAGGCATGCAGTAAGTTAGAAATACTTACTATCAGTGAAAACTTTTATGTTGCATAAGAACAGCTGTCAAATTGTCAATACTGCATAAAATCTAGAATGACATGCTAACTTTGTTGGAAATATTTAGTTAACAGGAGAACTGTCTTTCTGAATTCCAGCTATGAGACCGAGTCCACCCACAACAGTGCTTTTTTTCGAGTCAGGATACAGTATTCGATGTTCTTGTACAACTTGGAGTAGAAATTGCTTCTGGTCTTCATTTTTTGTCAGAAATGCATTGAAGTCCTGGATCAGTTTCACTCCTCTTTCTGCTATGTCGTTCACAACTTTTAGTGACCAAATTACCCTCTGCTTTCTTGAAATCTTCATTATCATTCCACGTTTCATGCGGCATCGACAGAAAAGATTGTGGCAGACCAAGAATGTTGAAAAGTGTCTTCGTATTCATTGTAACGAAAGAGCTGAGCTGCATGTCTGCATATTCACCAGTGCCATCCAGTCGGTGTGGTGGTTCTTCTGATCCTTCTTTCTCTCGCATGTTTACCAGCATCTGCATTTTCTGCTGGGGATCAACTGTCATGTCGAAGAAAGCAAGGCCCACCATAACCTCACTCAGGTACCACAAATGTCTGCTGAAAGCAGTCACTGCTGCCTGCTTGACAACTGGATTGACATTGTATTGTGTCAATCTCTTTAGAAACTGCAGATCATTTGCAGGGGCTTGGGCAGCCAGTGGGGCTTGGGCAGCCAGTGGGGCTTGAAACCACACTGTGATGTAAATGTCTGACACAAACAACAAGAATTGGAATATTCCATGTTCTTGCGATGGCTTCATCTTGAACTCTCTCCTAAACATCCACATTTTGTAACAGTAAAGTACTCGTGCCATCCAATGGGCAGTGTGCAGTGCACCAGGTGCCTGGAAGTGAATCCCCCGTGCTGGAGTTCCACCAAGGAATATGATGACAAGTTCCAAAAACTCCCTGTAATCATCCCGTGGTTGGCACATTTTCAGATTCTGTATTGCGCTCTCTAAACGAGTCAATCTCCATCATCCCAGCAGCTGTAAGATATGAACTTTGATCAATCCAAGACCACTGCTCTTTAAAGCGTTTGAAGATGGCCATGTCAGGTCCAGATGAGGCAGATGTTATTTTCAGTGCAGTGAAAACCTTCTGTAGAACAATCTCCATCACATGATGATGGCATGCGAAATGAAGTAGACTTTGCCCAAGGGCTCTCTCTATGAGAACACACGCATCACTGAGACGTCCTGTATTGCTTGCTGCCATGTCAAAACACAGACCCTTGACCTTTTGGGAAAGATTCCAGTCATTCAGACAGGATACAACAGCATCAGCTTGGGTTTGGCCTGTTCCAGATGCAAGTTTTGGTACACCAAGCAAACAATCAACATCAATTCCTGTCACAATCACAGGTAATCGGTCAATTTTCTCGCGCCTAGTAAGGTCAGGAAGCAATTTTCCATCCCAGTGAACAGTCAATGGTGCTTGGGGATTGCATGAAGTTTTTGCATCAGCTGCTATTTTTGCTTTGTTTGTGGATCGTGCACGTTGAATCGAGCTACGGCTTAGTGTTATCAACATTATGGCCAAGCGAATGAGCTGTAGCGGCTAACAAGTGCACCGCCTGGCGATCTGTAACTTTTGACCTATCTAATGCTGCTGTGACATCTTTTGAGAGCAATGTCTTTCTTTCAGTGCTGCTTGCAAATCTTTTCCTCTTTCATGACTTCTCCACTTCCATTTCTGAGTCTGCACATTGTTCAACTACATCTTCACTTGAGCTATCAGAAGAAAAAATCAACTCACTACTGCAACTTGAAATTACTGCCTGTTGTTCCTACTTTGATTTCTGCCAAAACCTCTCAAATGATTCTTTCCTTTTGGCTTTCTGCTCTTGTCTCTCTGTCCATGCTTTATCTTCACTTGCCATATATCCTTTCCGACCTTCTCTCTGACTGGCTAGAAACTCCAGGTCTTCTGTCAGTTCTGTTCGTTTCTCAGCATCTTGATGAGCTATGTCAAACAGCTTATCAAGCTTTGAATTGAACTGTGCTTCATTAGAAATTTGTTTCTGGGTACATTGGTTTATGGCCTTCTTCAAACACTGCCATTCTGCATGTACTTTCAGAAGCCGCTTTTCTATATCATAACTGAGAGCAGTTGGTATTCCAGCCTTCAGCCAAAAACTAAGGACTTCTTATACAGTTATGCGTGCACTTTCTTTGAGTCTCTTTTTCTGTTCTGTATGATGATAGAAAAACACTGACAATGTTTCACGAAGTGACGGAAGTTTGCTGTGTTGGACGATTCTCTCATTCACAGGACCAATCAACCAAATATGAGATTTTGATCTTGTCTTTGGCTTATTGTCATCTGCAGTTTGAATGCTGCATTTGCTGCTACATGCCATGCTTGAACTCAGTAAAGTTTCCTGAAAAAAATAAATAACAATCAAAGGCTGTTTTTCAAGAAAAAAAATGTCTCCCCTTATGTGACCTTGAAAATTAGGTCAATTAGTAAGGGGAGACATAAATATGTAAAGATAAGCTTATAGTGCTCTATCCAAAGTTGACACCTGTCGTGGCTGTACTTAACCAAAATTTAATTTATGTTTGTTAATAATTTTACTGTGTTCAACACAAACCTTAACCCAACAATGCACAACAAACAAATTCCAAGAAGATATCTGAACAAGACACCTGTACCCATACCATACCAGACTTTGAATACTAAGTTTATTTTATTATTTTACAATTATTAACAGAAAATAACAAACCAGCTTCACAGAATTCATAAAACTGTCAGAAAAGAATATTTACAAGCCACTGGCAAATAATGGCAAAATATAGACTGCTTACCGTGGCAAGACTGCGATTTTTGAAACTTCAAGCACCTTGTGCAGCCTCTAAATCATCTCAGAATTGCATCAAATTTCACTCATATTGCTATTACATATGTCATTTTTGATTGCAGGGTTCTAATCAGTGAAAATTCAACTTTTAATTTTTTGCATGTTCTGTTGGGCCACCCTAATATATATATATATAGGGTGCCACTTATTTGGGGTGTTTTTCATTTTTTGGGAATTTCTATCAGGACGGGCGCATTTCTGGTGTCATTCCGTCTAAAAACATTGTGTGTAAAATATTTTTGAAATAAAATAATAATTAGAACTGCCTCAACGAGGTCAAAGTTTATACTTTTTGTCGAAAAGTACTCATGGCGTTCTGTTATGTCAGTTTTCGTTTCGATAGCTGCTGTAGTTTCTGAGTTGAAAAATGATAACAGACAGACAGATGGACGGTCAGAGTCGTTGGTTTAGTCTTCCGCACTGGTGTACAGAAGACTAAAATGAGGTATTATACAGGGTGTAACACGAGTTTATCCAAATATTGATACAGGCGAAAGAACATGTTATTCTAAGTAGAAAATGGGTTGGGACGAGTTTTGCCAACACTAACAGTGTTTCATTCTCTTTTTCAGTGAGTTCTGAAATGACGTGATGGCTTCGGCAACAAGATCTAAAACAGCAGTCTATCTCCTGGGGACCGTGGACCACAGCATCACAGGAAGCATGCTGCCTACGGGAAAGCAGGCGCTTCAGTACTTTTTCCACCTTCACCTTGACGTCAAGAAGCCGATCAAGGAAGCAGCCGCTGAGACAGTGACCGCAGTCAAGGAATTCTGGGAGCGGTCCCGTATTCCTACGCAGAAAGACCAACGCGCAAGGGACAAGGTTCTCCGAATGTACGAGAAGTGGCGGGCTCTGAACAAGAACTCGAAACGGCGCACTGTGACCCAAATCAGGAACGAGGCCGAGTTCCTCTCATCCCTTGACCGCCTCTTCGACATCACACACGAACAGGCGATGTCGATGATCACAATCGAAGAGGACAGGGAGTTCCTGACGGGACAAAGGGCCGAGGTGCGGCGCGGCCGCATCTCCTCCACACGTGACATGACGCTGCACACTGAGGAGGAGCGTGCGAGGAGACAGGAAGCGGAAAGGAGCCGCCGACAAGATGATGAAAGGGCGAACAGAGAGAGCCGAGAAGAACTCGTCGAACTGGCATCAAGCTCCAGCTCAGGTGCAAGCAGCCCGACTCAGTCACCGACACGGCGTCGTCGCCGAGAAGAAGAGGAAGAGCTCTCTCTCCCGGGCCCGTCCACGTCAAATGCAGAAGCATCTACAACCCCTTTACCACCCAAGCGATTCCGCGCGTCAAAAAAGATGATCACCCCTGATCTCTCCGCAGCGATGGATCGGACGAAACTTACCGACCGAGAAGGTGTTTTTTTGCTGTCGGCGGCTGCGAGGAGCTTGGGCCACGACCCTGAGGAGCTGGTCTTGAACCGCGAATCCTCCCGCCGCGACCGAGCAAAGTTCCGTGCTATGGCAGCAGCGGAAATGAAGGCAGCCTTCCATCCTACTGTGCCGCTGACCGTTCACTGGGACGGGAAAATCGTACCAGCGGCTGACGGAGGCCCTGCTGAAGATCGCCTTCCAGTTCTGGTGTCTGGGGAGAACGTCGACAAGCTTCTGGCTGTGCCCAGCCTCCCCGACGGCACTGGCCGCGCCATGGCGGAAGCCGTCCTCTCTGCCCTCGAGGATTGGGACATCAAGGGACGGATCTGTGCCCTCTCTTTTGACACCACCGCCTCAAACACAGGACTCTCAGGAGGAGCTTGCTATATCATTGAGCAGAAACTCGAGAAGACAGTGCTTCATTTGGCTTGCCGCCACCACATCCACGAACTGGTGTGCGAGAAGGCATTCACGGCGTGCCTCGGTCCCTCTACTGGTCCTGACATCCTCCTGTTCAAACGATTCGCCGCCTAGTGGGACTTCATCGATCAAACCAAAGCGAAGCCCTTCGAGGATGGAACCATGCCGCAGTACCTGAAGGACGCCCGCGACGACCTGCTGATCGAATTCAGCCGCCTCCTCGACAGTCAACATCCACGTGATGACTACAGGGAACTTCTGGAGCTCTCTGTAATTGTGCTGGGCAGTCCGAACAAGCGGGGTGCCCGGTTCACTCGTCCCGGCGCCTTCCATCGCGCGCGCTGGATGGCAAAAGTCATCTATGCCATCAAACTGTTCCTGTTCCGGGAACAGTTTCAGATGTCGTCAGGCGAAGCGGCTGGAATCCGGCGATTCACCATCTTCACCGTGTCCATCTACGTGACGGCCTGGTACAAAGCGCCGCTCCTGGCAATGGCCCCAGCCGCGGACCTCGCGCTGCTCAAGGCCCTCGTCTATTATCTGGACTCAGCGGTGGCCAAGGCGACTGCGACAGTCTTCGCCAGGCACCTATGGTACTTGAGCGAGCGCCTCGTCACCCTGGCCATCTTCGATGAGGGTATCGACTTGGCGACAAAGTGGGAGATGATTAAAGCGATGGAAGAAGAGGAAGGATCGGAGGATCCCCCGCGGCGTATCAATGTGGACCTGTCCACCGCCTCAATCGCCAACAATACATTGGCCAAGTTCACAACGACTACATCAAAGGAGTTCTTCAAGGTTCTGGACATCAGCACCGCCTTCCTGCTCAAGGATCCGGAGGAGTGGCGGACGGACCCAGCCTTCATCGCCGCATCCCGCCGAGTCCAGGCCCTTCAAGTTGTCAATGACTTCGCGGAGCGCGGGGTGGCGTTGATGCAGTCTTTCAACCTGGCCCTTACCAAGAGTGAAGACCAAAGGCAGTTCCTCTTACAAGTGGTCGAGAAGCACCGCTGTGACTTCCCAACCGCCCGCAAGTCCACCGTGACCTCTGCAAAGTAGGCAACAATGAGAGGGAGATGGGCGCCCATGATACCCCCCCCCCCCTTGAGGGGCTAATACTCGAGTTGAGGGGGACCTAGAGTTGAAAGTATGAAGTCCAGTTATATGTTTTAGGTCAAGATTAGTAGCTTGAACAAACTAGAAGTGATATTTTATTTGCTAGAGGCATAGAACATCATGATCTAAAATTTCTACTTTTCGAGAAAATATACAAACTTTGACCGTATTGAGGCAGTTCTAAATATTGTTTATTTCAAAAATATTTTACACACGATATTTTTTGACAAAATGGAACCAGAAACGCGCCCGTCCCGATAAAAATTCAAACTTTCGAAAATAAGTGTCACCCTAATATATTAGTATCATAATTTTCACCATTGATATGCATTTGCACAAAAAATGAGTGACAAATTTGAATAAAGCGACTAAAACTACCTCATAAAAAGT
This sequence comes from Bathynomus jamesi, assembly GCA_023014485.1. Taxonomy (NCBI): domain Eukaryota; kingdom Metazoa; phylum Arthropoda; class Malacostraca; order Isopoda; family Cirolanidae; genus Bathynomus; species Bathynomus jamesi. The sequence goes on along the minus strand of JAJOZX010001883.1, from coordinate 133,789 downwards.
TATTTTGATTTACAGGTCCAGCCTATGTCATTTAAAACATTAACCAGTACAGTAGACTTGCAACTTACGCGGGGGCTACATTCCTGGGACCCTGTGTAAGGCCAAAAACCGTGTAAAGTCAGAAACCTAAAAGAATCCCCTAAATCACTATAGTCAACCCTCGTTATAACGGACTAATAGGGGGAAAAGGTGTCCGATATAACCGACGGTACTGGTAACCTACGGTATATGTATACGATACGGTAATGGAGATACTATATACCAGAGCTGGGCACTTGCGTTTTTTTTTGCGGTACTGCGGTACTACCGCACTACCAAACCGGTACCGCATAACGCAGTACCACAAAGGATCGCTGAAAGTACAGCCTGTACTTTCAGCAATCCTTTGCGGTACTGCGTTATGCGGTACCGGTTTGGTAGTGCGGTAGTACCGCAAAAAAAAACCGCAAGTGCCCAGCTCTGCTATATACAGTACTGTACACTGTCTGCTGAACACGATACATGATAAATGATACAGAAAATAATGAAATATAATAAAAATATAAAAGTTAGCTTGTCCTTGGCCTTACGAATGTCGGAAACAGTTTGCTTTTTCACGCCATACTCCGCGCACACCTTGGCCACTGAAGCACCCGCCTCTAACTTCTTGATTAATTCCAGCTTCTGGGTCAACGACTGGGTCACCGACAGGGTCACACGCTTCTTTTCCTGGTTAACGTCGCCAGTGGTGTGTCTGGTTTATCCGATATCCACTCTAATGGGGTCCGTTATAGCGAGGGTTGACTGTATACTGTAACTCTGTTATACGTATAACATACCTATAACACAAAAGTGATGCAATTGGCAATGTTGAATTCCTTCCAGCATGGCATAACTAGAGGTAGGGGGTAAAATGGCATGTTGTCAAAAACAAGTGATCATAGCCTCATTTTGTGTGAAAATACATGAATATGAAGTTTTGAAAAGGTTTTTTGCTGAAAATTGTGTATACAAAAATTGCACCACAATTTACCGATTTTTAGCGTTAAAACAGCGTTAAGGGGGTCAAAATTATGATTTTTGGAAATACTCTGTGTACTTGGGAATGATTAGAGTTCTTGATATATATCTTTGGTAGCAAATAGAATTGTCATTTGTATTATATTTTTTATAAATTTATGCTAGAATTTTAGTCATGCTTGAGTGATTTTGGAGAAAAATTGGCCTGTTCGAGCTCAAAATCCAGACATTTTGTGGTTTTCCAATCATTTATTGACAGAAAATGCAAATTAAAAGCACACCGTTCTTATGACTGATTTTCTATTTCATTTTTTGCACTGCATGCTTGAAAGCTGTCACAATATCATTAATGTTAGTCAAGGCGAATCGGTTGATACGGGAATCAAACTTCCATTCACCTTCAACAACGACATCAAGAATTTGTTCGTGCTGAACTGTCTGAACGTCTTCTTGTGCTGGGTACCGCCACCACTTGTTCATGCCCTTCTTCTCACGGCATAAGTGGTCCAAAGTCATTGACTTGTCTGCAATGAACTTGTTATAGGCAATGAACCAGTTGTACTCTCCATTTTTCTCTTCATCCTGCCAAATGACAGCACATAGCTGATTCACCTCCAAGCACATGATTTTGTTGGTGGCAGGGGTGGTGGATGAAGACTTTGAAATAAGTTCCAGCATTTGGCAGTTAGATGCCAAGTTTGCAACTGTAGCAGTTGATACCTCATTGGCATTTGAGTCATCTTCACTCAGCAATATGTCATCTGTTTGTGTGGTGGCTGAAACCATTGTCATGGTTGAATGAACTAGCCCGGAGCAATTCAAACTTTGATAAGTTCCAGCTGAAGGTGAGTGATTGTCATCTTGGTCATCCTCATTCGAATGAACATCAGCCATTGCAAAATCAATCTCAGCTGCTACCCTTTGTTCTTGTTCTAATTGTGCCATGTGTAATTGAGCCTTTTCCTGTATGTATTCAATGTCAATTTCTTCACTGATTCGTGCTATTCGAGTGGATTTTTGATCTTCATAGAATGCTTTTTCATCGCCAGTAAGTTCTTCAGTTTGTTTTCCAATGCCCAAAAGGCTATCTGGACATATCCCTGCGAAATAGAATGATGGTGTAAGTATGTTTGTATAGAAATAGATAAGCTAGGCTTATTTACAGCACATTGTTAAATTTCTCACCAGATCCTGCTTTAGGTGTGAAACTTCTCCACGCTTTATTTAGTTGCGCAAGGATTTAGGTTCACTTGGACCCAGATTTTTCTTCTTCCCTTTTTTGCGATGGGCTATAAAAACAAATAATAATTAATAATATAGTGATGAAGTGATCCTACTTTATTACCAGCGAAACATAAGAAAGGAAAATAGAATGTACCTCGGATGTAGACTTGTGAGTGATAAATCTCAACCAATTTTGTCAGTTTTCTTTTAATAGAATTTATAGTCAGAATATGTTCTTCACAAATGACTTGATCCAGATTTGTCGTAGAGCTACACTGCATGCATGAATTGTTGCACTCCTACAATAAAAAAGACAGTCATGAGCTTTAGTTATTAACATATCAATATTGCACTTACGTTGTCAGACCATATAGACTTCAAAAACTTACATTTTTGAGTAATTCCAGGACAGATCACCCAATAGTCAACACCATCACCTCTTTGATTTCGTTCAAATTTGGTGTGCAGGTTAGGATTAGTGTTAGAAACAATTTCCCCAAATTTTTCTTCAATCCGTTCATTAGGTCAAATTTTACGGAGGGGTCAAGTTTGAGGTTGAGCGTGTGACCTCTAAATTTCAAATGGTCATAACTCAACTTCTAATTGTTGGATCTTCACAAGTTTGGCACCATTGGATTTGGGAGAGTCTACTTTTCAAAAAGACCATTTACAACACTGTAGATGTTAGAAAAAAAGTTATGTTGTAAAAAAGATTTTGACCTCGAGGATACCATTTTTCAGAAATTTTTATAGATGACAAAAATGTTCCTTGAAACAAGATCTACCAGAATCAGTAATAAATTAGTGTCTTATTTACCGGTATGTAGGTCAAAACACGATTTCTAATGACTATGTCTGCAAAAATTTTGACAAATTTTTCGCACTTTTCATAAATCACTACCCCATAAATATTTTAAAAGTCAAAATCAGAAAATTTTTATAGAAGACAAAAATGCTGTATGAACAGAAATCTATTAGAATCAGTAATAAAAAGCGGTCTTAATTACTAATAGATAGGCTAAAATTTGATTGTATGTATGATGATCTTTGGTGAGATATTTTCAGATTTTTAAATAAAAATTACAATTGTATGTAAACTATTAATTTTCTGTTTCCAAGATTTTTATTTATAACTACATGATTTTGTTTTTTGTTTCCAGATCTTAATTAAATGTAATTACATAAATAAAATAAAAATTAATTTGTAACAATGCCACAAAACTTATTTTGTTGCGATCCGCAAAAAAAACACAAAAGAAGATGTTTCAACAAAGTATTTCCTGTAAATAAAATATTAGCTGCAAATAGTTTTGGCATGTTAAGCGAAAAAGATTTCTTATGCAGCAATTGTTCAACCAAATTTAAAAATAATCCGCAAATTTTGGAGAGATTAAGTTTGCATAAAGAAATGGATGTCGAAGAAAAAATCCAAGAAGCGGCACTGGAGAGAGAAGATAGTGGAACGTCTCATACCAGCAATGCATTATCAGATTTGGATACATCATTTATTGGAAAAAATATATTGATGGACAAAGTTCTTCCATTCTTAGATGAAAGTCCAATTAAAACAAGTAAGCGCATAATCTAAAATACTAATATTTTTCGCAAACTTTCATATCTTACCTAAAGCCTAAAATAAAAAATTATAATTACAACTTTACATCCTGATATTATAGGTTACTAAAATATGGGAGATAAATTTCAAAACTTTTAATTTAATGTTATTTTCTATTATTGTACTTTTCAAATTAACACTTTAATTTTATTTATTTATTAGGCGGGCTAACACCGGTACAAAAACAAAAAAAAGGCGCAAAGAAACTTGTGTTCACCACAGAGAAACTTAAAAGAGGATTGGAAAGTGCGTATGGAGTTGAAATTCCTGAGTCTACAAAAAAAAAGAGAGAACTAAATAATGAAGAACAACTTGAATTAGAAAGGTTATAGAATAAAATGTTTTTTCCACACACCTATCTATCAGCTATTAATATATATATTTACATATGTATCTATGTATAAAAATTACCTACACACAGACATAGAATTAATACTTTAAAATCAAAGTTATGTAAATTTAGGTTTAATTAATTTATCATGGGATTCATGCAGTATATTTTTTTTTAAATTAAATAATATAAAATTTTTAGATTTCGAGGTATCATGGAGGAACTACGTGTAGAATTTCAAACAGAAGGTACTAGTTTAAACAAGAAAATTCAAATTTTAACACTGTCCCCATTCACTATTAAGAAAATGCAAGAATATTTTAATATGACAAACTATATGGTAAAAAAAAAGCAGAGAATTTAAAAGAAAATTTAAAATTCTCCCTGAAATTCCAAGCATGTCAAAAGGTAAAGTCATCTCATTTGAAACAAAACAAATAGTTAAAAAATTTTGAGTCTGATGAATACAGTCGTCAATGTCCTGGTCAAAAGGATTGCAAATCCTATACCAATTTTGAGGGTAATAAGGTCAAAATACAAAAACGCCTTCTTTTGTGTAATTTGAAAGAACTTTTTTCCGCATTCTATAGCATTCCGGATAATCCAAAAATAGGTTTTAGCAGTTTTGCTGCATTGCGACCTCCTCACTGCATTATTGCTGGTAGTAGTGGCACACACAGTGTGTGCGTGTGCACCTACCACCAAAACCCAAAATTACAGCTGGCAGCATTAGGAATTAAAGGCCTAGAATATAAAGATTTAATGGCGGAAGCTGTATGCGACATAAACGCTGAAGCATGCATGATGCAAAAATGTGGTCAGTGCAAAGGAGTAGCTGGTGTTAAAAGTTACTTAGAACAACTAATGATCAGCGAAAATTTTGAAGAAATTAAATTTAAACAGTGGCAGACTGTAGACCGGTGCACACTAATCGAAAAAAGTCAGTCCCCTGAAGAATTTATAGATACCCTCTCCAATAGTATTTTTGTTTTGACCAAACACCATTTTATTTGCAAGTCCCAATCAACATACTTCAAAGAATTGAAAGAAGGTTTGTCAATGACGGAAGGATGTCTGGTTGGCGACTTTGCCGAAAACTACTCCATCATCCAAGATGCGGTGCAGGGGTTCCATTGGGAAAATTCCCAATGTACCCTGCACCCGTATGCTTTTTATTATAAAGACTGTGACATGAAGTTGCAGTGTGATACGTTCTGTATAATTTCTGATGGTCTAAAACACAATAGCGTATTAGTATACACGTTTTTAAAAAAAATTATACCTATCATACTGGCCGACCGCCCCAACATAAAAACTATACATCATTTCACTGACGGGTGTGCCGGCCAGTATAAAAATAAATTCAATTTTTACAACTTGTGCCAGCAAAAATATGATTTTAACATAACAGCTTATTGGCATTTTTATGGAACATCACACGGAAAAAATATTTGTGATGATTGGAGCCACAGCAAAGAGGTCAGTTGCGAAGGCATCTCTTCAAAGAACCGTCACTGATCAGATCCTGACTCCTGAGGCATTCTACGACTTCTGCAACCGAATGGAATCAAAAATCAAATACTATTTCGTACCACTCTCAGAAGTTAAAGAAACTGAAGTTTTTTTAAATCGCAGAACTCTTCCTTTGAAAACCATTACAGGTACCCAGAAGTTTCACAAATTTGTCCCCATTTCAAGCAACTTAATAAAGGTCTTCAGTTTATCAAAACATCAAGACGAATTAGAAGTAAAAGTGCTTTTAAATGATAAATCAGAGCCAGCCATAGCCAACGAAATTATTACCCATGAAACCATCAGCACTAGGGAAGATGTGATAGTTGGGTGCTTTGTTGCAGTTTTGTATGAAAAAACATTTTGGTTTGGGTCGGTGCAGAGTTATGATGAACAGTATGATGACTATAGCATAAAATTCCTTCATCCATCAGGGCTGTCACCATCGTACAGTTTTCCGCAAAAAGAAGATATTTGTGCTGTTCCTAAATCTAATATATTAGGACGTATAGAAGCTTCCTTGAGAGGCGGAACACGAATCCAGTACAAGTTTCCGCAAGAAGAAATAGAATTTTTTTATGAAAAATTTTTATATCAAATAAAATGAAAACTTTAAATAAATAAGGAAAATAAAATTAATTATGTACTATGTAGTTTGTACCTTTTTAATACCCATACAGTAAATAGAATTGTGGCTATGTCATCTAACTTATTTAGTAATTTTGCTTAAATGTCAGTATATTTCATTCTTATACGAATTAATGCCAAATCTGTATATTATAATTAATTATAAAGATTTTCATATAGCGTTGAGTACCAGATAGATATAATTGACGCCATTAGTTATTTTTTATAGCAATCTGTATATTATACATTAGCATAGATTTCTTAAGCTATATTTATTTCTTATATCTACATTCACTTTTACAATAATAATATAGGTATCTACCAATGTAAGTAGGATATGTTTAAAATATTTCTGGAATGTAATTTTTTTTTTTTTAATTTTTTCAAAATTTTAGAAAACTAAAAATTTTGATAGCATCATACATACAATCAAATTTTAGCCTATCTATTAGTAATTAAGACCGCTTTTTATTACTGATTCTAATAGATTTCTGTTCATACAGCATTTTTGTCTTCTATAAAAATTTTCTGATTTTGACTTAAAATATTTATGGGGTAGTGATTTATGAAAAGTGCGAAAAATTTGTCAAAATTTTTGCAGACAGTCATTAGAAATCGTGTTTTGACCTACATACCGGTAAATAAGACACCATTTTATTACTGATTCTGGTAGATCTTGTTTCAAGGAACATTTTTGTCATCTATAAAAATTTCTGAAAAATGGTATCCTCGAGGTCAAAGGTCAGGTCAAAAACATTTTTACAGCATAACTTTTTTGCTAACTGATCTACAGTGTTGTAAATGGTCTTTTTGGAAAGTAGAGACTCTCCCAAATCCAATGGTGCCAAACTTGTGAAGATCCGACAATTAGAAGTTGAGTTATGACCATTTGAAATTTAGAGGTCACGCGCTCGACCTCAAACTTGACCCCTCCGTAAAATGACCTAATGAACAGATTGAAGAAAAATTTGGGGAAATTGTTTCTAACACCAATCCTAACCTGCACACTGAATTTGAACAAAATCGAAGAGGTGATGGTGTTATTTTCGATTTTTGTTGGGTGATCTGTCATGGAATTACTCTTTTGAGCTTTTTGGTTGTGTCGCCTCTGAAAATATTGCGATTGCTGCATCATACCAAGTAGGTAGCTTGTCACCAAAAATGAACACTAGCTTTTGTGCCATTGCTAGGCGTGGTTGCTACTGATCTGCTGATTTTAAAGCGTTGCTTTTCCAAACTTTTATCACATTATTTCACAAAAAGTGCTAAAAGTAAAACAATCACCAATTTCTGTATTCTAAACAAAAAAGATAGAATAAATATGTAAATTATCTGAAATATAGAAATGTACAAAGGTTAATATCTCATGTGAAGAGCAGCAGAACATTCAATAATATGTTATTAAATAAGTTTTTATGTTATAAGACTTAGTTTTGAAGTGGTTTAGCTATAAAATTGCAAACACTAAAAAATGGTGGTTTTCGAGTAAATTTGAGTGCAATTTTTGTATACAGTCATACCCCACCTAACATCAGTAATTGGTTCCAAGGACCCCGACGTAAGTCAAAAAATGACGTAAAGCGAACAGAGGTGCCTAAGTCTACCAAAAACTGATTGTAAACACTGTAAAACACTCCGACGATGGTAGCGATTAGATACAACTATAAATAAACACTTTATGGTTATGTTTTCAATACTATAGATAATAAATATGAAAATAAATGCCTAACGTCAGTAATTGGTTCCAAGGACATAAGTCAAAAAATGACGTAGTGTGAACAAAATCTTGCTCTTGAAAACCAACAAAGTGAACTGATGTAAAGCGGGGTATGACTGTATAAGCCAAAACCAATTTTTTTTGCTTGAATCATGTTATTGGCATGAAAAGCTGTCATTTGAGCCTATGATCACTCAAATCTGAGCACATGACCCTCAGACCCCCCTCTACCCCTTACCTCTACCATAACACTCTTGTTAGTGCCATCTTCCATGGCATTGCAGACGAAGATGAGATGTGTGTACGCTGCGTTAAAGCACCAAAATTGTAAAATTATAACCTGCGTAAGAAAAACCTGCATAAGTTGCGAGTCTACTGTACTTGTACTCAGGATGTAAAGTACTCGTACTTGTGAGTAGTTTACGAGTACTTCACAAATTTGTGTGTTTTCAGAGATGTAATTAGATATGGCAAAAATATTAAATCATTTTGAAATCCCCCCCCCCCCCCAAGTCATTAGGGGATGTAAGAGCAAGATGCAAATACTGTGACACTTTCATATCAGGGAGTATGAAAACAACATCCAATTTCATCAAACACATCAAGGTAAGTGGTCATTTACTTTAGCATTTAAAATAAGGATCAAATGAAGTTCTATATATATTGTTATTGATTATTATTATATGATTTTCAGAAAAAGCATCCTTCAGTTGACATCCCAGCAGCAAAATGGAAAACAATGGATAAATCTTCAAATGAATGCCTGAGCCTAGATTTTTTAATTTCATCACCCACAAAGTATGGTGCAAATCATTCAAAGCAAAAAAGTATGACTGATGCTATAGTTGAAATGATTGCTAGAGACCTACTTTTCACACTAGTAGAAAGTCCAAGATTCCAAAAACTCATGAACATAGCTGACCTAAAGTTTGCCATACCAAACCACAAATTTGTTGCATCAAAATTATTAGTAGACAAAAAATGTTCAATACAGGCATCAGTAAAGAAATTTTGGAAAGTGCAGAACATGTATGCCTGATTATTGATTTATGGTCCAATCACCAGATCAAAGGGTTTATTGGTGTGATGGGACACAGCATAAACTGGACTATGAAGTCATTCATACTGGCTTGTGGAAGATTCAAAGGTCAGCACACAGCAGAGCACATTCATCAACAATATTTAGAGATAGTGGACCAGTTTAATATAGGTACTAAAGTTACCAATATTGTTACTGACAATACTGCCACCACCACCAAAGCTTTCAAAGTATGCTTACCAAACTTTGAAAATGAAAGTCAAGATCAGTCAGATAAAGACTTTAAGTGACTGTGAAATTATTGATAATGAAATAGATATACTTCCAGAAGATTTCAAAGGATTTGAAATCTTCCACAGCATCAACCATGTTTTGCCCACACAATTCAGCTTGCAGTTAAAGATGGCTTAGCTCATGCATCTCCTGCTCTTACAAGAATTATTAACAGCACTTCTAAGCTTGTTACTTGTTAGAACAAGAAAAAAGGCTGCAGCCAGCAAACTTGACAAAATGGAATTCATAACTCACAATGATTAAATCAGTTTTGAATATTTCAGAAGATAAATTAAACAAACTGGAGACAATGAAAATCACAAGTTATGAAAGAACAGTATTACAAGAAATGAGAGATTCTCCAACCTTTTGAGAGGAGTAACACTGTACAAAAAGAAAAATCTGTGAGCATAAGTCTAGTGATACCATTAATCAAAGGGTTGAAACACAAATTAAGCACTCTGAATGCAGCATACAATTGCAACATGATGGATGACTGCTCTTCACGCAGCTGTTGACAAAAGGCTGACTTCATATGAATTTAATGATGTTTACATATTTGCCACCATGCTTGATCCCAGATTTAAACTTAGATGGTGCCATGATACAGAGCAGCGCAACTCTAACAAAACAGCATTAATTGCAAAAGTATCAACAATAAATATGACAGTTGACAATAATTCACCCAAAAAACAAAAGCTAATGAAAGCAAATCCTGAACCAAGCATTTTTTACTTCATGGATAATAATGAAGAAACTGCTCAAAGCAAATCCTCAGTACCTGTGTGTGATGAAGTAACAAAATACTTAGAGAGGCCATGCATAGATCACGAAAGTGACCCATTGCTCTACTGGAAAGAAGAGCAAGTAGTATTTCCAAGGCTTGCTCTGCTGGCAAATAAATACCATACCTTAGTGTCCCAGCTGCTTCTGCCCCTGTGGAGAGACTATTCAGTATTGCAGGGAACATCTTCCATCCAAATAGATGTTCTTTGAACGATACAACTTTCCAAAATATTATGTTTGTTAGATGTAACGTGTAACATTAACTACTAAAGCTGGTAGGAGTAAATTACTCATTAAAATCAATTAGGCCTATGTTATTTAATGCAATTGTGGAGATTTATTTTAAATTCTGAATTTAAATTTTTAATTAAATTATTAATTTTGAATTGTAGATATTTATTTGAAATAATTTAGAATTTGAGTGATGAGCAGGGAGTGGCATGTGGGTGATCGTAGTGTGAGTGTTGCTTCACATTTCTCTCATGTCTTTTGGACTGTGTGATTAATAAACATTACGTAAACTGTCATTGACTATCTACATAAATTACACTGCGTACCACAGCCACCTACATAATAAATTTTGCAGAGTGCACCTTTTATAAATTTTACCTTAAATAGATGTTGAATAAATTTGTAATCTTTTTCTAATAAATTTGGAAAAAAAGGTTAGCAATCAATTGGAGAGTGAAGGTGCGACTATTAGGGGATGGAGGAGGTCGCATTTAGCATTTCAGGTCATATTTCACTCTGGAAATGAATGTACTCGTATGTATTCATGAGTACTTTTCTACAAGTACCAGTACTTGAACTCAGACAAAGTACCTAGTACTCATACTTTACTTGTATAAATCTCAAGTACTCATACTTGTACTCATCACAGCCCTGATGGTATGGAAGATTTCTGCAACATTTGTGAACATCTACTGAGTTGTAGCCCAAGTTCAGCTGCCACTGAGTGTGTTTTCTCAACATTTGGACACATGTGGTCCAAGTTACACAACAAAGCTTGGGATAGAAAAAGCAGGAAAGTTGGTCAAAATATACAAATATTTGCGTAGTGGAAGCAAACTGAATGAAGATGAAGTTTGATTACTTTGAGATGTTGCCAGTGCTTAATAAATACCCTACTTAACTATGATTACCATCTGAATTTAATTAGTTTATTACTTTTACAAGGCACTTAATAAAATGAAATACAGGTAAACCTCATTTTACGCCACTTCACTTTTACACCGCTTAAAGTAAAAGCTTAAATGTAAAATTAAAAATGGTAAAGAGCTGTAAACTACGCAAAATATGATAATGTAACTGTGCGGGACTACTGGAAGTCATATGACATTTTAAAAAGCATTTCCAACACAGCCACAGCTTGGAATGAAGTTTCGAAATCATGTCTAAATGATGTCTGGCATAAGGTGTGGCCTGATTGCATTGCTGATTTTGGTAGATTTGACTATGTTGAAACTGTGACAAAAGATGTCACTAAGATAGCGAATGAAATAGATCTAAATGATGTGGATGATGAACTGCTCAATTCTGCAGTTCCTCAGCAAAAAAAAAGAGGATCTCCCTCCAGGATCTTCTTCCTCTCAATAAATCATCTCCATCTCACCACTGTCAAACAAGATCAAATAATTTTGTTTTTAATTGCTTTAATTACCAAAGTAAGTAGTAATTTATCTTTAATTCAATTACTTTATTAATATTAAGTATTTTTACTAGTTTTAAGCATATAACCGATTAATAATTTTCATTTTATGGAAAATATAGGGTCACTTTTGGAGAATCCTGGAACCTATCCTATTTACTTAGGTAGAAGCCCATTATTTTTTAGCTTCAATTTACGCTGTTTCACTTTTCAACAGCAATCTGCTGGACCCTAACCCCAGCATAAATCGAGGCATACCTATATTTTGGAGTTCAGTTTAAATTAAAAATAAAGTTGAAGTTGAGTTGTTTTGTGCATTTGTTATTTATTTATTTAATAAAACAAAGTCCTACATGACTGCAATGACTTAAATACAGGTATCCCTCGTTTAACGATCATTCACTCAATGATCACTCACTTTAGCGATCTATTTTTATTAACACCTTTTCTTGTACAATGACTGGCCAAAATTTGGTTTATCAATCGCTACAATGAGCAAAGTTTGGTTTCTAGTACTCCACAGGTGCATCTCTAACTTCATTTATCTAATCAAAATGGCCACCATACGCAGAAATGGATTTCCCAACCCGAGTTCCCCTAAGCAGCCACTTCCTGCACTTCCTTCTCACCCTGTCAGTATTTTGAGTCACTCATGCTTCTGCATCACACTGCATCATTATGTAAGATTGCACACGATTGTGAGCATTATGTTATTTGCCACCTTTGTGGAGTGCAAAGCAATATTATGCAGACTGTTTAGTTCTAATTTGGACTGTGTTAAATGACTGTGAACATTGGAAATGACGAGTAAGTATGTGGCTGCTTCCCCTTCATCACATCATCAGGTATAGCTAAGCTCTCTCATAAGTCCTTGACTTTGGAGGTTAAGCTGGACATTATTAAGTGCCACAAGAGTGGTGAAGGGGGTGAACTCCATCACGAGAGCACTTGGCCTAGCCCAGTTAACCATCTCAACCATCATCAAGAAGGCTCCTGAGTTGAAGGTCTCCACGGAAAATGTGACTTCTAACACCACCACAAGGATAACTAGTGATTTTGAACTCCTATTATCGTGTTATTTTGTCCATCATCATTAGGGTGGCAATAGCCAATAGGGGTAAAAATCCAAGTTGCCTGGAGGAACGAGTGCGGTGGCGCGTTTGGTGCAGTTCCTGAAGAAAATCACTCAGGCAAATTTTTAGGACTTTTGATAAACATTAGGGGGTGGTACAAGAGTAACAAAGTTTCCACCATTGTCACTTACTAATTCTCTATTTTGTATACTTTGCAGGTAGATGAAAAATGGCAACTACTCTAAGAAAGAATAATGTTTTATGGCTACTGGAGACTTCTCCCAACTCATATGCCCTTACAGGAGCCAAATTGCTGTCCAAGCGGCAGGTCCTGGAATGATTCTTGTTCTTTCACCTGTCCGAGTCTCGCCCTGTCAGAGGAAGTAGCCGACTGGTGATAACAGAGGTCGAACAGATGTGGAAGAATGCAAGTCTTCCGACTCAAGCTACGCACCGGGCACAAGACAAGCTGGAGAACCTCCATTCTGAGTGGAGAAGCTTAAAGAAATTACGAGTGAGGCGTACCAAAACCCAGATGGACAAGGAGAAGGTCTTTCTAGAAGGTCTGAAAGGCCTGTTCGATTGCGCTCACGGTGATGCGCTCAAAATCATCAAAAATAAAGAAGACAAGCAGTTTCTTCTTGCGCAGCATGAGCCTGGTCGTCGAGGAACTATAGGACTTGTTGATCAGAAGTATATTAGACAAGAGGAGAACAAAATGACACGGCAACGTGAGCAAGAGAAAAGGAAACGAAGGAACCTGAATGAACTCCAGAAGATGGACAGGTCCGTGGTTTTGGAGTCGAGCAGCAGTTCTACAAACGAGGATACTGACAAGGAAGATGAGGTGAATGTCGGAGCAATAGGAGGCGCGTCATCTGCCACTCCCAAGAGGAAAAGATCAAGAAGGTTAAATCAGATTGTTACTCAAGAACTGGCGCAAGCGTTGGACCGCACAAAGATATCCAATCGCCGGGCAGTCTATGTTGTGGCCAATACCTTAGCATCTGCTGGACAAAGTATGGAGCACTACGCATTGAATCGAGAGAGAATCCGACTAGCTAGAATGAAATTCCGCCAAGACATCGCGGATGAGCTGAGAAGGTCCTTTTCCCCGACGGTACCATTAACAGTTCATTGGGATGGCAAGCTCCTTCCAGACCTTACAAACAAAGAGAAAGTCGATCGCCTTCCAGTCCTGGTTTCAGAAGGTGTGATGAAGCTGTTGGGGGTACCAAAGCTGCCATCATCAACAGGTCTGGCGCAGGCAACAGCAGTGCATGATATGCTGGAAGACTGGCAGTTATCTCCTGGGATCGTAGCCATGTCTTTTGATACGACATCATGTAACACCGGTCGCTTGAACGGCGCTTGTCAATTCCTCGAGCAGAAGCTCGGGAAGAAACTTCTCAATCTTGCTTGTCGTCACTACATCGCGGAATAGTTCTCGAAAAAGTTTTCGAAACCTTAGTAGCATGCTCTTCGGGACCAAAGATCAAGCTCTTTCAAAGATTGGCGGAGGTGTGGCCAAAGATTGTAAAGGATTCGTTTCTTTCTGCTGAGGGAGACCGTGAGGTGGCAGATCGGATGCACGCATTCAAGGAGAAAGTTGCAGAGTTTGTGCACGAACAGTTGAGATCTCAGCAGCCTCGCGATGATTACCGTGAATTCCTGGAACTCATACTGCTATTTCTCGGAATAAATCTACCACGGGAAATCATATTCAAAATCCGGGTGCCCTCCACAGGGCACGGTGGATGGCAAAATGCATCTATGCATTTAAGATCTTCTTGTACCGTCACCAGTTGCGGAACTTGGGGAAACTCACGGACCAGGAGCTCCAGGGTGTTACTGACTTCTGCCTCTTTGTTGCAGAGATTTACGTTAAAGTTTGGTTCAATGCCCCGGTAGCCAGATATGCTCCGCAGTTGGACTTGGAGCTGATACAAAAGCTGGTGCAGTACAGACAAGTTAACTGACGCGTGGCAGAGGCTGCTTTGAAAGGGATCACTAGCCATCTTTGGTACTAAGTGAAAAGTTGGTCGCTTTGGCCTTTTTGATGAATATCTCAGCAGCGCGGTGAAAAGAGGCATGGTTGAGGTGCTCAAAAATGAAGAAAGGAAGAGTCCTTCGCCTCGTGTGACAATTGATGTGGGAGATGCTGAACACCTTTTTTGGCAGCCTTTGTCACGAAGAACACATTGGCCTTCTTCCACCTGCTCCAGCTTCCACATCCTTCCTCCAAGGATCCGGAGCAGTGGGAAGATGAAGATTTTCAACAAATGAAACAGCGCGTCTCTGCCATCAGTGTTGTCAATGATCCTGCAGAAAGAGGAGTTGCCCTAATGAAAGATTTTAACGCTGTGCTGACCACACAGGAGGATCAACAGCAATACGTTCTTCAGGTTGTGGAGCAGCACCGGAAGATGTTCCCTGATGCCAATAAATCCACGTTCATTCGAAGCCAGAAAAATTAGGCATAATTGTAATCTATCAGATCACTACAAGCTATTGCAGTCCTATTTGAGGTTGTTTGAGTCTTATCAGAATCGTTCTTTTCAGTTTTTTGTTTTGTATAACTTTGAAGCTCACTCGAACACTCGTTTCCAATAGCCTAGAGCACAAAGTTCTTTGTGTCTTGTACCACCACTTAAAATAAGATTAGGAACTTGAAATTTGGCAGAATTTGTTTTTTTCATAAACCGAATAAATGAGCACCCGCACATTTTAAATTTTGCGACTTCATTTTTTATTGCCACCCTAATCATCATATATTATAGTCAAATAAGTACTTGTGGTCATATATCAGACCATCAAGAACGTATCTACATTGAACCTGTTATAGCAATCTCATTTAACCCTTTAACCCCAGGCTTGGCTCTGAAGCCAATGGTCTCGCTGTGCCTGTGAAACGGCGTTGGCTTAGAAGCCAACGCATGACCAGCGTGCTATGTCAGAGATACAGTTTTGGCTTACAAGCCAACAGTGACATAGCAGACCGTGATTGTTTGCAGATTAGACATATGACATAAATAATAATCTCATTGGCTGAAACAGTGGGTGGGGCCAAGCAGGTTGGCCGTCTCTTTCAAATACGTCATTGACTTATGATTTTTCATGAAAAGTGTCAGTTCCGATTGATTTACGAGGATGAATGTGCCAAGTACAAGTGGTGTGGGCAGTAGGCCCAGGAAACAAAATATTAGTGACAATCAGATAGCCCAAATGCTCGATGACTTGAGTGAGGAGGAAGAAAGATTTTCTGATACTGATAGTGAACAAAGTGAAACACAAAGTGATGATATAAGTGTTAGTGAATCTGATAATGACAAAACAAATACAATTGAATGGGATGATGTGTTGGAATTTTCTCCGCATAAATACGTATTTGAAGGAAATCCGGGTATTACAGACGACTTTTTAGTTGCTGAGGATGCTCGAGAAAGTGAATATTTTTTGGCATATTTTGATGATGATGAAATTATGGACAAAATTATTAGTGAAACAAACAAATATTATAGGTTTGCTATTCAAAATAATGCGGAATCTTTGAATTCAAAAATGAAACGTTGGGTGGATACAAATAAAGAAGAAATGTGTGTTTTTTTGGCCTGTTTATGCTCATGGCACAGGTAAAAAAGCATAGCATTTCTGAATACTGGACAAAAGATGAAATGCTTGCCACGGATATTTTGGGGAAATATATGACTCGAGATCATTTTGTGCAGTTATTACAGTGCCTTCATTTTGAAGATAATGCTCAACCAAACACCAATGACAGACTCTGGAAAATTAGATATAATGACTCATCTGAAAGATAAATTTTCAAAATATTTCCAACCATTTCAAAAACTCGTTATTGATGAATCGCTGGTCTTATTCAAAGGCTGGCTAGTATTCAAATAGTACATACCATCAAAGAGACATAGGTTTGGCATCAAACTTTTTGTGCTATGTGATTGTGAAACTGGACTTATTTTGGATCTAATTGTGTATACTGGGTACAGACTACAGACATTGATATACCCCAAAATGACGAGCTAGGCTTTTCTGGTGCTGTTGTAAAAAAGTTGATGGGGGAAAACTATTTAGGCAAAGGGCACTTGTTGTATACCGATAACTGGTATACGAGCCCTTATCTATCACTGTATTTACATAGCAATAAAACTGGTTCTTGTGGAACAGTTCGCAAAAATAGGAAAAAATATCCTAAATTTACAGCTAGGCCTAAAATGAAGCGAGGAGAGCATTTGTGTAAAAAAAGTGGTAAACTACTTGCAATGAAATGGGTTGATAAGAGAGATGTGTACATGCTTTCGACTTTCCACAAAGGAAAAATGATATAGTAGAAAAAAGGACTAAAACAAATGAGCCAGTTAGAAAACCAGACATCGTAGTAGACTACACCCACAACATGCGCCTCATAGACAAATCAGACATGCAAATCACGACAGTCAAGTGCGTTCACAAATCAGTGAAGTGGTATAAAAAGATTGTTTTTCATTTGATGGACTTAGTTATGCTAAATTGTTACAATATGTATCTAGTGAAAACTGGCAATGTACATCTAAGGCTAAAAGATTTTAGCCAAAATGTGATAAGACAAGTAATAGAAAGGTATGGTGCTTTGACAGCGGTAAGACCTGGCAGACAAAGCACAGGAAATATAGATAGGCTTGTGGCAGTAAATTTCTCTGAAAGACATTATACAGCACATGTGCCACTACTGGTTCCAGAGCAAAAGGTCAGCATCTATGCCATGTCTGTTCAAACACCACAAAACACAAAAAAAGAAATATGTGACAACGTGGTGTCCAGAATGTAAAGTTGGGCTTTGCATAGGCGATTGCTTCCGAAGTTACCATACTCGGAAGCAATTTTGAAAGTTCAAACTTGCCTCGGAAACCAAAAATCACTGCTGGAAACGACATCACTGGTGAGTGTTATAATATATTTTACATTACATAATAATATATGGTAAATATAAGGTTCACGCCTCCATTATATCTATTCTTTTACCGTGTATATGATCGTAATTAATTAAAAATAAATTTTTTTAAAATTTTATTTTTCTCAATTTTTTGCCCTCACGGGGATGGTGCTGGGCCGGTATACCCGGGGTTAAAGGGTTAACAATAGTGTTTTCAGGAACATAACCCAATCATTAAATGAGGGATAGCTGTACATGGTATTGACTGTTATATTATTTTTATTGGAGTATTACAGTAACTCATTGTTTTAAAATATCAAACTCCAACTGGAGGTATGCCTTTCTCAACATTTGGGCTTATCAGTCTGTACCAACCATCCCCTCAGTAGCCCACCACAATCCACAATTAGAAAACATAGTAATGAAAACAACCATCCCCTTCACAAAACTCAGTTCAAAATTCGGTAAATATGCAGCAAATAGCCCCACCTTGACTTTTGGTATGAAAGTTAGTTATTAGGGTGTGTTTTCATGTACTTTCCTCAGAAAGGACACTCATTTGCCCGGCATTTAATTGAAAGTATGAAAAAAAATTTTTGGCATTTTATTTTCAAGTAAACACGGGGCAAATGAGTAGCATTTCTGAATAAAGTACATGAAAACATACCCTAATAACTAAATTTCACTACCATTATTGCTAACCTAACCTAAATGAGATTTTGAAAAAAAAAAAATAGTTAAGCTAACAAAAATATCATGACAACCTAACCAATCATCAAGGGTGTACAGTAGGGTGGCCCACTTTTCAATTTTTTTTTGAAAAGTATAGGTGATCGTGGTTTTTCCCATTATTTGGCACTATACTAGCACATTGGTACCATTTTTACAAAAATTGATCAATATTTAGGGGTCTCGCATCAACCTTGAAATTACGAGTTTTTTTTCTAAAAATGCATACTTTTTAACTTTTTACTGAATCAAGATAAATCATTAAGTAGGGATGTTTTCTGAATCCTCTTGATGAGAGAAGTCGTTTGGTGTGCCTTCCAATGTCATACGACTAACAGTTTAAAAGTTGTGCCTGTATACAGGTAATACCAATGCGTTAGTATAGTGCCAAATAATGGGAAAAACCACGATCACCTATACTTTTCAAAAAAATAAGTCACCATACCCGGGTGGAATGTATAATGTATATAGGTAATTAGAAAATGCACTATGCCTGTGCCAGGTACCTAACCTATTTCTTTTTTTGCAGATCATAACATTTTGAAATTCTGTCTGAGTTCCTCATCCTTTGTCATGGACAAATCGATGGCAACCATAACTGGAAGAACTCTTGAAGCTACAAATAGAGTCATCAAAAGGAAAGGTGAAAATAACATCGCTACCTTCTCTAAGATCGGCCTCGGAAATTTTTTTAGTTGGCCAACCATCGTCCTTCATCAGTGGTAGCAAATTGCCAACATGGCAGGTTTTGCAATACTTCTTCAGTGTTATCCAGTACACTGCTAACAGTTAAGACGCATTCAAAGAAACCGTAAACGTCTTAAAGTTTTGGAACATGGCCCGCATTAAAACAATCATAAAGCTCAACTGCGAACAGAAGCTAGAGGCATTGTGGAAAGAGTGGCACTTACTCCAAAAGAGCAGAAAACGAGAAACTGACGCCGGAGGAAAATGGCAGAAGTTTTCAGATAGTGTGGACAAGCTGTGGGATATCGGAGCATCTGACACTGTCGAAGATATAAAGAAGAATCAACTGCTGTCTGACAAGGACAAGAAAGAGACATTGACTTCTACCTTGATCAATGTGGTCCTCGGGTGGCAACGATGAGTGGGAATGATAAAGTTTTTGCTGTAAAAAGAAAGCTACAGGAAGGAAGAAAACGTCCTCGCCAGGAACCGCAAACCTCAAAGTGTGCATACGAAACCGGAGATGAGGCCATGGAGAATGATGATACTGGCATGTCAGGAGAGTCAGAGACAGAATTAGCGTTCCCCTTGCCGAAAGAGCCAAGTGTGTCTGTCAATCTTCCTTGCAGCTATTTGCTGCATATTAACCCAAAATTCTAACAAGAACCAATAACCTTACAGAACTCTGAATTCTAGAATTTTTGTACATCTATAGAAACAAACCCTCCATTAATAAAAATAGTTCATCTTACAAATTACAGCTCTTCTAACTAACCAACCTACTTTCATACCTTTCAATGTAACTGACCATGCAGTTTTCTCTCAGTACCTATCTGCCAAATATGGAGGTTGACATAGTCATCAGTGGCAGCTCATGCCTAGGAGCTGCAGAGTTGCAGTCCCCCCCCAAACACTCACTGCCAGGCATATGATTCCTTCAGACTGTCTGAAGGAATCATATGCCTGGCAGGGAGTGTCTGGGGGGACTGCAGCTCTGCAGCTCCTAGGCATGAGCCACCACTGATAACACTGCCCAACACCAATTTTGTTGATTTAATTCTAACACCTGTTCTTAGGTAACTTTGGTGTGCTGATTTCAAAAATCACCTTAGTTTTTGCCTATCATGTCAGGTTTTCAAGCAATCAAATACAGATATTTTGGAGATATCGCATTTTGGCAGGGTTATGCCCAATTTTTTTCTTTTCAAAAACTAAGTTTTTACATACTCAGAATCAGTATTTTAAAGTAAACAATTGTGCAGGGAGTGAACTTCAATATACAATGGTAATATTGACACAAAGTGATTAAAAGTGTTTAAATAAGCAAAAAATGAATCCATGATCATGACATCACGCTCACACCTGGGGAAATAACAGATACCCAAGATTTTAATATGTTGTACATGACCTTTAGATTTAATGCATAAATTTGTGTATGCCACAGATAAAATTTTAATAGCAAAACAGCTGTTAGGTCTCAAAAATCATCAATTTTGATAAGCACCCTTCATGGATCACCCAAAATAAGCATATTGCATTCCACGAAAACCTAATGTGATGGACAAAATCTAAGGTGATTTTTGAAATCAGCACATCAATATTATCCAGAAACAGGTCTTAGAATTAAATCAGCAGCAAAAATTTTTTTTTTTGTTGGGCAGTGTAATCATTATATTACCAGTTGAGGTAATTTTAAATTTAATTTAATTTTAATGATTTTAATTTTCTTTTGTACTGATGTAACTTTAATTATTTATTCTTATTTTTGTTTTAAGGTTTTAAGATTTATAATTCACTGATGATGACAAAAGATTTGTCAAAACGTCTGAAGTACAAAAAATAAATGAAAATGTTTGCTGTTGTGTTGATCCTCCTTTTCAGCTATATATAAGCTGTATTTCCCTAAGTCAATAGCTTTAAAATATATATAATATATATATATATATATATATATAGTATTGAAGATTTAATGTTTATTAAATGTAATCAGTAACAAGAACTAAACTCTATTAGAGTAGGTTTTTATTATCATATAAGAACTAATCAATAACCTTTTTTTTTTAAATACATTGTTTTGTATTTTTTATAGTATTATATTATATGGCAATGGAAGTAATGGTGCGTATTTGTATTTGAGACTTCACATTTGTATTTGATAATTCATGAATGAAATATTTGTACTCCCTGTAGGAGTATATTTGTATTTGCTTGTGTGTATTTGACCCCATCCCTGCAACAGACAGCCTTTCTAAAGCAAACTGTTGAATTCAAATTTCAGCCACCAGACCTGCATGAGTGTGGGTGGGGGGGAGTATCATGTGATAAAGGGGTAGCCACTGATTAGCTAATGATAACACAACTACACACATCACGCAATGAGATGGCAGGAGGTGAGTGGCACCAGGTTTGACTTGTGAATAATGCCACCAAAATTTAATAATTTTGAAAATAAATCTCAATAAATAGGAATTTCCACCAAAATTACTATAGAATTGAGTATTTTTTTTTTTTTTTTTGCTCTATCTCACTGTATAAATATCAATATAGAGTTTGGTGGATATGTTCTATAAAATCCTAACTACCTACATAACTTAAGCTAAAAATATATATTTTACAATCTACAAATTCTCTCTCATTCATGAAAATATCCAAATTTTTCTTAACATTAACTAACAAGGTACTGTTTACCACATCACATGACAAGTAATTTAAAGTATTTTCATAGATCAAGTCTACAAGGCTGTTTTCTAATTTTCTTATTATGCCCACAAGTTATCCCATCAACCTCTCTTGAGAAAAAGTTATGTAGGGCCTACATCTAAATTGTCCAAACCTGAAAACATGTTGAACATCTGTATCTTATCTCCCATCATACATCTCTCAAAACTAAATATACCTAGTTTAGTTTCCCTATATTCCAATCTTCTTAGATTAGGGACATGCTTGGTTATCCTACATTACACACCTTCAAGCATAGTAATTTTTTACTATCACTCCAGTCTCTTCAATTCCCATAATTTATAGATCAATAGATTCGTTATTACACCAGGAATGCGATTTGGATACTCTCAAGTGAGGGAACTGGCCCAAAACTAACTAAGGACACGAAGTTTATTTTGGGGTATAAGTGAAAAAATACCTTAAAATGCGGGTAATTCCTTCGGTAGAGACTATCTAGGGTGCATTCGTGATGTAAAAACGAATCCATTGATATATAAATTATGGAAATTGTAGAAACAGCCAACATGAGTGACCTAAAAGGTAATATACATTTATATATATATAGTAAAATGAACACTGTATATATTCACTATATATATTATATATACCGTAAAACTATACTAACCTAACCTAATTTTAGGTACCACTCTTACCTATATATGGCAACGAAATGCTTTTCTGTTTTTATCAAATATATACTTATTACTATAAACAATACTTTCCTTATTTTTCTTAGGGCAAATAAATTCTTTTAGCAATACATCATGTTCTACATAATTAAATGCAGCCTCTTCATCATCAAAAAATTTGCATGAAGTTAAGCAGTGAATAATTACAACAATCGCAAACCAACACCATCGTTAGGGTGCATCAAAATCACCAATGACATAGTTTCACTTTGTCCCTAAGTTAGAAATGTTCCAATGGTTAAGAAAACCTACTATGTGAATTATTTTGGATTTGAATGCCATTTATGGGGTCCACACAGACTTCCTATATGCACACCAACCCCACAGTCATTCTGTGATTTGAGATCCAAATAGTAGAAGTTTAAAAATTTTGTTCACTACAAAAATCAGCCTAAGAACATGTAAGTGATATTTCTAAAGGTCATATATACTTCTAAAAAGTGATAGAAACTTCTATAAAGTGATAGAAACCTCTAGAAAGTGCTAGGAAGTGGTGGAAAGTTATAGAATATTCTAAAAGGAACTGCAATATATAATCTGATATGCAAGTATTTATGATAAATATGATTTTTGTGTGTTTATGTTAAATGTTTATGTTAATGAATTTTGTGTTCTCTCTTTACAGAATTTTTTTGTGTTCTCTTTATACCTGTCGTGCATTATGGCCAGTTCAGATAGCACAAATGATAAATATGCTGTTAAAACTCGTCAAACTGCTGCCATTTATGGTCTTGGTGCTGGAATCAGCGATGCAGATGCAGAGATAACAGGATCTAGGCTGCCAACATGTGACAAGTGTTGCGATGCTACATGTTTCATCAGCAAGAAGGTCTACCGTTTAACCGTACAAAATGGAACAATGCTAAATTTGTCTTGCAAAAAATTATTCCATTTTATCAGAAAGGCAACATTGCCATGATTACTGAGAGGAAAGCTGTTGAAAAAATTATAGCACTATCTGCAAAAAATGCAAAACTTAGGGAACTTCCAGTGGATCGGTGTTCTTCGCTTGGTGCAGTTGCGAAGCTTAAGGGGATCGAAAAGGAGTTACAAGAAACATTTCAGTTGTGGCCAAGGAATGCTGAGCAACTCATAAAAGATCCTGAAGATCTGGAGTTCTTGCGGTCAATGAAATCAGACAGAGTCGCATCATTTGGAAGCCATGACAAGAAGCTCGCATCAAAAGTCCAAAGAAAGCAGGAAAAGGAAATGATGCAAGCAGAACAACAGCTTAAAGCTCATAAAGAAGCCCAAGCATCTACAAGCAAAGTTCAGATTGAGAACAGTGAGGAAAGCAACAGTGATGTTGAGGATGAAGAGGGTGATATAGAGGATTACAAACCAAAAACACGAAAATCTCGCCAAGCAACTCGCTCAGGAACAACTGCTTTTATAAGTCATGACATACTCAAATACCATAGGATGGTTTCCCTGTCTACAAGCATGAAGATCACACCGGCCAACATGCAGCATTTACCAAAGCCATCATTGAGGAATCAGGTGGTGACACAAAAAAAGTTTCACATATATTCTACTGCCGACAGAGCAAGATGTAAGGTTGGTGAAGAGCTTGCATCATTGGTCAGAGAGTCCTGGGTTCCACCACAGTTCCTGTCTCTTCACTGGGATTTTAAACTGATGTCAACTCTGTCATACCAAACTAAAGCTGAAGAGAGGCTCACCATAGCAGTTGGCAATTCGTATGACATCAAACTTCTTGGTGTGCCTTCCTACAAGCCAAATACAGATCAGCCAGCTGGTCAAATCATTGCTAATCTCACTATGGAGCTTCTCCGATCATGGAATTGTGTTGACTCGGTAGTGAACATGACTTTTGACACAACAGCTAGTAACACTGGTCATGTGAGTGCTGTGCTGCATGTGTTAGTCTGCAACAGGACATAGGTCGAGCTTTACTGTGGTCAGCTTGTCGGCATCACATTGGCGAGGTAATCCTTACACAAGTCTTCAATGATCTGAAAATAGAACCACCATTGTCAGTAGAAGTTACCATATTCTGTCAGTTCCAAAAGCATTTTGACACAGTTCCGCACAACAATAATCAGTCACTTAATTTTTTGGATGGTACCTCTTATTCAGATGGCATACAAACCATAATCCATGACTATAGGGCCAGAGCAATTTCATGCGCGCGTAGTCTGTTGTGAAGCATCAACGTGATGACTACAAAGAATTTTCTGATCTTTGTTTGCTCTACTTGGATGGGACAAGTAGAGAGTTTTCATTTCGACGTCCTGGTGCTGTACACAAGGCTAGGTGGATGGCCAAGCTTCTCTACTCCATTAAGATGGTGCTGCTGGAGGAGCAGATCAGTTCTCTTCCCTCTGGAACCATTACCACAAAGCACAATGACCCAAACTGCGTGTTTGTGAACTTTGTTTGCTTGCTGTACAGCTGGTGGTGGATCACCTGTTCAAGCGCGGTACCTGACTGACCTCTTGCGCTCTTTAATGATGCAGTCCCTGAAGCTGAACGCTGCTATCTGGCTGAGAGATTTATAGCAGTAAAGCCAGCACAAGATCAGGCATCTTTACCACAACATCGATTTGGCACAGGATTTGGGGAACCCAAATTTCCAAACTCCATTTCCAGCACAACAAAGCTTGGTGACTTAATCAACGAAGATTCATGGTACATTTTCTCTGTTCTGGAACTTGACAGTTCTTTCCTGACTCATAATATCGAAAATTGGCCAGAATTAGCTTCCTTTCAAATGTCCAGAGAACACATCTCGGCAGTTAACGTCATAAATGATTGTGCTGAGTGTGGGGTGAAGCTAAGTTCTGATTTTCTCATGGCTGCCAGATCACAACAACATTACCAAAATGTCCTACAAGTTGTTGAATCCGACAGAAAGAAGCTTCCTAATCTTCGAAAGAGGAAAACTAGAGCCTAAACTAATTGTTCATGTTCATTTACAGTTCTTGAACATTTTTTATTAACGTAGTGTTCTTTTGACTTTAACTTGCTTGTATCACCAATAATGTAATGTATAAACCAGAATGTAATGTAGAAATCAATGTAATGTATCCCTGTTTTGATTATTTAACACATTTTTATTGGTTCATACTTTTGCAAACACGGAAATGGGGATATAAAATGTTTAATTTTTGGTCAATTTAACTCCAATACTAAATATTGCATCAATGATGTGGACCCCCTAGATGACCACATAAATCTTTGAAATTTGGCCATATGTGCTATTTCAGGCATTGGAACAGAGTAATCATAGGGACAGATTGAAATAAAACATTTTGAAAAATCATGGGAAATTTGATGCACCCTAACCATCGTGACACTAAAATCGGTAATTATTCGTTTTTTGACCCAGTCTCTTTTTATAATGAGAGCAAACGTTTCTGGTCAATTTGGAGGTGCTCTGCATGAATCTGCCATCCGTTTCCTGTGCAAATGCGTAGTTTTCGAGATATCATCATCTCGAAAACTACGCATTTGCACAGGAAACAGATGGCAGATTCATGTGAAACCTCAAAATCAACCAGAAAAGTTTGCATTCGTGCTAACTTAGCCTAGTAACCCAACTTAGCCTAGTAACCTAACCAGTCACCTTATTTTGGAGGATATAGGGTGCTTTCCTATTAACAGGAATACCCAACCGCCTGCCACCAAACTGTTTATATATTTTTGCTCTCATCATTGTCATTTAAACTAACGGAAATATCACAACTTAACCTAACCAATCATCAAGGGCGTACAGTTGACCTAACCGGGCATTGAATAAACCTAACAGGTTAATATAACGGAAAATGCCCGGTTAAGTCAACTGAATGCCGAATTAGGTTAATTGAATGCCCACAGTTAGGTCAACTGTACGCCATTAATGATTGGTTAGGTTAAGTTATGATATTTTCGTTAGTTTAAACGAAAATGACAAGAGCAAAAATACATAAACTAAACTTTTTTTAGGGTATTCTCGTTAACAGGAAAGTACCGGATATAGTTCTGCAATTGCAGTAAGGAAGTGATGCAGAACTGTAGAATCGTCAGGATGTTCTGCCAGGAACAAGTATCGTGCGAAATATTTCTGGTAATGAGGACGTCTATTCCCAGCACATAAAACCTACAATTTCACATCCTTCCATTTTTTTTATGGCACCTAAACACCTTTGAGTCTTGTCTTAAAATACAGGCAGTATTACATTTAGGGCAAATCACGGATGTCGGAATTATGCCGTGATTGGAAAA
Organism: Bathynomus jamesi; assembly: GCA_023014485.1. NCBI lineage: Eukaryota > Metazoa > Arthropoda > Malacostraca > Isopoda > Cirolanidae > Bathynomus > Bathynomus jamesi. The sequence continues at coordinate 106,962 of JAJOZX010001883.1, read as the reverse complement.
AAAATCTAAACTTTTATCTTCATCGAGGCCAAGGCGGATTAGGTCTTTGAAATCAAGTTCACAAGATTGACACATCATACCAGTAAAACGAAAATTACCACACTAACCAGAAACAGAAAGAAGTAGCCAAAGCAAGAAAAAGTAGCCAAAAAAAGCCAAGAAAAATATCCAAAAAAGGTAGCCCAAATAAACAAACCAACCAAAATTTATATACATACATATTAGAAAGTAGAAAATATATTTTTTTAAAAAGTACATTTTATATAAATTTGCACAAGATAATATATATATTTTCTTATTCAGCTTTGATTGGTTATTCAATATATATTGCTGTTATAGCTGGGTGTGACTGGGTCAAAAAACGAATATTAACCCTAAAATCTTATGAGTTCAGGTCAAACCCCCCAATTTTGTTAACAGTACCTTCCTAACCTTTGTGGGATCAGCCATTTTATCACTCCCAAAAACATGATCCACGATTTTATCGCTCAAAAAAATAATTTCTTAACATTAATTTTATAGCTTTAATCAGCATTTGCCTTCATCATATACTTAATAAAAGTTGTTTAAAAAAAATGTAGTCTCTTATGGTAAACTTTATTTTCAGTTTCCAGAGGCTGGACTGATAGTAAAAAATTACCTCAAGCATATCATACCATGGTTTCTTTTTACTTTATTTACAAATTATTAAGTGTGTCAATGTCTCTAAATAATTTATGTTTAAGTATGTACTACAATGTGTACTATATGGATTTAGTTCTCAAATGTAAAAATGTTGTATAATAATAAAGTGCTAAGAGAAAATAAGTCAGTGATAACAATTCTTGAGCATCACTAAATAGGATGAAGGAAATTTCGTCCAGACGGATGTCCCTAACTTAGATAATATTGTTTCATGGGGACCAGATTACACTGAGTTAGGTGGTCATTTTAGGTTGCTTAGCTATTTCCCATGTAACTAATTTCGGCAAATCGCGATCTTTGTAACAAATTTTCACTTTACCAAGAATACTAGTCTCCGCGAAACTTAATACAACGAAATTTGTACCTTTATCACACGCTTGTGCTACTTTAGCCCCCCTATAAGGGCATACGATACTTAAACTAAACTTAAGGCCTAAGTACTAAATTCGATAAAATAAAGTGAAGGTTCAAAACCTAGCCTACAGGACTAAACCCAGTCAGTAGAAAGCAGCAACACCAAATTAGGTCTACGCTAGCCTAGTAGTAATCTTAAGCTCTAAATAATTAACAAAATGTAGCCTGGTTTACTTCAGACTGACTGTGGGTCTAATCATTGACTCAGATTTGGCTGTCAGTCATATTAAACTAAAGTTACTGACATCCCAAGAATAAATGCTGAGTAAAAATAATTAACTTGTATAATACAACCCTAATTTAGCTATTTAACCTATTACTTTAGGGCGGACATGCTTAACTGTAAAGTTCTCATCATGATCATACCTAACTCAGGATAATGTGGATGAAGTTATATATAATTTACTTCATTACAAATTACAAAAACTTCAAGGTTCTAATTAAACATTTTAAATAGGTCAAAATAAGACATTTTTAGCTGAAGTATAAAACTTTCTATTATTTTTTCCATGAAAGACACTAGCCTAAGCTGGGGTTTGAGAAGTCTTTTCATTTATTAGGCCCTATGGAGTAAATCCAACGCTTCTGATTGGATACTATTTAACGCGCGTATGGATATCTTCCAATTTGATTGGTCAGAAGGTATATTTTGAATGTTGAACAAAATAGTATCAGCGTCCGCAAATTTGTATTTTTTGTAATTAATATCAAATCAGCGTTGTAAAATGTACACAAAACTCGAATTACAGTAATAATTTAAAATATTAATTTGTCGCACAAAATCCAGTTTTTTAAATATATGTTTTACGTTTTGCTGAACCCCATATAAAAATATAAACTCTGACCTGAATGAAAATGAAAAAGTTTATTGGGAGACCAATAGTTCAAATGACAAATCATAGTAATATAAATAAATAATAGTAATATAAATAAACAAAAAATGAAAATAAAAATACTGTACTGAGAATAGAAATACAAATACAAATAATAAACAATAGCAGTGTCAATATTAATTGGAGTTACAGACAAACATTTTTATATCATAAAGCCCATAGCTTATTAGATAACATATTGCAGGACTGATTACATTACATTTGGATACATGAAGCCACTTGGCCATATGGAGATTATCCAAATCAGATAAATGACCTAAAGCTACATTTTTATGATCAAATTTTGCAAAATATTAATTTTAAGTCGGCTAATTATCCTTAAACTTTAAAAAAAATACTTAAGTAGCCTCCATTACTTGAGCTAAAATATATTTTATCTGCACAATTTACAAACTGTCTTTTGCATTCATGAACGTGGGCAGTTTTTTGTTAAAACTAAGTAGCTACTATTTACCACATCATATGGCAAGTCATTCCAGATATGTACTACTCAATGACTAGAGAGGTATTTTCATAAATCCATTCTACATGTCTGTTTTCTAATTTCTTATTATACCCACCTTCTCATTTTAACATGTACAGTAAATAATTTCATATAAATAATTTTGAACATAAATTTTTAAGACAATGAACATTAGGGTGGATCGATTTTACATTTTTTTTCGATTCCCATATTCTAATAGAGTCAAAAACTTGCGCATGCATGAGAAAATAGCCTCTGCAAAATCTTAGCTTAATAGGTAATCATCTTCTGCCCCCGGCAGAGCGATGAAAATCATATTTTAGTAGTCAAAACGTATTTTTAAACCCTAGCCTAGAGTCATAAAATTTTGCGTGTGTTATTTCATGCCTAAGCACCGATATAAATGCTATGGGAAATATATAAATGCATTATTTAAGACAAAGAGCCGATCTGAAAATATGTATAATATAGATATTTTCAGATCGGCTCTTTGTCTTAAATAATGCATTTATATATTTCCCATAGCATTTATATCGTTGCTTAGGCATGAAATAACACACACGCAAAATTTTTATGACTCTAGGCTAGGGTTTAAAAATACGTTTTTGACTACTAAAATATGATTTTCATCGCTCTGCCGGGGGCAGAAGATGATTACCTATTAAGCTAAGATTTTGCAGAGGCTATTTTCTCATGCATGCGCAAGTTTTTGTCTCTATTAGAATATGGGAATCGAAACAAATGTAAATCGATCCCCCTAATGAACATATTACATTTGTATTAAGTTCACAAGCCACTTAAATTTTGAATGCACCGTCACAAATTTGGACTCACTGGCTTTGGATGTGAAGCTCAGAATTTTCATGGTTGTGGTATTTTCATAAATACAGTCGGCCTATGGTCTCGTTGGTTTTTCATCGATTTCACAAAGTGTGTGAAATTTTGCACGAGCATAGCCTAACTATATTAGAAGTAGTATTTGGCATGTTCTCGAGTTCTTCTGTTAGACTTTAATAAGAAAAAGATGCATTTAAATTGTCCAAACCTGAAAATATTTTGAACATTTGTATCAACTCTGCCCTCAAACAATGTTTCTCAAAACTAAACATGGTGAATATTGGATAACTGGTCGGCTGTATTGAGCACATCTTGTTACCTCCTGGAGGCTCGAGGCATTGTGGTTAGCAAATGTTAGTGAAACTGAGCATATTGGAAGTAACATGTAACAGTCTAAAAGTTATGTTACAGAATAATTGCTAGCAGAGCCCTTTTTTTATAATTAACTCAAAGTTGCTGCCCATATACATCAGTGCAGAAGGTATGAAACGTGTCTTTAGTTTCGCTTGTACAGAATCTAAAGTTTTTTATAATTAGGTATGCATTAGCACAAAAGCTTCGATATTGTGTTCTTATATCTGAGTTGTCACTCAAGGAGTTGGTGATAACTTGACCCAAATAAAACTTATTTAAATTCTTGTACTTGCTCTATTGGTTTGTTCAAAACTTTCTGTACCCCACCCCAGCGTATGCAACTCACTCGTTGTGGAGCTACAGGATGTATAATATGAGAAAATTGTATGTGACTGATAACAATAGGTAAATCTTAGGGAAATGTCGTCACCTGCAAAAACTTGCTTATAAAAAACAGCACTCTCGAAAAAAGTGTTATATTGTTATGTAGATTACACTAGTTATTTTTTCGAAATTTAGGTGATGGCATCTTAAGATTAACCTAACAACGTATTTAGGCTGCTGTTAAGAACTCCTAGGTTTATAAATTATGTTCCTTATAGTGCCAGCATAGGCGTATGGAATGGCACTTTACTGGGGGGTGGGGGGGAATTTGCCCTAAAAATTTTCAGGGTGCCCTGATTTCCGCATAAGCACTATGTGTGGCATAAAATAACACAAAGGTTAGAGTATGAGTAACATATATTAAAGCCTTTTTGATATAAAAAACATTACAATTTACAAAAATGAGATAAAATTTTGCTACAACATTTCTAAATGACAAGCAAAACTACGGTATTGTAGTTGATATAGAATTCAGTAAGTCCTCAACTTACGTTTTAATTATTAACTAAAGTATAGTAGCAAGTAATTAATTCACCTCAAGAAGTAAAAAAAACAGGAAAAATCTGCCCTGAAAATTTCAGTATTTGCCCTGAAATTGCTCAATATTTGCCCTGAAAATGCTCACTGCCCTAGTCCGGGGTGTGGTGTGGTGTGGATGTCGCCCCCCCCTCAGACCCCCGCCTCATACGCCTGAGAGTGCCAGTATGATGTTTGTAGTCAATAATGTACCTAACTCGCGCCAGTGTGATACGCAATTTTCTATATAGATTTATCGCGGCTTGATGGGTCAGTTAATAATAGAAGCTATGGTTAGTGGACTGTAACTGATATAAAATCTCGAATTTGGGAGTATTGGCATAGGCAACTGTTTATTCATTATTTATACTGTTTCACTGGCCTATGTATGCACTACTACAGACAACTTTTACTTAACCTTATACAGTATAGATCACTTGTATGGGGCACCTTATATGGACATTTGTCGAGTCTGAAATAAAATGTTTGTGCTTGTTTGTTTGTTTAATATGCTTAGAACAATGCCTAATAAAGCTGACATAGTTTAGAAATTAGATCGAGTACAGTATGATAGTGCAGAGCCATTGTAATTAGTACACAGCAAAAACTCCAGTGGCAAGTTGGGAACCCATAAAAGACAATGTATATACCTATTGAAAGTATTTGTTTCCCATGGCTACCAGTCGTACTTTGGGACTTCTTTTTTTTACAGGGTAGGCATAAGTTAGTTGACCCTACAAACAACAACAGTGAAGTAGTAGGTTTTGAGGTCAGTGTAGGAGTTTTATAGGCCTGACGTTGAGCCAAATATAATGAGTTATGCAAATGTTTAGGCTTAGTGAGTGGCAGAAGGTGAAAATTAAAATTGAAAAAAAAAAATTGTTAAGGATCTCCGCGGAGCGTCAAAAAATTGGAGTCAATAATTGATTTACATTTACAGTATTAAGTAATTTAAATGAGTTCTACACTGCAGGAGACTCTCTTGGGATAGCGTTCTAATAAACATAAGAAAATCCCAGGAGTGCTATTAGCAGTATTATGGAGGTGATTTATAAGAGGTCAGATAGCAGGGGTAATATTATTTATAGTGCATGTAGGACCATTGTAGGTACTAGTGACTCAATTACAAATGATAGGGATGGAAGGATAGAATAAACAGAAACTCAGAAGATGTGATACAAAAGTAAAAGCTTAATAAATTATCTAAAAGAACAGACGGAATACAAGCTTTATTGTAGATATTCTTATAAGACATATCAAGCTTTCTAGTAGAATATTAGGTATTCATAATGGGGTTAGAGAACTATGTACGATTGAGGGTTTTAACTTATAGACCTATGGAACAAATAGGACATTTACACTAAATAGGTTACATTTGTGTAGGAAAGGAACCACCTTATATGCTTCATTTTTAGAGGAAAAGCTAAAATCAGTGGGGCTTTGAAAAATTATAATGAAAACAGGGATTAGGTTATAAGGATAACTTATGTATCACTGGTATCGTAGTTCTAACATGAAAAATTATTGATACAAATTACACTAGAAATAGGTGTACCAGCAGTCAGAGCAAAAGTAGCTAACAAAACATTTATAAGTAGGGAGGGGGAGGTTGATATGCGTTTATGCCAATGCACCAAGTCTTAGGATCAAAAGAATGAATTGTTCAGGTATATGATTAATTAGTGATCAGTGAAATTCTTGATGTTGTTGCATTAGTGAAATAGTATTAAGTGGCACAAGAACAAGTACGAATTAAATTGCTATACGTACAGTGTATATAATGATAATATAAAATCAGACAACAGGATCGAATCAGTATGGACTGATATTTGTGCATCAAGAAAAATGTGTACTTTTGGAGAAGAGCAGTTTACAGAGCTCCAAACCAAACTTAGGAAGTTACTGATACCGTAGTATGATTCAGGAAGTTAATGATACCGTAGTATGATTCAGGAAGTAAAAAATGTAATGATGGAGCATTACATTAGAATGTATTAGAAAATACATCACAAAATAGAAAAAAATTAGAAAATATTTCAACCTGCTTAATATAGACAAGAACTCTTAAGAAAGAAATAATAGAAAAAACAGTTTCTTCATTGAATAGTGTAGGCCTAATGACAACTTTTTAGTGCAGCCTGTAGATAAACTGACAAGAATCAAGCAAACTTAGATTTGGTTCTATCTCAAGATTATAAAATTATTCTTTAGTTTACAGTACGAACGTGTGAGGAAATAGTGCCCACTGTATTATAGGTTTTAAGTTAGAATTAAACAAGGATTCACTAAATAATGACCACTTAGTTCCTTGTTTCTCAAAAGTGATCATATAGTAAGCTTAGGGAATTAATTGTTAGGATCAGTTAAATGGGAAGAAGAATTTGCCAATAAAAATGCTCTTGAGATGTTATCTCCATTCAACAAAATTTTAGATGAGATACAAACTATGTGTATACCTGTGGAATTACAGACACAAATCCTCTGTGGTGAAGCAGAGAAATGTCTAAAATTATTAAAAACAAGAAAAAATAGTATTAAGAGAGTTTACAAGCAGTAGCAGCCAAGAAGCTTCAGAAAATTGCAGCCAATCAAGAAATGAGTTAAATAGTTTGATTAGGAAGAGTAAAGGGAAAAGTAAAATGAATCTAACAAGAAATAGTGATAAGAATTCTCATAAATTTTAAGTTTTTATAAATACAATAATAAAAAAACATGATAGGATTAGTCCAACAGAATATGGTGATAGGATATTTGAAAATTATCAAACTATTATTGTCATATTTAATAAATTTTAGCACTGCTTTTACTGAAGAAAACTTGAATAACTTTGATGTTGAATTTTTAGTTTCTTTTAACTTTGGATTTTTTTTTATAGCATTCATATAATCAAGGATGACATGAGGCATGTAACTAGCACACCGAAAATAAATAAAGCTGATACTCCTGACACACTTATGCTAGGATTTTCAAGGAAGGGGAAGTTAGCTTACCTGAAGCCTTTTATATTTTATTAATATCTAATTGTTATGCAGAGATACCTAATGACTCGGGGGAAAGCAAATGTATACCTTGCCCATTCACTTGAAAGGTAGTAAAAAGGAAGTATAAAACCATACGGCTGTTAGTCTAATGTCATTAGTAGGGACTGTAGTCTAATATCATTAGAAGAGAAGCCAGTAAAAATGTGAAATAGTTTTCAAACACATTTCGATAATCTTAATCTTATTTCAAGTTCCCAGCATGGATTTAAAGTTATGCGAAGTTCGGTTGGCCATAATTATATTGGGTAAAACAGTGCCCGATTATGGCGATTAGGTTATGCAGTTAACTGAATATCTTGCTGATTACGCAGTTTCTTCGACAGAATATTCAACAACTGTTTTTCTAGTAGGCTAAATAAGTTGTCTCTTTTCTTTGGCAGAATGGTGGGCATGGGTGGATAACAGTTGGTAAAAATCGTTTGCATCAGAAAAAAAGAAACAGGACGCTGGGAACCACTCGCCTTCCAGAAGAGAACACAGGTATAGCAACAAACACAGCAATTAAGGCAGTGAAAATATTTCGACATGCCCATGCTCTATCTGCCTTATTTAACTCTGTTAATGTTAATTGTGATGTACCTATAGTCCAGATATAAGAGTTAGTGTATTTGAGACTAAACAGGCCATAAAATGTTTAGATTGTAACAAATCATGTGGTATTGATGTTATTTCTGCTGAGCATCTGAAATTTAGTAGTGACAGATTAGTGCCTCTGTTAGCTTTGTGCTTTACAGGTTTGCTCATACATGGTGTTTTGCCGGATACAATGTTATCCGTTGTTTTGGTGCCAGTACTAAAAGATAAAAAGGGTAAAGTCAAGAGTAAAGATAACTATAGGCCAATAGCCTTGGCCAGTATTATGTCTAAGGTGTTTGAATATATACTCATTAATAGACTTGAATGTCACCTGTATACAAGTGATAACCAATTTGGTTTCAAAAAGAAACAGTACTGATATGTGTGTGTATGCCTTGAAGGAAATGGTCTGTAAATACCAAACTCTAGATGCTAATGTATTTTTGTTTCCTGGATGCCTCTAAAGCATTTGATTGTGTTAATCATGACAAATTATTCATGAAACTTGTAAATCGTAATGTACCTGGTTACTACTTGGTTCGTATATTAATATTCTGGTATAATCACCAGACAATGATTGTAAGATAGGGTGGGGTTAATTCAGAGCCATTCTCTGTGACCAATGGTGTCAGGCAGGGAGGGATACTAACCCCCTACTTATTCAATGTTTATATGGATAATCTATCTGTTGTGCTGAACACCTGTAAAATAGGCTGCTATATTGGTACAATGATTGTTAATCATTTGATGTATGCAGATGATCTATGATAGTTCTTATTTCTCTATCTGTAAAAGGGCTCAGCACACTTCTGAAGGTGTGTGAAAGGTATGGGAAGGATAACGACATAAAATATAATTCTGATAAAAGTCATGTTATGATTATGAGGCCCAAGGCCTACAAGTATATAAAATTTCCTGAATTTCAATTGAATAGTAGGGTGCTGTCAGAAGTAACCCAGACTAAGTATCTTGGCCACATACTAACGGATAGTCTTTCAGATGACTGTGATATTCTGAGGCAATGTAGACAATTATATGCTCAGGGAAATACTTTAGTTAGAAAATTTCATATGTCTACATTAGATGTTAAGTTGATTTTGTTCAAAACTTTTTGTACTCGAATGTAAGCAATGTATGCACCTCATCTGTGGTGGAACTACAGGATGTATAATTTGAGGAAATTATATGACGCGTTCGGTGGAGAAGGGGCGAACGCAACATTTTCGAATTATGCCACAAAATGCAGTTAAAGTTTGTAAACTTTAAACCTTTGTATTTTTCCGGTTTATTGAAATGTTGTATGAATTTGAACACATATTTGAGTAAAATATTGTTGTGTAATATGTCGATATAATAAAACGCCAAGAAATTTTACAATATTATTTATTGATAGCTTCTGATGTTAACTGGTGTAATCCATTATTTGGTCCTCTTCGTCGAATGTTGTATTACCTGCTTCAACTGTTTCGGTTTCTTCCAGTTCCTTTAACAATCTTGTATAATAGTTCACTGCAGTTGCAGGCATTAGGTCTGATAATTCTTTGAGATCTTTCATTTTTTCCTTAGTTATTGGCAGCAATTGGGAATACTTTGGTTGCAGTGTCTGCTGGGCTAGATTGAATAAACTGACACTGTAGGATTTTTTCCCTTTCTGCAGTCTGACGGGATGGCTATTATCTGGGGTTGTGCGGTATGCAGTAGATATTACGTAGCCTTCTTTGTGTTGAAAGTCAATATTAACTTTCTTGCATCTGTAAATTTAGTAGTTGTTGATTTCCTAATGACAATCCACGTTTTTAGGACGTCAAAATCGAGAAAATCAGCCTGTTTCATTTCTACAACTAGGAAGCGCTGCGAAACGGCTGTAGTTATGGCCGTAACATAATCTTTTTTGGTGTAAATAATATTGCTGTAATTATTTTTTATATTTTGTTCAATTTGGCCAAATTGAGCATCACAAGGCATTGTCGAGTGACCAGAAAGTAGATAGATGTGTTCAATGTGAAGCAATGATGCGGAGTGAATTGCTCTGAGATACATTAAAACCTAAATTTTACCGTGAAAGAGTGCAGACTAACATCTAATTTTTTGCATAGGTAAAGCAAAGGTTTTAAAGGATAATTATACGACAAAAAACTCATTTTTCGAATTTTGTGGCGTTCGCCCCTTCTCCACCGAACGCGTCATATGTTGCATATAATAATATTTTAGGAGTTTATTAAGGTTCCAAGATTTGTAAATGGTGCTCCTTCTAGTGTCAGTATGCTGTTTGTCAATAAGGTGCCTAACTGTGCCAGTGTCATTCGCAATTTTGTATTTAAATTTATTACTAGGCTTGGTGAGTCAGTCAATAAGATAATAGAAGCCATGGTTAGTGGACTGGTCTCCGATATATTTTCTAAATCTCAAATCTGGAAGCATTGGCGTAGGCAATTGTATGTTCATTATGCACAGTGATTCACTGGCCTACTTAGTCAGTGCTCCAGACAACTATCTCTTAATCTTCTATAGACCGCTTGTATAATGTTTGTACCTGTTGAGTCTGAAATAAAGTGTTTGTCTGTTTGTTTGCCTCAGAACCAGAAGAATATCTGCGAAGATGACAAGAATTGGGACTACCTGCTCAAACTAACCAGTAAACGACCAGATACCTACAGATCTTTTAATATTAAGACATAATGTGAAGACTCTTCTGTATTTATGGGGCCAGAAATCTGGCCCGAAGAAGCTACTAGAGTTGGTATAACATGAATTTCAGGAAAAAAACAGTCCATAAAAATGCTGGGAAGCAGACTCCACTCCACTACACAATTCAAGGGAGACACCGAGTGTGAACAATGATAATGTGTAAGAAAAATAACCCACTTTCCTAGACTGACTGTTAGTAGCTCAATATATACAGTAATGTTAGTAGCTATATGTATAAATGCTGATAGTGAGATCAATAAACTTTTATCTGCACATGACATTTCTTGCTTTCAGGAAACTTGGCTCTCTAAACAATAGTGCAAAAATTTACACAATATTAAGTCAAACTACAAGGGAATAGCAAACTCACCCAATGATGATAGTGAAGTTATCACTGTTGGCAGACAGCATAGGAAGGAAGTTGTAGTTATAATGTGGCACTCAGTTGGATAAGTTTATAGAGTCCATTAGTTATGAATATGAGTGAGTTGTTGGCATAAAACTAATTACTGATAACAAAATACTGTATATATTCAATGTTTATGCGCCTTATGAGTGTGCTGAAAATGAGGAAGTATTTTTAGATAGACTCTGTAAACTAAATATACTGCTAGAGGAACTGAACTCTTCATGTGTTACAGTGGTTGGTGATTTTAACAGCAATATCAGTAAACCTGGTTCGATTTTGCTAACCTTTGTATGAATTACTGTGAGGTGTGTAACTACAAATTTGCCAGACCAGTAATTTGCTACCCCCTAATGACTCATTTACATATGTTAGTGATGTTTGGGGACTCACTCACTGTATAGCCATGATGGTTATAGTATAATCAGTAGCATGTCAATATTTTATGATGTATTTGAATTTGATCACATTCCATTTGTAGTAGGGCTTCATTGTATAGTAACACCAGGCTTAGATAATGACTGTGATAATGCTGATTACTATAAGGTTAATTGGTCAAATCTTAGCCACTCTGATTAGGTAGAGTACTAGGTATACAATACAGACTGATGCACTGCTAAGGCTTGTGAGGATTCCTGCAGAAGCTTTGGCTTGTAGGAATCCCTTCTGTGATGATGTGAAATGTATAGATCTCTTAAATAAGTATTACTGTGAGCTTATATATGCCATTAAGGCTGCGAATGAAAGTAGCCTTAAGAATGAAAAAAATGGGGAAATGTAAATGTCAATCCAGGGTAGTCAAAGTAATGTACTGATTTGTACAGTGAAGTTAAAAATGTATTTGTGGAATGGGTTGCTATGGGGAATCCTAGGCAGGGGGAACTCTTTCACCTGAAAAATAGAACTGTTGCTAGATTCAAGGATGCTCTTAGATTTATAAGAAAAATGAAGAAAATCTTTGAAGAGAATCCCTAGCCAGAAAATTAGGTCATAGCAATACTTCCAGTCAGTGACGGAGCGTGGTTCTCCCGGGCCATGGAGCAAGCTTTCTTCGCGGGCTCCCCCGGCCCCTAGATGTCAATAATATGATAAATTGTTAATATATTGCAGTAAAAAATTAACTCGATATCTTTTTATTTATTTTATATGGTACCCTATGGTTGTGAATATGCTTTTCACACCTTGCTAATATAATTTTAAAACCCAAACGCATGTTTATTATACATACATGTGAAGTGTATATATACTTTTACTACCGTATGGCGGCGTATACACATAATTATACTGCGTACTGCTATTTTATAACAAAATTGATTATTTGTCTGCAATTTAAAAACGGAAAACGTGTTCGAAAACAATGTTACGCTCGAGACCATAAGAAAATGGATGAAAAATGTATACCATATATACTTAATGCTAATCAGAATTTATATATATATATATATTCTGGAAAGAGGTCAATAAAATTAACAGTAGTAGTCTTACCTTGCCAAATGTAATAGAGGTTGTTTCATAGTGCGAAAAACACTGCAGAACTGTGGAAAAATCATTATGAAACCCAAATTAATTGTCTCAGGGGAGATAGACCAAATATATGTCTAAATGTGAAATGCTCTGAAGAGCTACTAATTAACGACCCAGAAATCTGGGAGGCTATTCATAAACTAGATAATAATAAGAATTGTGGGCCGAATGGCATACAAGCAGAACATTTAAAATGTTGTAGCCCTCGCATAATACCTATGCTTGTAAGGTGTTTCACAAGCTGTATGATACACGAGTACTTGCCACAGTCCATTTTGTTAGTTGTATGATTGTCAGTTGTTAAAAATAACGGTGCTAGTACCTGTGAAAAAAATAATTATAGGCCAATAGCATTTTCCAGTATACTTTCTAAGTATAGGATAAATACTTACTTGCAAACTTTTGACAATCAGTTTGACTTTAGAGTAGGCTGACCATACGTACCGTTTTGAACGGGACAGTACCGTTTTGTATGGGTTTTTGTATGGGTTCTGTCACTGAAGAATAATTGTAAGCTCAAGATGTTTATGTACTTACTTTTTCATGAATACAGAATATTACATAACCCCCGTCCCTTTTTTGCCATCCCGATGTCCCGTTTTTGTCTCAAGGAAATATGGTCATCCTACTTTAGAGGGAAACATAGTACTGACATGCGTATCTATATGCCAAAGGAAGCAGTCCTAAAGTACAAGAGGTCAAGTAGCAATGTATATTCCCGTTCTTTGGATGCATCAAAAGCATTTGATAGCGTTAACTATTGCAAACTTTTCAAGAAACTCTTATGTCAAAGGGTACCTAAATACTAAGGATACTTGCATTCTGGTACGGTATACAGAGCAGACCATGTTTGTAAGATGGAAAAGCACTATCAATACACCGGTTATGTCATTGGAAAGGAAAAACTTAATTATTGAATGTATGCTGATGACCTTTGTCTTCTGTCACCTTCTCCTCATCAGCTGAGAGTATTATTGGAGATATGTGAACAATATGGTATAGAAAATGACATTCTCTATAATGAGGCAAAGAGTTGTGTTCTGATTTTTAGGTGTAATCTACTGAAACATGTATCATGTGGGTCTTTTGAAATGAATAGTCAGGCAATACCTGTCAAAGACATGTAAATACCTAGGTCATGTAATTACTCACAAGCTATGAGATGAGCTTGATACTGAGAGGCAACGTAAAAAACTGTATGTACAGGGTAACATGCTAGTAAAGAAATTTGGTATGTGTTCAGAATCAATCAAAACTTCTCTTTTTTAGAACTTACTGTACTGCACTGTATGTAGTGATGGGACGATTCATCGGCATCGGCGCTGATGAAAATCAGCCAATTTTGGTCATCGGCATCGACAAAATTTTGCCGATGATTATGCATTGCGTGCATTTGCGTCTCCATTTCTAATTTTATAAGTGAGCTTTAGTTAACTGCGACCCAAACTCCCATAGTACCATATGTGTACAGTGTACAGTGTACCATAACTTATCAAGTGTACCATATTTTTACATATATTTTACATTACTCAACAATTAACTAAGTAGTCTATGCTCCATAACCGGCGTTTTATTGGAGCTTCTGCCGCGCTTAAAGAACAAAACACATTTTGCAGCACTCGGGGCCAAGTTGTTCATGTCTACTGGGTATTGATTTATTTATCTTTAAAAAGTTTTACTTTTTTATTTTTTATACTTTAAAAGGTCTTTAATTTTGTTTATTTGTATAATACAATTGGATTTCAAAAGTTATTTTTATATTCCTTTTTCTAAATTGCATTAATTTTTATTTAATGTTTAATTTTTATATTCCTTTTTTAAAATGCATTAATTTTTATTTAATTTTTTATTCATCGGCTAGTTCATCGGCATCGGCTAAATTTTTAGTCATCGGCAACGGCCAAAATTGGTCATCGGTCCCATCACTAACTGTATGCATCCCAGCTGTGATGGAACTATACAAAAACTGCTATGAATAAACTATCTGTTGCTTATAATAATATTTTCCATATGCTATATATGAAACCAAAATAGTGCAGTGCCAGTTTTATGTTTACTACGCGTAGCCGACCTACCAGCCAAATGTTAATCCGGAAGAATATATGTAGATTTTGAAGCTGGACAGCAAGACTTTTAGCAGATAATGTCGCATCCGTAAGTTCATCTTCATTTATCCACTAGATGTTCCACATCGCATATGAAATTTCTGTAATTCATTGAGAAAGCTTCAGTATAGTAAAGCCAATGCTTTGAAGAAAGACTTTAGTGTATATAAGGATCTTTTCATTATTATTACTCATTAGCGTTAAAACTTCCTTTCATTGTGTGTCCTCCTTTTGAAGATCCTGCTGCGAATGTATAAATTTGCGGCACCTTGCAAAAAAACTTCATCTTCCAAACGGCAATTTACACTAGCTGTACCGACGAGATTCAGCGAGTAACCTGTACATGGGACCAGTGGCGGCGAAACGTCACCGCGCAAGGGGAGAGCCAAGTAGGATTCACTAGATTGCGTGAATATATTAAAGTGCTACAATTACGAACTTACAATTTACGAAATATGTTATATAGGCCAAACACAAAGTAAATGTTTACTTACTTTTTACTTTGAAAAGCGTGTTTTTCAAATTTTAAAATGCCAAAATATTTTTGCTGGCGAGGGGGGGGAGGGGAGGCCATGACCCCCATTTGTCAATTTAAGAGGGGGGCCGTAGGTACCCCCCCCCTTCGTTCCGCCGCCTATGCATGGGACATACTGAACCAAAGGATTTACTTTATTTTTGTTTGTAGGCCTGAATAACGTTTTGATATATTAACTGCATTTTATATACACAGTGTATCTAGAAGAGGAGATTCTATTTTGTTTAATTCATACGTTACATTTAAATACTTTCTGACATACTGTATAAATTTCTACGACACATCGTTATTTTCCCGGGACTTCGGAGTTCCTTCATTTAGTTCAGGCTAGGTTATCATCGAATTTACAGTACAAGATGGCGTATTCTACAGTTTTAATTCAATCAACACGACTTTTCAAATTGTCTCTCTTTTCTCAAATGTCTTCGAATTTCTTCATTAGTCTCTTTATTGAAGATTTGCTAGGAGAATTCCCTTTTTCAAGCTACACTTAAAAACCACGTTGCATTTGCACAACATTCTTGTATGGAAATAATCCTTCACAATAAACACATGTTGAGCTGTAAAATACGCCAGCTTGGACTGTAAATTCAATGATAGCCTACCCTAAAGTATATGAAAAAACTCTCAAGTTTTGTGAAAATAATGGCGTATCGAAGAGATCGTGTCAAATACTTAACATATGAATGAACCCAAATAGAACCTCACATACTGCATATATTTAATCATAGATATTATACACTCGTATGTGGTCTTAGGCCGGCCGCACACAGGATCGTCTTGCGACTCACGACTGACGACTTGGGCCGTGACGACTCGAGTCGCGTGTGATTTTACATTGACAGAATGGGAGTCCCGCACACTGCAACGACTGCGACGCGAATCGCGTTGCGGTCACTGCAGTGTGCGGAACTCCCAATGTGACTTCAGTTGCACTGGTGATCCGGTCGACCTTAGACTTTGGTCAGCCTGTATACTTCACTTTTCAACACCTACAAGCTCCATGCCCAAGTTAACCAACTCAATCTTATAACGATTTTATAGAATCATAAAAAAATAAATAAATTACAAAAATCTAAAAGTGCCTCAATAAACATATCGTTTACTTCAAGTTAAAAGTACATCCTACCTGACCGCTCTTTTCGTTAAGAACGTAAATGTTATGGGCCAAAACAATGAAAATAATGGCCGTAAAAATAAAATTGACACGAAACTTTCTACGTAGAAATCTTTTGTCTTGTGGCTGACTTTCACTCCTTTTAAATAAGGGAAAATTTTTGCATAATATATATATATATATATATATATATCGTAAAGAACGACGCTTGTATAGGAGACATTCCGCGCAAGATGAGGAGGGAGAACGAACAAATGAGGTAACCATCCGGGAATCGAACCCGGGATCTTCCGATTGCCGGTCAGATATGATAACCACTACACCATGGTCCTCACTCGATCAGAAGTCGTAATTCTCCTACATACGCGCAGAAACCAATGCCCCGAGGGGCACCTTCCGCATGCCGCACCAATATATACATTTTCAACTGCAAAGAACACGCAGTATAAATAACGTAAAGAACGACGCTTGTATAGGAGACATTCCGCGCAAGATGAGGAGGGAGAACGAACAAATGAAAAAATGAGGTAACCACCCGGGAATCGAACCCGGGATCTTCCGATTGCCGGTCAGATATGATAACCACTACACCATGGTCCTCACTCGATCAGAAGTCGTAATTCTCCTACATACGCGCAGAAACCAATGCCCCGAGGGGCACCTCCCGCATGCCGCACCAATATATACATTTTCAACTGCAAAGAACACGCAGTATAAATCGAGTGAGGACCATGGTGTAGTGGTTATCATATCTGACCGGCAATCGGAAGATCCCGGGTTCGATTCCCGGGTGGTTACCTCATTTTTTCATTTGTTTGTTCTCCTCATCTTGCGCGGAATGTCTCCTATACAAGCGTCGTTCTTTACGTTATTTATACTGCGTGTTCTTTGCAGTTGAAAATGTGTATATATATATATATATATATATATATGGACAAAAGAGTTGAAACACTAAAAAAATTTCAATGAGAGGCGTATTAACAGAAATTCAATGGCGTAGCTAGAGGGGAGCCGGGGGGGAGCGATCGCCCCCCCCCCCCATCGAGCATCAGAAAGGATTTTGTCGGAAAATTTGATGTGCGCGTTATTTTCCTTATTTTCCAAAATTTGAATAACACTTCCTTTGTCTCTTCTGTTTCACTTGTATTTGTACTTAAAAGAAGAGCTCCAATTAATTTGTACAAGTTTTCAATATAGGGTTGTTGTAGCCACATTATTTTTTTTCATTCTGTTATGGTGGCCAGTATAATATAAAATGTTGCAAATTTTCTGGTCCATTGTTATACACAGAGTGCATTTTGTGTTTTCCCTTGGGAATCATTTTCTTTCATTTAATGGTAGTGTATTCTGCTTTTGTATTGCATTACTGAATACTGATGCGGGTGCGTTCCTCGCACTTAATAGATTCTTTGTATTGCCTGTAAATTGTTATGCTTGATGAGATAGATTATTGATAAACGGTATCTTTGTCACGCCCGTTTGTTTGAATATTTGGGCCTTTGCACCCCCACCAACAAAAATTTCTAGCTACACCACTGCAGAAATTACCCGTAACATCATTGATATTTTGAGTAGCCTACTGACAACGAATTCAGGAACACTTTAAAAAAAAATTTAATTTCCTCAAAAAGATTTGGTGTAATTATTATTTGCTATATTAGTTTTAAAGTGGTATGAAATTACAAAGTGGTATGAAATTTAATACATCAACGGCACTCATTACTCGGGAATAGCATTCACGTTTCATTTGACTTTATCAACCGAACTTAAAAAAATTCTAGGTTGATGCTCAGAATACATCGGTGATTTATAGGTCATTTCTGTTAATACCTCTCTCATTTCAAAAATATTTAAGGTGTTTCAACTCTTTTTGGCTGTCACTATATAACTATGACCATATGTAACTTTGGTTAACCTTGGTTTTGCTTCCTCCCGAATTTTTCATTCTGACGAAGGTCAAGCTTGTTGCTGCACCTTAGACCTACACCTTAACGTAGAATCCAAAACACGACTCATTACGGGTGGTCAGAAATTACAAAGTTCTCGCTCGGACTCGCTCTCATGACCTCCCGATCGGCAGCCCAGCATCTTAACCACTAAGCTACCCAGGGTACTCATTTATGTACGAACCAATTTTTATTGTACGGAAGGATGAACAGCTGGGTTTGCTGCCCGCCGACTGCCGTCACCGGGAATCGAACTCGGGGCCAGTGTTAATATATATATATATATATATATATATATATATATATATATATATATATATATGCACCTCGATGGTGTAGTGGTTAGCGTCGCTGACTACATATATATATATAATATATATATATATATATATATATATATGCACCTCGATGGTGTAGTGGTTAGCGTCGCTGACTACGAATCCATCGGCCCGGGATCGAGACCCGGTGACGGCAGGCGGCGCGCAGCAAAACCCAGCTGTTCATCCTTTCACACAATAAAGAAATTGATTGGTAGATAAATGGGTACCCTTAATAGCCTAGTGGTTAAGACACTGGGCTGCTGGTGGGGCGTGGTTCGGATTCCACGTTAAACTGTAGGTCTAAGGTGGAGTGACAAGTTTGACCTTCGTCAAAATGAACAATTCGGGAGGAAGCAAAACCAAGGTTAAACCAAGGTTAGGTTTTATATATATATATATATACTGTATATATATATATATATATATTAAAAACTAAAAGACATGTAAAATTCCACATTTTCGAACATCTTGGCAGATCAGTCTGCACAAATCTAACACTCAGCAAACCACCCAACCCTTACATATGTCATCAGGCAGACAGGCACTTAACGATCAACCAGTTTCAGTCTAACTTTAGCGTCCTTGCCACCAGTCGTTCCGACTTCAGACGTAAAATTATGGAATCTTTATTTATTTACAAACTTAAACCGAATCTGAATTCGGACGAATTCTCGACTGATCTACTCCGTTTCAATTCAGGTATTTATTTTTTTTCGAACCTACGCATTCTTCGTCTCTTTAGTCTTTAATCTTAACCATATTAATTTTAATATCCTACGCTGCAACCTAGTTGATTTTTATATTTCACCGTTTTTAGCTCTGATGATGGACTATGTGTATTCCGAAACGTTGGTAATAATTAAAGATTGAAGGACGTTCTTTGTCTCTGGTGTTTCTCTTTGTATATACAGGACCCAAGTATGGCACCTCTGGGCCTTGGTACTTCATCACACTTCGAGACCCCCCTTCTCTTAGCTCTAAAGATAAACATTGCTTCTTCACTCAAATTATATGCTGTTAAACTAAATAAACGATAAATATCAAGTAGTTTTAGGTATAACATAGTACAACGACTTTAAATTGAAACTACTACTACTAGTAGAAACCAATTTATTGACGTCAACATACGATAAATTAAAAAAAAACCAGGGACGAGACACTCAAGCGCGAAAGACAACATGAACTTAACGAATTAATATATATAACCCCATTGGATTATCAAAAATCAATTTAAAAATTGGCTTTTCTTGCCTTTTTTTTTTTTTTTTTGAGCAACGTCATTAATTATCGAACTGAAATCAATGTTCTTGGCAATTGCGGTCTCTATCGACAGAAGTAAAATATATTATAGTTGCTCTTGGCCCATTTTTGATCTGCAATTTTTTGTATGAGCTAACTTGCTGAAACTTCGTTCAGCCTCAGCAACAGTGACTGGTAAAGAGCAATAAAGACGAAGAGCAATACAAACTTCACTGAATACTGGTTGCAGCGTTTTGCCGAAAATTTGATTCAGCAAAATGAGAGGAGGTAGTTCAATGTATTGGTGGGATGTAGACCTATTTCTTCAAATGCAACATTTCGATGGCAAAGTTGCTTGAAAGATCTGTTGAGTACTTTTGGGCTAAGGTCTTTGATGCAGCCTCAAGTTCAACGTTATCTAGGGACATGTAGTTTAATATTGACTTAAATGTGACACATATGTCCTTGGTTGCCCTAAACCGGTGGTCCAAATTATTCATAACATAATCTAAAGTAGCGTAAAAGACATTTATTCTAAATGCAGATTCCTCATCTGATTCAGTAGACACAAACTTGATTTTTCTGTGAAGTCCAAGACTTC
Organism: Bathynomus jamesi; assembly: GCA_023014485.1. Lineage (NCBI taxonomy): Eukaryota > Metazoa > Arthropoda > Malacostraca > Isopoda > Cirolanidae > Bathynomus > Bathynomus jamesi. Next base: position 86,319 of record JAJOZX010001883.1, on the reverse strand, counting down.
GTCATGAACATTTTCCGCTTCTTCACCCTCTTCTCTGGGAAGTTTGATGTAATTCTCATGCTGTTTGCAACATGACGATCTTCTGACAAAATGTCCATCCATTTGCTCCTCATTTGCTTTAGTTCTTCATAGACATCTGCGATGAGAGCTGATGCCGTATCAAGTGATATTTCACGTGATTGTATAATCTTATTTCGTTCAACAATGTTTGAAAGCATCTTTACCCAAAAAGTAGCCAACACAATGCAAGGAAATGAGTTAAAGTATGTTTTCAATGACATTACTTCTGAACGAATCTCAGATGTTGGACTTGAAGTTTCTAAAATGCACTCTAATGCTTGAAGAATGCCTGGTAGATGCATTGCTATTGGACGAATATCATCTACACGCGCACTCCATCGTGTGTTAGACTGACAATGGAGCGGGCATTGAATTTCATCTTTCAAAATTTTCCACCGTGATGGGCTACCACTGAGAAACACATACATACAAAGAATGTAACACTTTCCGGACATAATACTGCTGCGTGAACTCCTGTAAGATTTAGTGTATGAGCACCACCAAAGTTTATTTTTATTTTTAATGCATGCCTGGACACCTTTTACTTTTCCTGACATGTTGGATCCATTTTCGTATCCCTGATCCCTACAATCATCCAGAGGAATTTTAGGATATTCTAATCTTGAAACCAATATATCACTTATTTCTTCACCAGTTTTCTTATCAAAGTTTATAAATTCAATAAACCTTTCACGATTTTCATATTTGTGTGTTTCTTGATCTTGAACCACAAACCTTAGAATTAGAACATTTTGCTCACGATGAGAGGCATCTGGTTGAATCAACTATACGAGAATAGTAGATGGCTTTATCTCTTTCGTCTAAAATGGCTTTTAGCACAGCCTTACCACATAATTCTATAAATTCATTTGGCTCTGCCATGATAAGTAATGAGCGTGACTTTGCATGATCTTGCCTTCTGCTTGCTTTTTTTGAACTTTGGCCAAGTGTTCACGAGTCACTCTGTCATAACAACCTAGCAACTCTAGAGTCCCCTGAAAGTTGCCATTGCGATGGTCACCTATCGCATTATTATCACTTTGAAATGATAAACCTCTTGTAGTCTTGTTGCAAGATGTAAAATGACATCCAACAGTCTCTTTAAAATCGCTTTCCATTCTTTAGCTTCACTTAGTATTTGTTTTTGAATCTCACTGGCAATTCCATGTCCTAAAAGTGGCTGTTCTAATGCTTTCCACTTACAGTAGCTGAGTTTATGATCCAGGCTTTTTTCATGCTCAGGAATTCTTGCATATAGCTTTCTTCCGGAGTAGCAACTAACAAGCATGGAAAGCAGTGCAGAGCATTGCTTGTAGGACTCCAAACAAGCCAGTCTCGACTGTCGAGAGTGTTTTTCTCTATTATTTACTGACTTTGAATAAACCAAAGAAACAGGAAAACTATGACTACTTACATCGTTTGGAAGCGATTTTGCAAAAGTCAACATATCCTCACGATTTGGTGCACAAGAGGACACTATTTTTTTGTCGTAAAGAATCTGTAATATGGTTAGGCCACAGTCCAACATCCTTTAAATCGTGTTCCTGAGCAGCATAGTCCTGAGATTTGTCTGAGAAATTGTCTCTAGCATCATCTTGCATATATTCCAACTCTGATGGTCACTACCGAATTTCCGGGGGGGCCGCCCCTTTGGTCAATTTGGCGCCCCATTTGGTCAATCTTGGCGCCCCTTTCAAATGCTTTATTTTTTATAATAAATTTTTTGCGCCTGCATAAGTTGTTGATCATCATTTATGAGTAAACTATCAAGTACTGCAGTGGTTACAAATACATATACTTCGAGCTCGATTTCTATGCACAATTAATGAAAAGGTTCTAATATCGCTCGGCTACCGGGGCTCCGTCCTAGACCCCGCCTGGGGAGCTCACAGCGCTCCCCTAAACCTCCTAACTGTATGCCTAGTGCTCGCTCCGCTCCCACTTCGTGGTATTTCCTGTAACAAGATGATGGTATACGTGACGCCTCTCTAAAGGTCCGCCCCCCTTTCAAAAATCCTAGATCCGCCACTGCTGATGATAATGATACTTCACTAGTCTTGCTAACTGTCAAGCTGGAACTGGCAACACCTTCAGCAGGCTTAGTTCTTATCAATTCTATGTTGGTATCTTCTTGCCACTCATCTACTTTATTTGTAACCAATTCATTAGATGGTGCAGCTTTGTTTGAGGTGGCAGGCTCTTCAACAGCTTTAAAAAATGCAGTAATTGAATGACTTCCCCTTGTTTCATTCTTTTCTCTTTCTTTTTGTTCCTTGCGTTTTTGAAATCCTGATTTCTGTTTGTAGGTAGACATAGTCACATAGATATACTCAAAATACGATCTGTAACAAACAAAAATGACATTAGTGTTACCAGGATTGAATGTTAATAGAAAGTGTTTAGTTTTATTTGTGAGGCAAAAGAATATTCATTTAAAAACTTTCATCAAGTATATGAACACACTAACACAGTCTGGTGCACTGATCAAATATCATATACTGTACCTAGTCAGTATAAAATCCAAGACAAATAAAAATGGCAAAGATTCTGAAAAATGGACAGTTACAGAAATTAATAATTCATTGCATCTAAACGACATTAAATGGATAAAATATTACAAAAGTAGCTAACTTTATTTTATATTGAATTAAAACAAACCTAGATATAAAAATAAATTTGCTACACTCTATTAAACAAGCTGCCAGGCCGAATAGTGTACTGTCGGCAAATTTTATGCCAAATTTGCGAGTTATCACCAAGCGTAGCATTTTTCTTAAGAACTGTTGTAGGATATTCTACATTAACGTTGTATAAATTCTATGTGAGGTCGATCGCGTCAATGAGTACTGCAAAAAAAAAAAAATTTATATTTTACCCATTTATTCATTCAGTATGAAGCCTCTGAGCCACCATGCGGCCTCCGGGCCCCTCAGCTTCCCGGGCCCCGGGTCAACTGACCATTCTGCTCCCCCCCCCCCCATGCTTGGAGCCTGTATGTATTCACAGGTTCGCTCCAAAGGAGCTTAATTTTCAGAAGGGAAAGGAGGACAAAGGCTGCCTGGTTGACAAAGGCCAACGTTTCGGGAAAATTTCCCATCTTCAGGACTAAAAATTTAAAACACATTAAAAAACCGGTTACAAAAATTAAAACTTACAAATAAAATTTTAAACAACTCGTATTATGTTAATAAAATAAAAGTTAAATGCGTGGTTTCAATAAAGAAGATAAGAACTAACCGTACGAATGTGAAGAATAACAAACTGGATGAAAAAATTATGAGTTGCGAATAAGAAAAGAATAATTTCAGTCAGTTGGTTGGTTAAGTTTGTTATGCAATGTACAAAGGGAAGGTAGCAAAATTTGTATTGAAGGAAGGAGCAGTATAGTTAATAAAAAATTATTAAAAATTTCTGAGGCATTTCTTATCTTTCGTTTGACTTAAAATTTAAAAAAAAAATCTTTATATTGGATGATGTGATAGCATTTATTAGTACTAGCCCGAATGGCAGAGTTTCCTTCACATTAAGTAGGAAGCCAGATCCGTAAATCCCTCTTAGAACTTGCTGTGCTGGATACGCATTTTATTTTTAATAAAACACTTTATAAGCAGACTGATGGTATGACTATGGGTTCACCACTTGGTCCCACGTTTGCCAATATTTTTATGTGCCATTTAGAGGAGGTTTTCCTTAGTAGTTGCCCTGAAGATTTTACATCTAATCTTTACAAACGATACGTGGACGCTACACTCGTCCTCTCGTCCTTTTTAAAGATTAAAAAAAAAGAACATTCTCAAATTTTCCTAAATTTTATTAATTCTTTCCACTCCAATATTGTTTCCACAAAATGGATGTAGAAAAAGAGAGCAAACTTCCTGTTTTAGACGTTTTAGTTTCATTTTATAACAAATGTTTTTAGGAAATCCTCATTTTCCCATTTATAGTGTTTGTCCGCATAATTTTAAACTTAATTCTTGGAAACCTTAGGTTAAGTGGCTATGTTGGCCTTATTTTTGTATTAAGTTCAGTGTATACGTAAGAATGTACTTGTATGTTAGGTTAAGTGGCTATGGATTGTGAATGATCGGCAATAAAGATGTTTTGTTTGTTTGTTTTTTTTTTCTCGTGTTTACAAAATCTGCTCGGATTGGCTGACTCTCCACCACGAAATTAAATTGTTAGAGACTTACTCCGTTACTAACAGTTATTCTGTAAAATTGTTTAATAAATGTATTAATGCTCTTTTTCATAGAATTTACTGCGTGTTTGCAGTTATATATATAATGGGTGATCCAGATAAATGGGACCCATAAAAAAAAGCCAAATATTCTTAATATTTAATTCCTTTCATAAAAACTATATATCATTCGAAAGAGTAGAGTTACAAGTTTATTATGAAATATTTATTTTTTTAAAATGACTCCTTTCAAATGTGCTCCATTAGTTGCCAAGCATTCCAGTGTTCTCACTTGTAAGTTCTGCATCACGTTTGCAAGAGTGTGCGGTGGTATGGCCTGTATCTCATTTGTGATTTCGGCCTTCAATTCTTGCAAGGTCGTTGGGTTATTTCTGTAGACCCTACTCTTTAAATATCCCCACAGATAATAATCTAAGGGAGAAAAATCCGGAGACCTTGCGGGCCATTCAACGTCTCCAAATCTTGAGATTAACTCGCCTGGAAACGTTTGACGCAAAACTGCCATGCAGTTCCTCGTGGTGTGGCAGGTAGCTCCGTCTTGTTGGAACCAGTAGTTTTCTAGACAAAGATCTCTTAATTTAGGAATAAGGAAATCGGTCAACATTTTTCCGTAGCGATCACCATTTACAGTGACCGTGTTTCCGGTGGAATCCTCGAAAAAGTGCGGCCCTATGATCTGAGATGCAGTAAGACCACACCAAACAGTTACACGCTGACTATGCAACGGGACTTCGGTAATATTCAATGGATTTTCTGTTGCCCAGAAACGACAATTTTGTTTGTTTACAGTTCCATTCAAGTGAAAATGGGCTTCGTCTGACATAATCAAAGTTGCTAGAAAATTGGTGGTGTCATTTACCTTCTGTTGGATCCATTGACAGAATTGTCGTCTTCGTGCGAAATCTCCATCGTTTAGTTGTTGCACTGTTTGAATTTTATATGGAAAGAGCATTAAATTTTGCTTGAATATATGGTGTGTTGTTCCATATCCAACTCCTAACAGCTGAGAAGCACGTCTGATGCTTATGTTAGGATTATCCTGTACAATTTCATGAGTTCTGTTAATGATCTCGTCTATCCTTGCTGTGCGCACTCTTCCAGTTGGTTTTCTTTTTCCAGTGCTGCCAGTTAGGGAAAAATTTCTGACACACCGACGGATTACTTTCTTAGAAGGTGATTTTGACATCTGAAAATTTGTCTTGAAAGATCTTTGAGCTCTGGCTCATAATATTGCTCAGTTATGAAACGCAGCTGTTCCACAGTCCATGCAGTCATCTTGAAGGGTTAGTTTTAACTAACACTTTTATTTTGTTTTGTATCTTATCTTGTCTTGTATTGTCAAAACCTATACAATCCTGTACAAACTTGTAACTATCCTCTTTCGAATGATGCGTATGATTTTCTAAAAGGACTTATACTTTAAGAGTTACAGGGGTTTCTTTTGGGTCCCATTTCTCTGGATCACCCTTTATATATATATATATATATGAAACAACTGAATTACTCTGGGAGTGGGATTCGGGGATGGGAAGGGGAGATCATGGAGAGGGGAGGGGAAAGATCACTGACTGAGTCTATGATAAAGTATCGCGTCACTGACACTTATTTGTATCGTATCTTTCGATACGATACAAATAATAAAAAATGTATCGTGATACGATACAAGATACAGAAAATGTATCGCGATACTACGCCACCCTGCTTACGAGTAAAGCGCACATCGATTCGTACATTGGCGTCAACTACAGACCTGGCTTCCTACTTAATATTAAGGAAAACTGCCATTCGGTCTCGTACTAATAAATGGCATCATACCATCCAATATAAAGATTTAAAATTTTAGTTCAAACGAAAGACAGGCAATCCCTCACAATTTTGGAATCACTCGTATAGTATATATATATATATATAGGGTGGCGCAAAAGTCGCGCATCATAGGAATTTTCAGTGTTGATTATTATCGAGAGGGTGAGCTTGATTTTAATGTATGGAATACTAAGTACAACAAATCGATGAATCGGCACAGAATTTAAATTCTGTACCGATGCATTGATTTGTTGTACCTGGTATTCCATACATTAAAACCAAGCTCACCCTCTCATTTATTGATAATTTCGCAGCCATCCTCTATCTAAAAGAAAGAAAATAATATATTATAATCAACACTGATAATTCCTATGCGCGACTTTTGGGCCACCTGGGAGAGAGGGGGAGGAATTCCAAAATATTCAGTGTACAATTTAATTTTTTTTTAACTTTCAGGAACGCACGCAGCCTCGTCAGTTCTTTAAAACATGAGATGCGATTAAGGAAATGTCATTTTAACATTTTAAGTGGGCTAAATATCTCTCTCTCTCTCTATACAGTATATACAGTATATATATATATATATATATATATATATATATATATATATATATATATATATATATATATATATATATGGAAGATTCAAAAAAGAGCACATTAATTTCAGTTATTAATCTAACGTTTCAGGAATTCTTTTCTCATCTTCAGAAAAGTGTTACCGAAACATCAGATTAAGAAATGAAACGAAGAAACGACCATTTATGAAATTTAAAGTCCCCTATCTAATTTTCGCTGCATCGTACTGCCACCTGGCGGACAGGTGAAAAAGTATATAAAGCGTATGTGACTAAAGAAAAAAAATGGTTGCCAGTTTTCAGTTACGTAGAATATTTGCCTCTTATAAGGTTGAATTGTAAACTAGTAAAATATATATAATTAATTTATTATGTAAATAATTTTGTTATAAATATAGTATTAAATATAAATGGTTTAAAAAATATATAAAGATATCCACAAGCACCGTGAAATGTGATAATGGCGTTTCGTTAGCGACACCTGGAAAGTCAAAAAGAATGTCCGTAGGGCGCAGGGAAGGAATTTTTTTTTTGACTGTGCGTGGAAGTAGAGACGCCACAATGTTACTTTCGTTGGTTTAATTGAGATCGACGATGCGTTGTTTACAATGAACCGAAGATTAAAGTCTTTAACGGTCGAGTGTACTCGTGAATAAAGTGCTACAGTGCCATGTGACCCTCTGTCTTTTGGAGAAATGGAAGAGGGCCATAGAATATCGATTAAAGTGTTAATGAGGCTAAAGTTAGTGCGTTTTTAGTGATAACTGTAACCTTGTTATGCTTTGTTCGTATTAACGCGGACCCCCAGTTTCGGTCTGAGCGAAATGAGGACTTCTACGATCAACCTTTCAACCGTCCATCCACTTCTCGTCCTCAGAACAAATATCTCATTCCAAACTATAGACGACCCAGTTATGGGTATCCTAGCGACAATTATAATGACCCATATCGCGACAGGAACTATCACCATACCGATAACGTTAGGTATAGGGAATCCGAATATCGTACCAATGAAAGAGGAGTGCCTGGATATGGTACCAGAGACAGGGATAGGCTGAGACTAAATTATAATCAGTATGATCCAGAAAATCCTGAACTTGAGTTTGGGAACACAATTTTCGATAGGTGGAGACCAGATCTACAGGGCGAGAAACGACCAGGAGAAACGCCAGGTATTCTTACTTAGGCCTTAAGATAAAAATATTTATTGCTTAAATAGTGATTGCATGTCAGAAATTAATAGGTGAACTGTTAAATTTTCGTATAGAAACAGTCTTTATGAAGCAAATTTATTTATTTTTAAAGACAGTTATTACGTAGGGCACTTCTAAACATTTATTCAGCTTCTTAAAAAAGATAGGCTTCATTAGAATACCCTAATATAGACTACCTGAAACTTCTTTAATGAAGGGCTTTATGAACCAGTTACACTCATCCACTCCTTAAGAAATGTACTGACTTAAAATCAGAGAACAGATTTTATGTTAATATTGTTAATTAAGAGAAGTTGAATTAAGGGAATAAACCTACAATTAAGAAATGAATGGCTCATACGTAGTTTCGTGGCTACTGGATTTTTAACAAAGTCGGAAAAATTAGAAACCACTTCACCTCATACGTCAGGCCAATCAGTGAATCTTATGCCCGGGTTAAGCGTATACTAGCTTCGGTGGTCGTTCTAGGTCGGTTAGTAGTTTCCGACGTCACCAACTTTCAGGCACTCAAGGGTCATGGGAGTTGCAATTACACAGGTGTCCACGAAACTTCATACTTAGGCCTATCGAATGTATTTATTGTGACTTTTTATTATCGTACAGAAAACAGATCATCCAATTTTAACTCGGCTGAAGAAAGAAAAATTAAAATTAGGTTTTATTCAGCAATTTTACGTAGGCTTCATTATCGAGGCTTCCTTTCAAACGTATCTCGTCATATTGTATTTGATTTTCATAAACTATCGCACGCCTATTTGAACATTCCTTTTCTTATCTCTCTTAAATGAAGGTCAATGAATTTAGAGGACAGCACTTGGTAATTACAAATTAGTATATTTTGAAGTTACAGTCACTTCACATCATACATAATTATTCACTAATTATGAGTAATTATACGGATGGAATACACACACACACACACACACACACACACACACATATAATGATGAAAATAACGACGAAGGAAAAAGAAAGCAAAAAATAGTGCTCATTCGCGGTTATTTTCATCATAAATATTATTCACGTGTTACTTTCATGAAATTATATATATATATATATATATATATATATATAGAAACGACGTAAGTATAGAGGAGTGTTCTGCACACGAGGAAGAGAAATAACGAACAAATGAAAAATGAGGTGACCGCCCGGGAATCGAACCCAGGATCTTCCGATTGCCGGTCAGATATGCTACCACTACACCACGGGCCTCGATCAGTCAGAAGTCGTAATTCTCCTACATAGGGCAGAAACCAATGCCTTGAGAGGGCACCCTCGCAAATCGTGAATATGTACATTTAACTGCAATGACCACGCAGTATATTAATGTATAGAAACGACGTAAGTATAGAGGAGTGTTCTGCACACGAGGAAGAGAAATAACGAACAAATGAAAAATGAGGTGACCGCCCGGGAATCGAACCCAGGATCTTCCGATTGCCGGTCAGATATGCTACCACTACACCACGGGCCTCGATCAGTCAGAAGTCGTAATTCTCCTACATAGGGCAGAAACCAATGCCTTGAGAGGGCACCCTCGCAAATCGTGAATATGTACATTTAACTGCAATGACCACGCAGTATATTAATGTATAGAAACGACGTAAGTATAGAGGAGTGTTCTGCACACGAGGAAGAGAAATAACGAACAAATGAAAAATGAGGTGACCGCCCGGGAATCGAACCCAGGATCTTCCGATTGCCGGTCAGATATGCTACCACTACCCCACGGGCCTCGATCAGTCAGAAGTCGTAATTCTCGAGGCCCGTGGTGTAGTGGTAGCATATCTGACCGCAATCGGAAGATCCTGGGTTCGATTCCCGGGCGGTCACCTCATTTTTCATTTGTTCGTTATTTCTCTTCCTCGTGTGCAGAACACTCCTCTATACTTACGTCGTTTCTATACATTAATATACTGCGTGGTCATTGCAGTTATATATATATATATATATGATACACCGACCGTGCATGGAACAAGGAACTCTTCTGGGATAATTAAATCCACTATAGTCCGAATAAGTAATGGTAAATGACAAATACCATAGTTTTTCTTTTTCATGATGCTAGCCCGACGTGGACAACGGGTCACTGGCAAAGAGGTCCCATAAATATAGCTTCCCTCACCAGCTATCTGCAAAGCAGACAGGATCCAGCTTTGGGACATGGATCTAGGGTTTAAAGCAGCCTAGCCCTGCTACATTTAGAACCTAAATATAAGCAAAAGACTCGCTGCCTTCACGTCAGATTGAATAGTATTCAATCTGACGTGAAGGCAGCGAGTCTTTTGCTTATATTTAGGTTCTAAATGTAGCAGGGCTAGGCTGCTTTAAACCCTAGATCCATGTCCCAAAGCTGGATCCTGTCTGCTTTGCAGATAGCTGGTGAGGGAAGCTATATTTATGGGACCTCTTTGCCAGTGACCCGTTGTCCACGTCGGGCTAGCATCATGAAAAAAAAAACTATGGTATTTGTCATTTACCATTACTTATTCGGACTATAGTGGATTTAATTATCCCAGAAGAGTTCCTTGTTCCATGCACGGTCTGTGTGTATCATAAAAAACCTCAGGGGACCATTCTGAGTTCATTCCCATATATATATATATATATATATATATAATAAAACAAGGCGAAATAAACCTTTTTATTGGCCACTTTCGATAAATGCTTTTATCATCATCATTTGCTTAATTACAACAAAAATAATTTATAAAATAAACAAAATTTAAAAAAAAATTTCTATGATAACGAATAGTAAATTTTAATTAAATAATTTACAAAATTATTTTATGAAAAATGGAGTTACTTATTCATTCCTGTATAAATAAAGAATTTTTTTAGCGTTATTTCATCTTAGAATATTTAAATTACTGAAAGCGGTGAAGTCATTCAAGTAAGGTTTTTCACTGAATATAATAAGGTTTTTCACTGAATATAATAAGGTAATCTATAGACTATAGAAGGTTAAGGTCCGTTTCGATGGCCTTACATAAACTTTCGAGTTTTTTTTTTTTTGTGTCATTTCATGATTCTTTCCATGGGAAAGATATATATATATATATATATATATATATATATAAGCAAAGAGCCACAGGGAAAAGGAAAAGGAAACACGAAATCCGAACACTTTCGTGATATATTCACATCTTCAGGGACAAGAAAGAAATACAAAATCCAAGCGCTTTCGTGATATATTCACATCTTCAGGGACAAGAAAAAAATATTTCTTTCTGGTCCCTGAAGATGTGAATATATCACGAAAGCGCTCGGATTTCGTGTTTCCTTTTCCTTTTCCCTGTGGTTCTTTGCTTATTAAAAAGATCACGTATTGTTCTGTGATTTTATTGCATATATATATATATATATATATATATATATAATTTAATGTTTTTCCTCAGTAATTTTCTAATATTAAAACGAGAGTAACCCAAATACGAAACACTCAAATACACTATTCGTT